>OU343225.1:323961373-324090125 GCA_910596185.1 Chrysanthemum makinoi | reverse complement strand
AATGTTTGTAGATTGAGAGTGTTTGGATTGGCTTATTTGAAGTTATGGGCTTATTGTGTTTAAAAACACGCACAACTCAAAAAGTGTGTGGATAACTGGATATCACCAATTATATTCCTAATTTATGAGCTTATTTAAGCTTAAATAAGCCCAAATAGGCCTTTTTTATATTGGCTTTCCTTATTTGTGTTTTGTTTGCCAACATATTTTAAAAGGTATTTTCCTTTTGGGTTAATTCCTTGAAATTGTTTCATGTTTGCCACTTTTTGTTATTGTGCTTTAAAATTTTGATTATTGTATGTATTTTGCGACTATTTAACCATGTAAAATGATTAATTTACTTCTTGAAATTTGAAAAAAAAAAAAATAAGGGTGAAATGGTCACAAAATTTAAACAATGATCGAAATTTGAAAATTCAGTACACATAATTATAAAAAAAAAGTTCAGTACACACAATAACAAAAAATAAATTTCAAGATGTGTGTTTTGACAAAATACTATTTCAAGCAATTTACCCATTCCTTTTTAGTCATTTTACCAATAGTGTGTTTTGAAACTACATAACAAAACACTATTTCAAGATGTGTGTTTTGATAATACATAAGCGGGTTATTAGACAAAAAAGTTACTAAAGTTTGCGAAAAAGTTCACCTAAGTTACTATTGTTTTTTTCGTTACAAAGAAGTAACCAAAGTAAACGGGTTTAGTAATTGGGTTACTCAAAGATTAAAAAGTTACATAAATGTTACTGCGAGGGTGGGCTACCGGCTGATGGCCGGTTTCATGGCCACGTCAGCCATGTTAACGTTTGGGATTTTGTTTTTTCAGATTATTTAAGGGTAAAATACCCCACCAACCCCAACATAACACTTTTCCCCTTTTATTTCTTCCTCTCCAAAATAATTAGGGTTTCAAAAACCTATCTCCACCCAAATCCAATTATCTACAATTCAATAACAAAATGTCGATTCTTTGTGGCTGTGGTAAACTAGCAAAGTGTCGTACATCTTGGACACAAAACAACCCTGGACGAAGGTTTCTTGGTTGTCCTAACTTCATGGATCCAACAAGAAATTGTAACTACTTTAGGTGGGTTGATGGACCTTTACATAGTCCTTGGTATCAAGCAATCATGTATCAGCAACATGCTAATTTGGTCAATGCACAAGCTCAAATTGCTCAAAACTCAAGAACTGCATTCTACAATAGGGTTTCGATTGTTGTCATTGTTGTGATGTTTATTGCTAGGTTTATTTAGGTGATGATGTAGTGTTAGACTGTTGGGTTGTAAGTTATGTAATGGTTTCTTTTGGTAAGGGTATGGTTTCTTTTGGCAAGGTGCATTAGTATTGTAGTATGGGTAGGGGATGTTAACTTTTGTATCAGATGTAATCAAATGAAATGGCAAGAATGTAAGTGTTTTAACTATGTAATGAAATGAACTAGTTTACATATGAGTTGTAAAATTGGACTACATGAGGTAGTATGCATACTGCATACTGCAAATGTTAAAAAGAAATATGGCAAAATTGGATAAATGATACTAAATATGCATATTGCATATACATAACTTGCATTAACAGTTGATCAAAGTGTTTACATATGGCAAATTTACAAAATAGCCTCACAAGTGGCTTGCCATACAAAATTAGTGGCAGTTATACTGCATATCAGTTTGCAAAAGTTTTATAAAACGGGGTAAACCTAATGAAACAAGATCAACATTAGGTATTTCAGAAAGCATTTCATAGTCATATGAGAGAGGAATTCTTACAAACACCCCACCCCGATGATACTTTATCAAAAAAGATGAAGCTGGAGATTCTGGAGATTCCGATTCCATCTGAAACAATATAAAACAATATAAATCATTATTTGTTACGATTAAACTATGACTGGATAACTTAAAAAAAGATTAATTAATGTCCAAAACTAACCTTTTTTGGGGTAGATGCAAACTAGAGCTGGCAAATCGTGTCTTAACAGGTCTTAACAGGTCCGGTGCGCGCGAATAACATAAGTTTCAAACATGAAAACAACTCGTTTAATACTTAGCTTTGGTGGTTTGAGTATGGCAGATATACGTTTTATTTATCAAAAAAGTTAAATATTGAACCCTAAAATACTAAAAACAAATATTTTAAAAAATAAAAAAATTGCATAGTACATTTTTTCTCTTAACAGGTACCCAATTTGCCAGCTCTAATGCAAACCCTAATAACCAAGGTTGTCAGGATCGCGCGATCGATGCGTGAATCATACCGATCCTCGATCCTATAAAAACGATCGAGGATCAAGCGGGATCGTAAATCGGTAGGATCGTTCAGGGATCGTAGGATCGGATCGTAGGATCGTAGGATCGTTTCGATCCGATCCTTTGCTCATTTTTGGACTTTTTCTTCTATGTGAAGCATTTAAGCCCCATGTTTGATTCAAAAAGCCCAATCTCAATCACTAATTCATTGTTTTTCTTTTTTTTTGAACTTTAATTCATTGTTTTTCACAAATGACCATTCGGTTAAAAGTGACAGATGCGCATTGTAGGAAATTAGTGTTAGCATTGGCTAAATTAAGTACAAAATTATTACGATAATGACTAACAATATTTTCACGACAACTACATGCTATTTTTACCAACACACATATGATTTATTAATTTATATTAAGTCTTGCGTATGTACATTTCAAACAGGATAAACAAAAAACTGGTTTATTTATTGTTCACCACGAAGTAAACTTTAAAGTATGGACATTCTTTTTATTTTGCGTTATATAGTATACAAATTGACTAAGTGTAGACTTATGCCGAGATATATATATAGAACTACAGCCCCTATACAAAAATATACACATTTTCATAGGATCTTAAGATCCCGATCCGATCCTACGATCACGATCTTGCAAAGCCAAAAACGATCCTAGGTAGGATCCCGATCCTGACAACCTTGCTAATAACACTTGATTAAATTAACATGGATTGTTGTTTTTGAGAGAATATGTAATCGAAAAGGGGGAGTGTTTTTGTTTTGGCGAAAATGAAATGAGATCTGATGGTGCAAAGGTCAAGATTATTAATAAAAAAAAAGGAATAAAAAATGCCAAGTTGGCAATGTAACCGGTATCACAAGGTTAAAACATTTTCAGTGACTTAAGTAACCGGTGACTAAACTTTGGTTACCTCTTTGTAACGAAAAAAACAATAGTAACTTAGGTGAACTTTTTCGCAAACTTTAGTAACTTTTTTGTCTAATAACCCTACATAAGCTCATACGCTCTTTTCGAAAATAAAAAATAAAAATACCAAGCTCCTTATATAAGCTAATCCAAACACCTGCTGAGTGGTCACATGGAGTTAGTTGAAAATGTGTATGATTGAAGTACAAGCTATTTTTAAATTGTTTAAGGACTTGATTTTGTTTAATTTTTACAGATGAAATTAACAAAGTAAATAAACCTGAACCCTTGGTTTAAAATTGGGTTTCGTGATCCAATACGTTAAAGGTCTCATTGGCCGATGCGTGATGCGTGTTGCAAACGAGCTCATTTTGAACGTGATGCGTCTTCTATTTAAAAAATACAAAAATTATTTATACGCAGCACAATAACAAAGTAACAAGTAAATGCAATAAGTTTACAAGTTAGTCACTAAGATATAAAAAATAGGCAAATAATCTATTTGTAAAACAAATAAGTCACTAAGTCATGACACAAAATACTTAGAGAAAACATTATAAACTCTAACTAAATCTTGTTTTTCACGAGACCCCCCTCCTTTAGTTACTTTTGAACTAGATGAACATGTAAATTTATTTTTAATTTTTAGATATTGAATTCTATAATTTTCACTTGGATCCTTGTTATTGTTACCAGTCAATGAGGTTGAACGTGAACGATTAGAATCTTAATTTATGCATAACTAAATCAATAGCCAAAGTCAAAATTGAAAACTATAGTCAAATTTAAACCTCTCATATGATTGCTAGCGCAATGAATTAACATATATGATTACATATGATCAAAGAACAATATGAACTCTTGCACAACATGAAGTTGGAATAAAAAGATTGTTTGCATGATTTAAAATCATGTTAATGGTGCATGATCATGAACCAAAGGGTAATTTGGATGTAGGGTAAGTTGGATGTCGTTATTGTGTTTGTTTTGGACGTCTTCAAACAACTTCTATTTCAAAGCCTATTAAAATATTTTAGCTTTTTCTAAATGGTTTAACTTTTCCAAAATTAACTAAATTCCATATTGCGACAATTGTGACCGCTGCTAGCATTACACAAATGCGGTAAATTACGATCTAATGCGAGCGCATTTTGGGATGGCTTTGCATTAAGCGCCATGATGCGAAATCTAAATGCAATGCAATTAATCGCACAATTTATGTAATAATACGCGCACTTTTAAACCAAGCCTGAACCTAGTCCAGCTTGGAAAACGAAAAACTTCAAATCTATAACTTTAAAACATTTTCTTTGATATTCTTCTTATAACGAACCATATCCAACAAATTGATAAAATGTATTTTAACCTAATTAAAATGGTTTATTTCTGTCACAAATTCAAGTATAAACACAAGACAATAAGTAAAAGAAATCAAACCAGCTACGATGATTTATAGTGGTTTGATACGAAGCTCCTCTTCGCCCTACTTCACTCACCGAGTTCCTAACTCGAGAGTTATTTCACTAATTTAAAAAGCTCCATTCTCGGTGGAGAAAACCTTACAATGTCTCTTACAAGTTTATCGATACTAAGCTAGATAACGAGTTTTTCTTCGGGTACAACCAAACCTGTTGTGTTTTTATAGCTCAAACACAACAACCAATCACCCCTATGTTTTAAGTCCTAAACACACCAAACCTATAACCCTTGTGTTTTAAAGCATAAAACACAAACAAACCTAACCTCTAGTTTGGAATATGGTTGGTAATACATGGTTCTATATGACAGTGATACATGGTGTTGTATAATGGTGACACAAGACATGATTGAATAATGGAGATGAATGTCTAATCTGAACATCAAGAACTCTAAGCTTGATATGGTTGATCTTCTCTTGAGAAGATCAACCATGTTAAGAAGCTTCCAATATATGAAGATGACAAGAGCACTAAGCTTGTTGTAATGGATCTTCACATTCTAGTATGCTTTGAATGAATGAAGGTGATAAGATATCTAGGCTTGTTTTGATGGATCATGACATGTTGTCACTGTTTTCAACAAATGAGAGTTACAAGCATTATGATCAAGGGTTAGTGAGGGTTTTGAAGACTAGAGGTATTTTACTTTGTAGGTACAAAGAATTGAAAACGGAGTAAAAACGTGAAATTTCGGACGAGTATCGATCACGTATATATTTTTATCGAAGTCCAAATGAAGCTCTGGGAATCCTTAGACTCGGTTTTTCTTGCTCTTTCTTCCGGTATCCTTGAGGCTTCATTTGTACTTGATAAAAATGATCGATACTCGTCAAAATTTCACGTTTTTGTAGTTTTCAATTCTTAGTATCTACAAAGTAAAATACTTGTCCGAAAAGTTGTTATTTCACTTTGTAGGTATGAAGAATTGAAAATGGATTAAAAAAAACGTGGAATTTTGACAATTATCGATCTTGCATGAAAGAATGAGTCCAAAGGACGGCCCAACCCCTAGAACGGATCACGGTTTACCATGAACCGATCGGCCAAATATAGTCGGGTTTATTTTAACGAATAAACTGGCCAAAAAATGGATAAAATCAAATTGAAGGTATGTTATAACACCACTGGACACACGGTCTAGTCAGTGGTAAGTCGCTTGTTTGTGAGGCAAGCGGTCCCGTGTTCGATTCCCATATATGCAACAATTTTTATTATTAAAAAAATTAAAAATAAATAAATAAATAAGTAAATGTTAGTTAAATAAATCGTCCCTGTGGTTTACTATGGACGTAAAAGGATTATTTTTCCCCTCGCGTGATGAGCACGTGTCTGGACTTAACGGCCAAAACTAACCCCCATTTGGTCAACTGACCGGTCCACAATAAATGAACAATCAAAGGGACGACCGGTGTACTTTTTGAGTGTTAAGGACGAAAGGTGAAAAAGTTTGTAAAGGACATAGGTTTGATTTTTGTAATTAACTCTAATTTTCGATATGGGTTTGATTTGTTATCATTTGATAAGGACATATTCTTTGTTATGAATGACACTTTTTTGTTAAAATCATATACGTAGTATTTGTGTTTTGATTGTTGTCATTCAAATAAGTTTTGCTATTCGTAAAATTAATGATGTATGAAAGTAGATTTGCGATTTTGGATTTTGGAATGATTTGATAAAGAAAGATTAACCTAGAAAAAATACAATTTTTCTTTTTGTATGGATTTGTTGTTGTTGATTTATGTATGTGCTTGTTAGGTAGTTGCAAATTTATTATTGTTGTGGCTTTGTGTATGAATTTGTTGTTGGTTATGATGTCTAAATTGTTAGTTTGTGGTTATATTTAATATATGTATGACCATATTCGAACACGAGACTATGGGATTTTCCGCATTGCGTATGAGATTCAATGTTAGATAATTAAATATAAAACGTTATGTTTTAATTATTAATTCACAATAATGATTAACGAAAGTGACTAACGGTTGTTAGATACAAGGATACTGAAGAAAATGAAACAAGCAAAGAGAAGGTTCTAGAACCTCTCTTGGGCTTGTGAAGTCGGCCAAACAAGAGGAATCCCACATGGGAACTCTTTGTACACTTGATCTCTACCATAAGGGTATAAATACATCTTCATGTATTCATTCATTGGTACACTTGATCTAGATAGAAGGCCAAACTTCTTTTATTCTCCCATCTCCCACTCCTGGTCGTGAGTGAAGCGCGAAGTTTCGCGAGTGACCTTGAGCGTAACTAAAGTGTTTGGTTAATCTATTGTGATAAAAAACCTAACATTCACATTGAATCGCTATCAATCTGGCGTACAAGACCATAGATAAATCCTATTTTGGATTTTTGTTCTTGCCCAAATCGATTAAGGTGTAAAGCAATTTCATAAACCCTAAATTGTTAGGGTTTGAGTTTCTTGATTGCTTGGATTGCTAAAAGGTACGCTTACTTTGTGTTTTGGTTAATTAATTATGCATATTATGTTTAAGTCTTCCGTTGTGTGCTCTTTGTGATTACATGTTTAATATATATATACTTGTTATGATTATTAAATTTTGATGCGGATTATTGTAACCCTTAACGAGTTTTACAATCCTCCTGGGCAGTGTACATAATCCTTGTAGTGATATAGGTAGGACAAGGGGATTGATCGTTCTCTAGGGGAATAGTGTTGTGAAGATCGAAGTGTATGTTGAGATAGGTCAAAGGTGAGGGATGGGTATTTTTGTATTTTTATATTTTTTAGAAAGCAAGTTAAAATCTCGGGGTTTTGAATAGTGGGCGTTTTAACTACTAACTAGCTAAAACAAAACTAAATAACATAAAATAAAATGCAAGAAAAGTAAATTGGTAACTCTTATGATAGGAAAATGTGTTTGCTTAGATTTCTTTACTCCCTTGTTATCTCTTATTGATTAATTGAATTGCCACACCCTTGTTTTAATTGAAGCGTTGTATTCCTTTTTATTAGTCGTAGGGAAGTGCCAAATGCCCTAGCTCTATGAATGTATAAGTCTCCCCTAAGAAGCTTAAAGTCTATTAAGTCTCCTAGGATCTACAAGCCGCAGTTCATGCAATAAATACAACGCGAAAAACCACCAGTACACTCTAGGGTCGCGTTTTGTAAGACGGTCAAGCTAGTTACATATAAGAATTAAGCCAGTTTTCTTACCCTAACGTGAAGCAACCAATTCAACAAGAGACGACAATCAATAATTAATAACAATATTTCATTAGATCTAAGCAAATACTAATAAATCTAGCCTAGCATGTTAAAGTGAAGAAAAGAAAAGCATATAATCAAACAACACATAGAAATATTGAATGATTAAAGAGGGATTAATGTGAAATTCGTCTAGGGTTTGGCTCTCTAAAGTGTTACACAAATAATGAAAAACATGCGAAAATATATATAGTATTACACTTGTGACGGTGTCACCTTATAGGTTATGACGTCTTCAGCTCGCCGTCATTAGGGTTTCGACTTGTTTAAGTCGCCTTTATGACGCTCTCGCTTTGTATTTCTGAAGTCGTCATGTGATGTCTGACGCCGTCCCCTTGTAAATGATTTGGGCCGTGATAAGGATTTAAAATGTACACTTTTAGAGGGTTATTTAAGCCCTTAATCGACCACTTTTATCCGTTCTCTGCTTAATTTCGTTCCTTCTCACTTTTTAGGTCTCTTGGAAGCAAAATGATGGAATGAAGCATATTTGGACGAAAAGGAGCGAATACATGAAGAAAATGGAAAATTCAAGATCGAAGCCACTCAAGCTGCTCAAACTGAACCTGACGGCGTCCCTATCAAAGGCGCCGTCCCCTATAGAGACTTGATCAAAACATGCACCAGAGGCGGCCGATTTTTGTTCATATAACCTGACGTCGCGTTGTGAAGAAGAAGGCGTCACTCGGACTTTTCATCTCAAATGGCCCAGATCCGAATCAAGACAACGTCCCAATCGAAGGCGGCGGTGTCACAACTCTAGGTGTCGTCCCATCGATCTTGGCCAAGACGAAACCCTAATGACGGCGGTGACGGCGTCCCATCCAAAAGGTGACGCCGTCGCAAGTGTAAATCTATATATAGAATTCGATTTTTCTGCATTTAGAGAGGTAGACTTTTGGAAAGAAAAAAAAAAACCCTAAACGTTTGTAGTTCGATTTGGACATTATCTTAGGGTCCCAAACCCTATTTTACACATCGAGATAAGAATTTTAATCCAAAGTATCATTATGTCTTCAATTTCTTGTGTGTATGTTTGCTTGTTTACCATGTCTAGCTAAATTTCTTGTGTGTTTGCTTAGATCTATAAAACCTATTTATTAATTATTGTTAGGTTGTTTCTTATCTTAATTGTAAATTGGCTTAGGAGTGCAACTAGGCATCATTCATTGTGTTTAATGCTTGAGTATGCTTTGTGAAAGTGAGGCTTATGAATGAAATAGCTTAACTGGATTTTGTATGCTAAACCCAAAAGATAACCTCAAAGAACTAAAGACTACGCATTCCCTATGACCTTAGGAATACAACGCGTTAAGATAAGGTGTGACAATTAAACCGACCAATAAAATATGACTAGGGAGTAATAGTATCTAGGTAAACACATTTTTAATCATCATACGAGCACACATCAAATAGACATAGCTACCCGTAGTAATAGATAAGTAGACAAGTAGAAGTAATCGGTAGAAGTACCACCCCTAAACCAATTGCCCCGAGATATTTACCTTAGCTTTCTAAAAAACCTATAAAAGAAAAAGAAAAAAAGAATCATCCTCAACCCGACCTTCTCGTAATAAATTTCTTACTAGCATTCCTATTCCCCTAGATAACGATATCAATTCCCGAGGCTTACCTAATACTACACTACAACGATTAGGTTCACTGCCTAGGTGGTTTAAAAACTTGGTAGAAGAAAAGGAAGTTCCTTTGACCTCGAAAGTGCTTCGTACGCGCATCAAGTTTTTGGCGCCGCTGCCGGAGAATAGAATATCTAGTTAGATTTCTATCTCGTTTAGGTTCCCTTACTTAATTCCTATCAAGTAAGATTTTTTCTCATTTTCATTAGCTCCCTTGTAGTCTATCTCCCTTCTTCGTGACTTTGTTCGTAGCCCCATCACTTTTCATCATGGAAGGTGATAACCCACCAAACAACAATCCCCCATTAAACAACCATCCACCACAAAACCAACCACTTGATCCGACTTTTGCCAACCAACTTCGAGCTCGTATTGTTAGTGAAATTGGAGAACTTAAGAAATTGAATAGGATAATTGAAAGTGCACTTGAGAAAGCCCTTAAGGGATCAACTAGTACTTTAGATAGCGATTCAACCACGAGCGATGGTTCGGATGATGAAATTGGAGAAGGAGATTATAAGGTATTGGAAATTATGGAGGGTAGCGAGGAACTTAAGAGGTATTTGAGTCATACCCTACGGAAAGGAAACGCCTATCACTATAACGTAGTTACCTACCCGCGACCACCTTTCGAGCTATGCATAAAAAAGGGTGACCCTAGAAACATTAAGATACCGTGCATGATTGGGTACTTATATAGGGATCACACTTACATAGACTATAAGGCACCCATGAACATAATGTCTAGGCTTTATTACAATTGGATCATGAGTGAAAAGTTAGGACCTAGGAGAGATCCCTTTTACCCTAGGAAAGTAAGTTACTATGTTGGGAGAGCTAGAGGATTGCATGTCTTTGTAGGTAATTTTACATATAGATGTGATTTCATGATCTTGGAAGATGTTAAAGGCATCATTGATGGATTCTTAGGAGATGTGATACTTGGGAGACCATTTATTGAGGAATCCATGATGATTTATGATCAAGAGGAAGGAATAGCCAAGTTCTCAAATGTGACCGAATGTGTTAAATATATAATGCCCTACAAAAATAAAAAGTTTAAGGGTATTGATGATTTAGATGTGGACAACATTCCGACTTTTGAAGTTGAATCAGAGAACAGAGTTTACTACACCGCTTGTCTAGAGTTAGGCCCTGAATATATTCGTGATGAAAGAAGAGTTAAGGTAATCGAATGGGCATCTAAGATATGCGGAAAATAAGAGCACGACTTCGAGTCTAGCTACAAGACTCATAAATAAAGAAAAGCGCTTTGTGGGAGGCAACCCATGCTTAATTGTTTGTTTGTTTGTGTGTCGTATATCTTTTTCATTGTTGTTTATTCTCATGTTTGATTTTGTGAAAATGCTTTATTTTCTCTTTAACCTCGTCTTAATTACATATAAAGGTATTTTACAAAAAGATAAGTGTAGGGAAGATCACATACGTTTTTGAAGAACATGAACATGAGAATTACAATTAGTGAAATTGATATATATATGTGTGTTTGTTAGAGTCAAATGCTTGTATCGAGTCATAATGGATGTTTTGCAGGAATTTTTCCCTGTTTTAAAGATGTTATTTTTCTAGAATTTTTTCAGAAAAACACAGCAGACCGTTTCATCATGACAACTGCGGCGTCAGGATTAAAGCCTGTGATGTCGAGGTTAAGCAGAAACTTATCAATTTTTGTTTTTACGTTACTTATAAATTTTTGGAAATTCTCAGTATTAATTTTCAAGAACTGCAAACATCCATTCCACAAGCATTATATCCTAGTGTAGTTGTGTCATATATAGTTTTACCGCCGATTTTACATGAAGGTTTCGTTTGTTTTCTTAAGTGTGCAGGTTATATTTGGCAAGAAGAAGAAACACAACATTGGATGGAGCTTATCACGTATGCATTCTTCTTGGAAAATAATTTAACCGCAACTTCACACGGATCCTACCGATCTAATCAGGGGAGTACTAGTATCTTTTCCTTACTTACCTTCCTTTATATAACAACTCGCACATTTCCAGATATTCGTTTCCAAGAAAATTTGTCTGTTTTTCATTTACGAACTTTCCTGAGCTTATTTGACGTGAAAACGAGAAATTTATCTCATGAAACGTGAAAATCAGACACAACGCGTACCGGAACAACCATAAACCTATTAATCATTTTGATTTGATTGTTATTTGATTTGCGAGAAAATAGTCGTGTAAATACTCATTTTTATTGGAAAAATGATTTCATGAATAATGGCGCAAGTTTCGTAATTTTTCGAGTCCGTTTACTCCTCCGAATGTGTTCCGAACTGCTTTGACGAAAAGTATCACTTGTTGTCCCTTTTGGTCCATGTGATATTTTATCCTACCTTCCCTCAATTTTGGCAATTGGCACAAGTTGCCCCTCCAGGGGTATATATCCCAAAACTCTCCCAATTCCCTCATTTTACACATAACACTTTCTCTCACTTAAATTCTTCTCTCTCTCTTCCCTAATTCCGGCCGCCGGCCACCACAAATTTTCGGTCACCGCCGGGCACTGCCATCGCCGAAAACCGCCACCACCATCGCCAGAAAAATGCAAACTCAACACCAAAACGTAGATCTCGTTCTTGTGATTACGTTTATGAGTAGCACGCGCGTTCAAGCCCTACAACGCGCCCTAGATCTACGATCTTAGGGTCGGATTTCTAGGGTTTTCTGTTTTTAATGGTTGTATACTTGTTTGGGTTGCGTCCGAGAGTCACCACCGCTGCCGTGGTTACAGTCGGCCACCACAGCCGCACCTCAGCCCCCACCGCCGTCATCTCCTTCCTTCTTTCTGTTCTTTTTTGTTTCGATGGTAAGCCAAAGACTCACGTTTGATTTATCTTAATATTGTTGTGTTAATTTTCGTGGATTTGGAAACAATGTTAAAAACATTTTTACAAGTTTTTCGTGTGGTGAATCGTTGTCAAAGTGGGTTATGTATATCCTGATCTATCCTTGATGTCGTGAGTGATTTTATTACGGGTTGAGACCCGTGTTGAGCCACGGTGTAACTTTCAGGTTGTTGTGACTATTTGATTTAATTTTTGTTGTGGTAATCAAACTAAAAATGAGGTGTTAATAGTTCCGTGTGGTAAACTAGTCGGGTCAGCGCAACCGGAGTCGGGTCGGGCAAGATTTATATCGGGTCAGTATGCTTTGCTTCGGGACAGGTTTGTGCACGGGTCGGGTCGGGTCGGGCTGTACGACCCGGTTAGGTCTCGGATCAGTTGGGACTATTTTTGTTGCATAGCTTTTAGTCACGAACTCACGATTATGATTATTTTATCACTTTGTAATAGGTTTGAGACTCATAGTTACTTGCCTCAGTTGAGTCACGGATTGAATATGGGTGGGATAAAAATACTATTGCCATTTCTGTTGGGAAATAGAAGCGAGTCGTGTCCATTTTGTAGCATTGGGTCTCGACAGCCTTGGCTAACCAAGCCGTGACTCACGGCGAGGTGTGGTTTTGTTTATATAATTGTTTTATTTATTCATTTATGTTTCGAGATGGTTTCGGCCAAAGTTTAATTGAAATGGGAAAAAAGATGACAATAACTAAAAAGATAACAATAGTTAAGGGAATATATTGCAACACTTGAGGCATTAACTTATTGGACTCGTTTACGAGCATTATGACATTATTATATTGTTGGACAAGGATTGGACTTATTGGATTTACGATATTAGTTATTTGGACATTATGGACCCTTTGGTGCACGCGACGGAAGGGTATGTTAGACTCATAAGAGTTTAACATATCTTGACCCGAACTATACAAGATGGTCGATAAAACTAAACAATTAATATATACGCGAATGATATGTTCAATTGTATATTATAAATTTGTAACATTTGACGAATTGGAAAACTTAACGATAAATTTTATATTATTCAAGAGTCATTATGACTTGAAAATCTTTATATATAATAAATGAAAACATTTTTGAATGTCATCCCCCAATTCTGACGTCATAATCTTACGTCATATATACACCTGGCAAATCTTATCAACTCCTACTTTTGTTAACTGTTCCTATTCAAAACTTTTTTCTATATCATCAACATTCTTTTAATTCAAGAATTAAATCAAAACATAAATCTCTTATTAAAAAATCAATCTTGACATATTGATTTATTTGATATCAACAATATTCGGTATGCATCTTTTATCTCAGGTTGTCAAAAATCAAAGTTTCTAAAAATCATGTGGCCTTTTGTTGATGTTTCTGATTACCGATTCATTTGATAAAGGTAAATAATTTATTTGTATTAATTTTTTTTATTACCTGATTCATATTAGTTTTTTTTTTTTATTTATTTATTTTATTTTTTTTAATGGTTCATATTAGGGGTTTTGTTGTGATGATTCATTTTAAGGGGTTTTGTTAATTTGAATCTTTATTTTAATTTGTATGATTGTGGTGTTTTAATTTTTGTGATTCAAAAAAAATATTATCCTGTTCTTAGTTTTAGATTATATTTAAAAAATAATTTTTTTTGAAGAATCATTCCAACAACATGACTGAATAAATTATGATGATTCATCCCAACTATTTGATTGGGGATTTCATTAGTTTTGTGGACAAAATTAATAAAAAGCAGTTAGCTATTGTTCATAAGACCGTTTTGCTTTTCGTTATTTATTCCTTAAAGTTATGTGAGATTTACAAAACCTATGCTAGCATCAGAATCCTAGATATCGAATTCCTTAAAGTTGCTTTCAATCAATCATAGTGAGGTTGTTCTCAATGAGTTGGTGAGACAATTTTTTGTCATGGGTATGTTTTTCTATACATCTCTGATATCGAATTTCTCTCCGTTTATTTGTTGTTAGTACGATTGTAACATTATGTATACTTATAAGTTATTTGGCGGCAAGTTGGAGGATGCCATAACGTGTTTGATGAAATGTCAAGGTCCTTAGAATGTGGAAATAGCATGATAATAATGCGCTATTTGTAAAAGATTTTGAATCCGAGTTGGTTTTGAAGTTCTTAAATTTATTACATTTATGTAATTTGTTTTCGACATGAGGAAGTTTTTATCGTGTGCTTTTGTGATAGCAAGTAGATGGTTATGACCAACTTATGTTACAAACAACTAATTTGTTTTCTGCTTTACATAGGAACTCATATGAATATTAAAAAAAAAAGTTGTGAGTTGATATCTTTGCAAAATAGTTTTAGCCATGCTTATTATCTTATTCTCTAATCACTAAAACCATAACATAGCTAGCATTAACCATTATTTACCGTTAAATGCAAGCAAAATGCTTATGTGTTTTTGTAATGAGCTCAACTTATAGGTTTTAAAGTGTTTACTATCCCAACAAGAATTTTATATATGATATTTAATCTTATTATCTTGGGTTCTATATATTTTTTCCGAAAATAGTAGCTAAATTATATTCCTTCGGGGTGTAGGTTGCAAAAGCGGGCCCGGTAGCACCAACTTCACAATCATTTCTTGATGTTCTGTAAGAAGTTCACTAAACAGCGATAAGCCAAACATGCCTATTCTAGTAACCAAACCAACCTCCACAGTGAGATCATCAACACCCGACAGCGACCTCAAGTGACATCTTATATGGTAATGGCATTTCTTTCATCAGTTATGTATAAAGATGTGAAACAATTATTTTATCCACGGTAAAGACGACCCGTAATTTGTATATGTAGTCTAAGATATTGGTTGTGCGACATGCTGGAATGTCGGAATGTTATCTTAGATGTGACGGTGTTAACC
Organism: Chrysanthemum makinoi; assembly: GCA_910596185.1. Taxonomy (NCBI): domain Eukaryota; kingdom Viridiplantae; phylum Streptophyta; class Magnoliopsida; order Asterales; family Asteraceae; genus Chrysanthemum; species Chrysanthemum makinoi. Next base: position 324,074,829 of record OU343225.1, on the reverse strand, counting down.
TCTTGAATTATTAGTATAGACTTATATGTTGAAGTAAAGTGTTTTAATTAACATAGGGCACTGATGTTGATTCATTTGTAAAAATGGTGATTGTTAACCTTATAAAGGGTCAAGTGCTAACACTAAGTAGGAAAACAGAAATAGATATATCAGTCAAGGTGAGGCTCTATTACGTTCTTTTTATGATTCTACTGATTCGTTTTGACTAATAGCCCTTAAGGGCATTCATAATTGTGCTTTATCTTTAGCAATTATGATGAAAGGAAATTATATGCATGTAAAATATGCATTATCCATGCTTTAATCTTATAATTTGATTCGCTTCATGAATCGAATTCCTGTCTAGATCGCATCTTACTACTTGATCTAATACGGAATCCATTAGCTTCCCTACGAGATAGCATCCGACAACTTTTCAAATTGAAGAGCTGCTCAATAAGATCAAAATAACCGAGTAGAAGCAGCATCTGCATACGCAATGCAGTAGTTTTCACAGTTTTACCATGATAGTTGAATGAGATAACCACCACTTGGCTGATGTCGGGCGGTAGTAGGAGTTAGTAACTATTATGGTTTTGAGTCTTTGTTAACATTCTTTTGCGTGCGGTTGAAGCCAAATAGATGATCAGTTGTGGTGTCAAAGTTTACACAAAAAGAGGGTGGAATGTGAAGAGCAACCGGAACAAGGAGTTGTGAATGACCTTGAAAGCATTGATGCTGCACCAAAAGTTCTATGTAAATATGAATCGTCATGTCACATGAAAAATGCGCGAATGCACAATGTAGATTGGATAGATTGGGAGCTGAGAATGAAAGCATGGAGAGTGGGCTAGAGAAGTGTTTAGGTGTCGGTCCGAACCGAGTTTCTCTTCTAATATAATCTCCCTGTAAAAATTAAGTCACTGGAATTTGTAGTCAAGAATCAAAGTCATGCATAGGCATCAAAATTTTTAGCTGACATACTTATGCTTTCAAGTAATTATTCAATAGCACATTTACGTTGACATGAATTTGTAGCTTTACAAGTATATTTGAGCATATATATAAATCTGTTTAGTCAAAAGTTGGAGAAATTTTTGACTGGAACAAAAGTTGGAGAAATAGTTTCACTAACAAGATTCAAAATGAATCCTTTTATGAGTACGATTTTTTATAGGACTTTGTTTTACTTATAATACAATTTTTTTATCGACACCCGCGAAACCCGCGGGTCTATAGTCTAGTGTCTTATAAATGGGCAATTCATGTCGAAATCTCGTAAAATCTTTTATAAACTTAAATCATTTACGATTTCTTTAATATCCTGAAACTTTTCAAAACTTATACGTTTTGACGATATATCAACTATTTTGGGAAAAATGGGTAAATGCCGAAACTTACCAATTGACTTATTTATTGAAGTAATTTGGTGTCTTTATTGTCTTGGCATCATTCTGGTCATTTTCTTCTCGACTTAAGTCTTGGTCAACTTTATTGACTATTCCTCGTAATATATTGGAATATATATTATGTCTTGATATGAGTTATGTTTGGCGTGAGTTACATATTTGGTGTGAGTTACATCTTGGTATACTTTTGGCGTGAGTTGTATGTCGAGCCTTGATTTCCTTACCACCACACGAATGTTAAAAACTAAACTTTTGAGATATTGACACTGGACTTTTGAAATTAATGATTTGAGTATTCCACGAAAACTAAGACACATTGTCTTTCGGATATTATATTATTTTACTTTTGAGACGTATTTTGAGATAATACGTATACTATTAGGTCGTGACGATGTAGTACCGTTGTACTTGTACTCTTTGGATATCAATGTGTCTTTCTTCGTGATTTGGTTGTGCTTGCTCCTAGATGCCAGTCGTGTTAGTTGTGATTCTTGCGTTGTTCATATCGATTTGAGTTTCATAGCCCCATTTTTATCTTGGTTTTACTAAATTGGGATGAGAAAACGTACTACTCTTTTGGATCTTTTAAACTCTCTTGATTTGCTTATGCGTTGACTGGTTTAGGTAGATGTGTGGTAGTTGTTGCATGATACTAGGGTAGCATATTGGTGCTATAACGTGATACCTAGCTTGTGAATGGTTATTTATTCCGATCTAGTCAGGTAGTTTGACCATGCTACTACCATGCTGGCTAGAGTCGCTTGGGATCCCACTTGTGAGTTGATATGTGATTATATGTTTTTGTGCATCTATCTTAGTCTCGCATAGCAAATAAACTCTTACAGTTCCACTACTAAATTTAAACTTAAACCTATGAACTCACCAGCTTTATGCTGACCGTTTTAGCATGTTTTTCTCAGGTATTGAAACGATAGTTTATTTTTGGAGGCGCTTGGACAATGGCATGTCATGGTCATAGAAGACTCTGATATTTGTACTTGGAGACCGCTTATTTAGTATTGGGCCTATTTCCGCATTAAATTTTATTGTAAACTTTGATTTCATGTAACAAATGAGTTTTCATAAGAAAACCCGTTATTATATGCTTGTGTTGTGATACCGATTATTAGCACCCAAAACTTGTATGCTTCCGCTAAAACCCGATTTTTCGGGGTGTTACACATTATCATAACTTTGATACTTTCGGAGAACATTGGGGACAATGTTCAATTTAAGTGTAGGGGGGGGAGAATAAAACGGGAACTTAGAAACTATTCTTATCCTTTATTATTTGTCTTGTCCTTGGTCATTTATGTAATAAACTATGAGAAATATTTGTTAGGGAAATTTTAGCACAAAATTTAATTTTTTTTATGACATGTACGAGCTAAAACTTTAGTCTTAATAAAGCATCTCATGGATAGGAGTTATATGACTAGCACAAAAACCGTTTACCACTCAAATTCCACCCCGAAAATGTGAGGTTCGCCCCTAGATCTTTAGGAATAAAAGCATTCACCTTTAATGCTTAGAGAGTGTACCGGTAGTATAATAGATTCTAGAACTTGTTTTGTGATGCATTCCGAGATCGCTAGTGAGACTACACTTGTGTAGTTAGGAATAACTAAGTGATAAGAGGCATTAGGATAACCCTTGTTTGAAACCCATTTTATAATTACTTCTTCCACATCGGTTGAGTAATTGCCCCACACCCTTGCGATGTACTCATCTTTAGTACACGATACCCCTAGTTAACCCCTCAGAGCCTATACTTTTCGCTGTTCTCGTGATGTTTTGGTTTTCCGGAATATCAATGAAGAGCATTTTTTAAAATCCACCCCCAAATGTACACCCAAATCGCCTTAGCCTACCTTGTATGCACTCACCTTTAGTGCATTATTGTTATCATTACTAAACCCTTAGTTCAAATATCTAGTTACTTGCATGGTTGCTAAGTCGAGTCATATCTTTTGTACACAGTTTTGGGATGATTGGGACTCATGGGTAAAAAGTAATACTTTATGGAGTAACGGGAAAGAACGATAAATTCAAATTCCCTTTGTCTACGTAATTAGATATTCCAAGTGTTTTGATCTTTTCAAATCGGGTCAATTAGTGTTTGAGAAATAAAAACTCAAGTGTAAGGATGCTCCTATAAATCCCTTATATTTTGATGTTATCGTAGAGGATGGTAGAGTAAAGATGTATGAAAAAAAAATGGAAAAAAGAGAGTGTTAAAAAAAATGAAAAAAATGAAAGAAAAACATACGGGCTACCATCCTACATCTATCTTTATGTTTATGTCTTTAAATTTATGTTTGTTTGTTTCAAGTTATCTATAGTTAGTGAGTCGAGTCTTGGCTTAGCAATGCCACGCTATTCATGCTTGTAACATAAGATTTTTGACTTGCCACCACTATATCGCCTATCCAACAAAACCCTTTGTTTCCCTACCGTAAGCCTAACGTTACAACCCTTGGAAAGACCTCTTAGATAGTTGTTCCTAGGTGCTTACGCCAAAGCGGTGGAGGTTTGATCTAGTCTCAAGCTTATGGTAATCTATGTACTATGCCAGGTAATGAGTGTTTATCTTCCGTTTCCATTTATTATATTTCATATAAACCCGAGAGATGAGAGAATCCAAACACCCCTTGTGAGATGCTAGTATATAATTTCCGTGCTTGTTATGATTATTGCAGTGCTTTTAATTTTTATGAATTATTCTAAACCCATGCTTCATGCCCCTTAACTTATAAATTGATTGGCCAAAAGCACATTTGCTTGAAGACAAGCAAATACCAAGTGTAGGGATATTTGATAAGGATTTAAAACGTACACTTTTAGGGGGTCATTTAAGCCCTTAATCGACCACTTTTATATCCGTTACTGCTTAATTTCGTTCATTTTCACTTTTTAGGTCTCTTGGAAGCAAAATAATGGAATGAAGCATATTTGGATGAAAAGGAGCGAATACATGAAGAAAATGGCAAAGTAAAGATCGAAGCCACTCAAGCTGCTCAAACTGAACCAGACGGCGTTCCAATCAAAGGGCGACGCCGTCCCTCTATAGAGACTTGATCAAAATATGCACCAGACGGCTCAGCGGAAATTTTGTTCATAAAACCTGACGGCGTCACGTTGTAAAGAAGAAAGACGTCACTCAGACTTTTCATCTCAGACGGCCCAGATCGAGAATCAAGACGACGTCCCAACTGAAGACTGATGGCGTCACAACTCTAAGGTGACGCCATCCCATCGATGACTTGGCCAAGACGAAACTCTAATGACGGCGAGCTGACAACGTCCCATCCAAAAGGTGACGCCGTCGCAAGTGTAAATCTATATATAGAATTCAATTTTTCTGCATTTAGAGAGGTAGACTTTTGGAGAAAAAAACCTAACGTTGTAGTCCATTTGGACACATCTTAGGGTCCCAAACCCTATTTTACACATCGAGATACGTATTTTAATCCAAAGTATCATTATATCTTCAATTTATTGTGTGTATGCTTGCTTGTTTACCATGTCTAGCTAAATTTCTTGTGTGTTTGCCTAGATATATGAAACCTATTTATTAATTATTGTTAGGTTGTTTTTTATCTTAATTGTAAATTGGCTTAGGAGTGCAACTAGGCATCATTCGTTATGTTTAATGCTTGAATATGCTTTGTGAAAGTGAGGCTTATGAATGAAATAGCTTAAGGGCTTGCAGATTTTGTATGCTAAACCCGAAAGATAACCTCAAAGAACTAGGGACTACGCATTCCCTATGACCTTAGGAATACAACGCGTTAAGATAAGGTGTGACAATTCAACCGACCTATAAAAGATGACTAGGGCGTAATAGTATCTAGGTAAACATATTTTTAATCATCATACGAGCACACATCAAATAGTCATAGCTACCCGTAGTAATAGATAATTAGACAAGTAGAAGTAATCGGTAGAAGTACCACCCCCAAACCAATTGCCTCGAGATATTTACCTTATCTTTCTAAAAAACCTATAAAAGAAAAAAAAAGAATCATCCTCAACCCCACCTTCTCGTAATACATTTATTACTAGCATCCCTATTCCCATAGAGAATGATATCAATCCCCGAGGCCTACCCAATGCTACACTACAACAATTAAGTTCACTGCCCAGGTGGTTGAAAAACTTTCTCGAAGAAAAAGAAGTTCCTTTGACCCCGAACGCACTTCGTATGCACATCAGGCCGTCTATTGTTAACTTTGTATGTGACTCTCAACTTCAAATTACACCTGACATCGTCAGGTTGTTGTGTCTTCAGATTCCACTGAGGCGTCGCTTGTTAATTTTCCACCAAAAATCCATCTTCAGTAACAAGTGACGGCGTCACTTTGTGATGTGTGATGCTGTCAGACTCCTTTATCTGACAGAATTTTGTGACTTCGTCGTTTTCTTCACTTTTTCGTCCAAATAAGCCATAAATGTGCCGATTTCCAAATTTTTCGTCCCAAGTACCTAAATGCAAAATGAAACGATTTAGGGCAATATTTAATCATATTCATACGATTTGGGCTTAAATGACCCCTTAAAAAGGTACCAAATAAATCCTTATCAAATTCCAACATAAATTGTTGGTGTTTTGATTTTTAAAATATCAGTGTTTTTTTTCTTTAAAAGTAAATAAAAATTCTAGAGTTGATTGAAGGTTGAAGATGAAAAGAGAGTAAAAAAGCTTAAATACAATAACGTTTTTAGCACGTGGGGGGAGTCAACGACATAATCTAAACGACCGTTGGGCAAAAGGACAAATATTGCAAGATTTGTCAACAATTGGGATGGATTATGAAAGAAATTTGAAAAAAAGATCGAAATGTGCAATTGTGTGTAAACCATAGGCACAAAATTAGGAGGAAAAAAAGTCTATGAATAATCTAGCCTAATAGGAAATGAAGTTGTGTTTAATGTATGTGTATTTTTTATGGATAGGGGTTTGAAAATGAAATAGTGGAAATAAACCCTCTTGATGTTACGTAGCTCTTTCACTAATATAACTAGCTGGGTACTTGCGCGTTGTAGCGGCGGGTACCATGTAATTAAAATATTCAACGAATTTCTTTTTTAGGTCTATGTTTTACGATACAATAGATATACGGATGACGACAGTTTTAGTATTGAATAATTTTATGCAATAACAATTTTATCATATACAAACCGTAGAGTATTCACGTGATGTTTTGACAATACTAAGTTGGTGGCTGGTATATTGTAGATTTATGAGGTTAAAGTAGTTTACAATGGCTGATAGTCGCAAGTTATGTAGCACCACAACCCGACATGGGTAAAAATGTCACATTATGGTGTCATACAAAGCATATAAACGCAAGTGGAAGTCTTAAATAAATAACAAGTCATATAAACGTACGACTTCAAAAGAAAATACATATCCAACAGGTCCAAAAGAAATGAAATATCCAAAACAAATGATCTTCAAAATGAGTCCAAAATGATATGGTAAACTAGGGTTTGTCCACTCAAATTCTCCTACTCTCTGCCCATCAAAGCCCAGCATCCCACTTGGTACATGCCGCATGGAAAAGAAAATACGGCTGAGCTTAAACAGCCTAGTGAACAGATATATAACAAACGAATAATCAAAACATAAATAAATATAGAGAAAGGAAAACATAAGCTCCTGCTGAAATGAATATCATCTGTCAAAAGAATGAGAGCTCAAGAATTAACTGAACAAAAATCATAAGTCAAATGAAATGAGAGATCACCAATAATACGAATCAGATAATCATAAGGTATCAAAATGAATCATATAGGAATATCGCCACGAGCGCATAACCTAACGTCAAGCATGACACATGAAGGGCACTACATACATACATATATGTCAATTCATATGTGTATAAGGAGCTGGAGACTCCCAACGTACCAGAAGCGAGAGGGGTGCAAGGCACACACAACCAATCACTAAATCATACGAACCATAATACCTAGGATGCATCCATACGCCCCCCACATAACAAATCATATATGTACCCTGACCAAGAAAACTATATACACATATCATAATGGCCAAGAGATCTCATAAAATACAAAATAAATAGGGACTCATCACACCGCCATAGATGGTGTCATGCCATTGGTGCCATCAATGACATGGTCATGGTACCTCCATGACTACTTAGCTCGGGCAACGAAAAGAAACAAAGCATATGAAGAATAATCATATCATATCATATCGTATCAAACGAAACATATCAAACTGAATGGAATCATATCATAGCAAACGAATGTCATAACGAATAGAATTATATCAAAGGATCATATCAGAAATCATATCAAAAGGATCAGAGCAAAGGAATATCATAAACGAAACAAAGTCAAGGATCGAAAAGTCATGAGAAATCCCTACTGAAAAGGGATAGGATATTTATACCTCGAACCGTAAAGCAAATCACCAGAAACACACAAGGAAAACAAAAGTTACTCCTTATTTCGCGAATCTACATGAATAATGATCGTTTAATATTAAGAAAACTATTTCATAATTTTAGTGTTCATAAGTATTCATATTTCATAATTAGGGTTTCTGTCCATCTTTAGAAACTTCCGAATTAAGTAACTTTCCATATTTAGTAAGTTTCTGAATTAGTAGGTTTTCATACTTAAGTAACTTTAATACTTTAGTGTTATAAATTACAATTAAATAAACTTAAGGGTTTAACATAACAAATATCATAGTTTAGGGTCTTTAAAATCATATTAGTATAGTCTAGGGTTAAATACAATAATTATCAAAGTTTAGGGTTAAACATGTAACTTACCATAGTTTAAGGTTTATTGCAACAAGTTATCATAGTTTAGGGTTCAAAGTGACCAATAAATAACTTCAAGATCTAATATCATCAATATTATAGTTTAGGGTATAATATGCCAATTTACAAAAGTCTAGAGTTTGCATGTGAGCATTTCTTAAAGATTAAGGTTTAAAGTGTAAATAAACTTAAATATATAATATAACTCATATATAGTCTTCAAGTATATATTTTGGACCAAAAATAACGTTTCATACTTTGTTTTCAATTTAGTCTCGATACATATTCATGTTCGTTCGCGGCTGATAAAACTTTTAATTATGACCAAGTAAACATGCAATACGACTAACACCTGACTCAACTCCCCCGACCTCCTTTCAGAACACCAAACGACCCATACAATAATCCCGCGATCACCCTCGAACTTACCACACAAGACTATGCTTTTAGTACATTCATTTGATAATCCCTTACTGATTACATATAATACACGTATATTTCACTTAGATTTATACTATGCCTACGACAGTAAAATCACAAGACCATGTATACTCGACTCACACTTAACCGAGGCACACATACATACCAAAACAGCCTCAAAGAGACACCCACACATGCATAACCCATTTCCAACAATCACATACAAACGCCCCTTTTAAAAAATAGTTGCATCCAAATCACTTTGACCCCATTCGACCCATGCACACACAACAGTTAACAGCCTCGACTCACACTCTTTTCCTTTTGTAATTATTCGCATGAATATGTATGAAGATCACATGAATACTAACAAGAATGCATGCACTTACATACACCTATTACCACACCATTAGACATGCAATGACCCAAACCATTCACACAACTTGAACTATTCGAGACAACACCACACTCTAATACATACACCACACGACTCATATCCGATCCTACACTCATGCATATACAACAGTTGACCATTGCTTTAATAATGGTTAATGCATACAGCTAGTGATCTTATTTTGAGAGACATAGCATACTTCAGTACCATTTATACTTATTTGAAAATTTTATTCAGTAATTTATTCACTGTTAGTTATCATCAGTAAATTTAACTCATTGAAAATATTATTTCAAAACTGCAATTGCTCTCGGCCATAGAGCATTCTCTTATATGTATTATAACCTTAAAGGTATAACCAAGTACGAGTATATATTATCTGGTTTACAACTTGCATAGGAAATGTATACATACAACTTTTGCAAATGGACATTACATCTAAGAAATATATTTTATACAAATATAAATTAATTTCATTTTGTTTGCCATGAACAGATCAAACGTATACCCTTATATACTCATTCAAAATTTATTTAGGCGAACATGTTAGGTTTAGTTCTTAATCATATTTTACGTTTAAAGCTTAGATCATAACTGAGTGTGACGTCAGAATAGCAAACGAGAATATGAGGTACCTTTGGACAATGCAAAGAACGAACAAGAACACGTACACGAACCAAACCACACCTTTCTAACCACTTACACCAGATTATTTAGGCTTGAATACCAACACCCCCGAACACCAATTAGACCTTTCGAACCTCCTGGTTCTTGGTCGACAATGGCAGCCCTTTATTATAGAGTTTTAGGGTTTTGTGGAAGAGTACATCAAATAAGATATTCGGTTAGCATATATTTAGAGGGATTGAGGGTTGAATGTGCCGAAAATTAGGAAGACCCATTCCTTTCAAATCTTTTCCATATTTACTTGATCTTATCTGTATTCGCAATGGTTACAAAATTTAAAAAAAAAAAAAAGTTGGTCCTGGTCCAAGAGTTGGGACGTGAGATGTAATTAGCATATGAGGGTTTTGTTAAATTATATATTATTGTATTTGTCAACTTTAATGGATACATAAAGCAAGCTTTAAGTGAACATAAAAAAATACATAGGAGCTTAGGGAAACAAAAGTATATTAGTTTATCAAAGCTAGGTTTAGGATATATACATATAATTGTATTCGTAAATTTAATTGCTTAAGACTTAGGTTAAATGTCACGTTAATTCAATTATCACATAACGTAATATCTTAAATACTTAATGATGTTCCCGGTACTTAGGTTAAAATTGAAATCATATCGGAATTTAGGTAAACAGATTTTAGGGTATTAGAACTCTTCCCCTCTAAAAAAAAAATTTCGTCCGCGAAATTGAAGTCGCAAAGTTAGATGGAGACGACCAATCACGAAAAGAATGACCATAAATAGCCTCACGCCTGCAGAGGTTCTTCCAAAAGATTCTTCATCACAGAATGGTTTGATTTCTCATGTCCCGATCCTGACGGTCTAAGATAGCCTCAGGCTCCTCAACAAAAGATAGATCATTACGAATCTGATCCAACGGATACGAAGCATATACGGAGTGGATGATAATTACATGAAACACAATTATGAATACGAAATAATTACGAAGATAAAGCCAAACGATAGGAAACTTCATAAATAAATTCCAACTTCAAGCGAACAATAGAAAACGTACAATTTATTTAGAAGCACAAAACGAGTATCAAAATGCATAACGGAATGGGCATAATACCTGCACAAATGAAAATAAAATAAAGGAACCATGAACCGCGGACTCACTTCCTTCAAGCTGAATCTCCACACGAATCAACGAAGCGTACTAAGACCAAAACCACATAACGAATATCAAACTGTCTCCAAAAGCATAACAAAACAAATGAAAGAAAAACGGATCGCGGAAACTCTATCACACAAAGCGGATGAAATCTTTCCAGCATCTCTTCTGTGATATGACGACCTAGTAGCACGGCTGAACTGCTGACCACAAATACGCCCAAACTCCTAGTAGTAGTTTCTCCGCCTATCTGAAATACGCCAGTCATAGTTTTTCTGCCCATACGCCATCCGAGTGCCTGCTTGTTGAATCTTGTCTCCGTCTTTGCTCCTCTTGTTGTTCTGTCCAGCTCTCTCTCGTGCAGCATCTTGATGTTTCTAGCAGCTTCGCAATACTCCAACGATCTTCTCGACACGAGCAATCCTGTCTTTAACTTAGTTGGAGCAGAATTTGTACTAAACGGATGTGGCTTCTTCAAGAACCTCCCTAACTTAGCAAATATTGTAGCAACTCAGGATCCGAATCAACATCTTCGATTCTACGAGTAGTCGCCATCTAAACGATCGGCAAACAAAACCCGCAAAAACAAAAAGAAAAAATCAAATGTGGAAGGAGGAAGTAAAATCAACGAAGACAAAAGAATATCAAAATCAAATCTGAACGAAAAGGTCCAACCAAATGGAATAGATCAAAACAAACGGAAGCCTAATGTCTAACCAAATCCTCACAAGTCATTCCTAAGGTTCACCAAGACGAAATCGAAGCTTTGATACCATAATTGTAACACCCAACCCGACATGGGTCAAAATGTCACATTATGGTGTCATACAAAGCATATAAATGCAAGCGGAAGTCCCAAATATTTAACAAGTCACATAAACGAATGACTTGAAAAGAAAATACATATCGAAAAGGTCCAAAAGAAATGAAATATCCAAAACAAATGATCTTCAAAATGAGTCCAAAATGATAAGGTAAACTAGCGTCGGTCCACTCAAATTCTCCTACTCTCAACCCATCAAAGCCCAGCATCCCACTTGGTACCTGCCGCATGGAAAAGAAAATGCGATTGAGCTTAAAAATCCCAGTGAACAGATATATAACCAAAGAATAATCAAAACATAAATAAATATAGAGAAAGAAAAACATAAGATCCTACTGAAATGAATATCATCTGTCAAAAGAATGAGAGCTCAAGAATTAACTAAATAAATATCATAAGTCAAATGAGTCAAATGAAATGAGAGATCAAATGATAATACGAATCAGATAATCATAAGGTGTCAAAATGAATCATATAGGAATATTGCCACGAGCGCATAACCTAACGTCCATCATGACACATGAAGGACACTACATACATACATAAATATCCGTCAATTCATAAATGTACAAGGAGCTGCAGACTCCCAACGTACCAGAAGCGAGAGGAGTGCAAGGCACGCACAGCCAATCACTAAATCATACGAACCATAATACCTAGGATGCATCCATACGCCCCCCACATAACAAATCATATATGTACCCTGATCAAGACAAGTATACACACATATCATAATTTCCAAGAGATCTCATAACATACATAATAAATGGGGATGCCGTGGACTAATCACACTGCCATAGATGGTGTCATCAATGACATGGTCATGGTACCTCCATGACTAGTTAGCTCGGGTAACGAAAAGAAACAAAGCATACGAAGCATAATAATATTATATGATATCATATCATATCAAATGAAACATATCAAACTGAATGGAATCATATCATAGCAAACGAATGTCACAACGAATAGAATCATATCAAAGGATCATATCAGAAATAATATCAAAAGGATCATAGCAAAGGAATATCATAAACGAAAACAAAGTCAAGGATCGAAAAGTCATGAGAAATCCCTACTGATGTGCTCACCGTGTGCAAGTTTTAAAAATTTATAAACACGAATTATCCGGCAATTACTATAAATACATACGAGCAAGTATACTCGTTCGCGATAGCAAAGGTGGGTAAGTCGAGATCGTCCCAAGAGATTTACGTTTTAATTTATTTTAAAAGATTGGTAACAAGAAATCTTGTCAAGGCTCTCTCAAAATTATGGTTTAGTGAAAATCAATATTAAGAAACATATACTTGTGTGAAGTCTATAGGCAATCATAGAAAGTGTTCATGAAGGCTTGGTGTAAACTCTTGATGTGATGCACAAATCATAATCAAATGATTTCCAACCCATGGTTTATGTTTTGTAAAATCATTTTAAGAACAATAACATGTAGGTAATCTTTTCGGTCCTTATCTTAATGATTACCCTTTAGAAAATCAATTTGTTTGTAAAATGTTCTTATTAAACTTGTTCCTACGAATCTTTCGACCTTTCATGATGAAAATATTTCTAGTCTTGTTTCAATAAGTAAACATGGTGGGTGTCAATCACCATATCCCCATACTAGTTTGTCACTTAACTGTTTGGAATAAAACACAAGAGAAATCCTTTAGGTCCTTTTTCTTAAAACATGTTTTACCGACAAATCAAACAAGACTAGTAGTTTTCCAACAAACTCATTTAAACAAGATCATATACATGCATCACATATAAGAACACTAGTATGATTTCCTACATCCTTACACACAAGTATATTCAAGAATTACTTCATGACAATCATAACAAAACACAAGTAGTAACAAGGTAATTCAAACAATTCAAGAGAATAGAAATTCGTAACAAGTTCCATAGAATACCTAAGCTTTTGGATTACAAGAATTAGAAATTGTGGAATATAGCAACCACACGCCTCCAATCGTCTAGCCTAACCGTACAACTCAGAATGATTAAACAATGGATGAGAATTCATCTCTTCAACCTCCTGACGTTTTTACAGCAATAACAAGACTTTTAGGATGAATAATAAGGGTTGGTAATAGCTTTGGTGTAAACTATTACACTTTGGGTTGTGTCACACCTAGACTACTAAGTCTAGGTTCATTTTATAGCTAAAGAACCTTAACTATCAGGCTAAAAATGTCCCATACAAGTTAATAACTGCAAATGATCGGCCTCCAATGATTATGGGGAGTTAAGGCAATATTAAATAACAAAAGATGTAACTCCAGGGCTGGCAACCGGATCGGTTGCGTGTTGACCATTAGCCCAACCGAATTGGTTGCGGGCTCCAACCGATCGGTTGGGCATCTCTCATACTCCTAATTTTGACTTTTGTTGACTTTTTCTGATTCGCGCCTTTTTCTTTGTTTTCGCTGCTGATTTCCAAGACGAAACTTGATCTTTACTTGTTGTAGATACTTAGAAATCATTGCGCTTCCTAATCATTGAGTCCAAGAGCTTCCTTATTTAACTTCCTTCCTTGGGAATTGTCCAAATGTGCATGAAATCTTCATTTCTTCATCTTTTGAGATACCTGGTTACATTCACATACAAATACGCATCTTTTGCACTTTTGCAACAGTTGTGAGTAAATATAGCCGATTATCATACATAAAACCAACAATAACGCTACTAAAAACAAGCTCCTTTTGAGCGTTATCAAATTCCCTCATACTTAAGCTCTACCCGCCCTCGAGTAGGTCTAACATTTGCAAAAATTGATTTCAATGGTCTTGATACCGTGGTTTCGAAAATTTAACAATCATCTAAAAAGAAATAATTATTAATTTGCTTTTAATATGTGAAAACTTTAAAATGAACCAAATAACTTTAGATAACACAACTAAACACCTCACGAATGATTTTAAGAATTCACTCAACACTCATATATCGGTGGGTATATGTAAATCACTCAATGCCTAGTCATGATTAATGCTTTTTACCATAAGCTTGTACAAGTATCAAAACAAATAAAATAAATTCATCAAAGAGGGCTTTTATTTGGGTTATAACGTTAAGGCTTTGGGTTTATAAATGGTATGGATAAGGCATGGGATGGTTAAGGTTTAAGGTGTAAAATATTTTTGTATTTTTCTGAATTTAAACAAGAATGAAAAGATTGGCTCGAAGGGTGTAACTAAGGGTATCTAGTGCTAAAAATGAGCACTAACAAATGGGTCCATATAAGGTGGTTAACTAACCGATGTGGTTAGCAAAAAACATTAGATGTAAAATGGAAGACCATTTGGGTTAAATCCTACGATGCCTCTTATCATTTGAACATATTTTTATCACTCGAGAGTGATTTTAACCGTAATGCATAACAAGTACAAGTTCTAGAATCGACATAATCACCGGCACACTCATAGCAAATATAAAACAAAAGATGTGTTTTATACAAAAAGAAACTTCACAATTTAGTGGAAAAAACATGTCGTGCTAGAAAATGCTATCGAATCCAAAATGAATTACTTTCGTAATTTTGTTCAAATAAAAAATTTCCAAAAAACCTCATTTTACCATTGAAATACCCAAGTTGTTCTTTTAATATATCTTAATAACGTGTGAAAACAACTAGACAACAAAGGGCGATTTTCTACTAATTATTTGAATCCAAAAACTTTACCTAAAAATAAAAAATAAGACTAAAAACTAAATTTTTTAAAATCGTATCATTTTTTCCTATTTTCTTCCCTCCCCCATACTTAAGTTTTTCATTGTCCTCAATGTAATAAAATGAACTTCAAAGTAAAGAAAATGGGAAAAAGAAATAGTCAAAAAGATACCACGGGATAGAATATGCAATATGCATATTGGGTCATAAGCACGCATGTGAGTTATCCAACTCCAAATATTGACCAACAATAAGCTTCCATCACATCCATCCTGCAAACAAAACTGCAAAATATGCACAATCCACAAAAAAACAAACAAACAATCCAAAGCGCTACTTAAAATAGAATTAAACAAAGTATGATAATCATCCTAAAGAAATAGTTAAGAGATAGAGATAGAGATAATATTGTTCGAAAAATCACAATCCAAGAATGATCCACTATCATTCGTCATCCTCACTCATCTCGTCACCTTCATCATCATCGCTTTCAGTCTCATAGTTTGTTAGGATTTAGAAAATCCGGTAGTTAGAGTGTCGGTCACCTCAAGTATATGTATTCATTAGAAAGCTCGTAGTCGTAGTCACGTAATGTTAATAAGTAGTTTGTTAAGTAACACCGTGGAGGACGGACGGGTCTTTACCCACTGTATGCCTGATCCACAGCCCGTAGGAGGCGTGTCTTGTAAGAAACTATAAATACCCTCTACCTCCCAAGGTAGAGGGTTGGAGCTTAATAATATCATTTTTCTTTGTCTCACTAAGTTCCCTAAACTCTTCCACTTTCTCTCTCTAAAACCTAAACCATACGCCCCTTGTTGATATGATTTGATGTGTTTATGAAATCCAATATGTTACAAATGGTATCAAGAGCCATGGTTTGATCATTCATCTTTCATGTTCTTGGATTTCTAGTGGTTTTTATAAGGTTTTTGGGTTTGAAAGAGTTTAGAGTAGTTTGCATTATTTGGATCATCTCTAGTGTTTAAGTTTGGATTTTGATAGTACTTTTGTGTTTAGAATCATTATAAGTGTTTTGATTTGGAAGGCTTGAATCAGTGTGGTTGGGTTATTTTTGGATTGAAAAGTGGCGTTTTAGTAAGTTTCTACTAAGCGATTTGTGTCTCGGATAAGTTTTCTAGTATGCGATTTGTCCCTGTTTATATGCGATTTGTCTCTCAAAAGATTGCTTATTGAAGCGATTTGTCTATTTTCGGGAAGCGATTTGTATACTATGCGATTTGTCTATTGAGACAAAACGACAAGAAAGGACAAAGTAGTGGAAGTAGTGGTTGTACTTGTGCGATTTGACTGGTTAAGCGATTTGTCTGTTTAATCGATTTGTTTGTTTAAGCGAGTTGTCTGTTTAAGCGATTTGTCTAGTTAAGCGACTTGTCTGTTTAAGCAATTTGTTTGTTTGAGCGATTAGTATGTTTTAGCGATTTGTCTGCTTAAGCGATTTGGGAACCAGAGTGCGATTTGTCTATTGAGCGACTTGTCAAGTGAGCGATTTGTCTTTTGAGACTTATTGTTTCTTCGTGTTACGTCTTACGGTTTTCTCTTGATTTAGTAAAATCCCGTGAAAGAATCTATTTCCCGGTTTTATCAAAGAGTTGTAAAATCCCGTGGAATCTGAAATCATGTCTACCAACATGTCTACAATCACCTCTTCCGTTGCTGATGATGTACAAGCTACAGGATCTGACACTCGTCCTCCCATCTTTGGGCCAGCAGACTATGACTCTTGGGCTCAAAGAATCAGACTGTATTGCTTAGGAAAAGAAAATGGGGTTAATATACTTAAGTCAATTGATGAAGGACCATATCAAGTTAAGACTACCAGAGACATTCTTGAAAGCTGCTGGCGATGGTTCATAATATTAGGATTGGATAGACCAAATACATTATGATGAACTAACAGATAAGGAGAAGAAGAGATACGATGCAGACATCAGGGCTTCAAACATCATACTTTAGGGTTTACCTAAGGATATTTACAAGTTGATCAATCACAACACTGAAGCTAAGGCAATATGGGACAATGTTAAGATGCTTCTCTCTGGTTCTGAATTGACTAAAGAAGATAGGGAATCTCAGTTGTATGATGACTTTGAGACCTTTAAGATGAATCCAGGGGAAACTGTTACAGAATACTATGTGAGATTCCACAAGCTTGTGAATGGCATGGGGAATATCAAGATGACTATGCCAAATATTCAGCTCAATTCAAAGTTTGTGAACAACATGTATCCCGAATGGCACAAATTTGTCACTGCATTCAAGTTAAACAAAGGATTGAGAAACACCAATTACGAGCAATTGTATGCTTACTTGCTTCAAAATGAGAAACATGTTGTGTTTGAACGAATGATTTTGGAGAAGTTCAAGACCAATTCTGGAGATGCAAGCTCATCAAATGATTCAACTGCATTCTACACAAATGTAGGAATTACCACCAAAGCATCACAAGTCATACCAACTGGGAATGGCAATCACAAACTCATTCCAGATCCAGGGTATAAGCCTCCAGACTCAGACACATTCATGGAACATCTTGTTAATCAATTGGCTCTAATGGTTAAACAAAACTTGAACTTCACTCCACACACCAACAATCATATCAGAACCGCTTCCAATCTCCACAATCATGCTACAGTCAAAGAAGGAAAGGTTGTGGTGCAAAATGTGCAAGGACGACAGAATGAACAAGGAATGGCAGGAGCAGTTTATGGAAATGCTGGTGTAGGTGGAGGGTATATGGGTAATCGAGCAGAGGAAGGAACACAACTTCGAGGGTCAAGGAAGCCAATCAAATGTTACAACTGTGGTGGAGAAGGACACATTGCAAGGAACTGCACATCTCCGAAACGTCCACAAAATCTTGAGTCTTGAGGGGATAAAATATTACTTGGTACAAGCTCAAGATAATGGAGCAGGTTTTGGATGAAGAAGAATTGATGTTTCTTGCTGAGGAAATGCCAAAACTTACGATCGACGGATGTAGATGAACAGCCAATGCAGGGTATGGGACACAACAATCAAAATGCATTTCAAGTTGCTGATTGTGACGCATTTGACTCTGATGTCGATGATGAACCTATTGCCCAAACCATCTTCATGGCTAGCATCTCACCAATGGTCTCTCCAAAGGCTCCTTCACCACAAAAGGCCAGTCCCTCGAAGGAATCAATCATATCAGAGGTATTAAAACTATACGATGATGTTGATGTGCAAAAGATACACGACAAGGTACAATCAACTGAAATTATTGAATCAGATATTGAAAACATGGGTAATATCAATGTTGTCCCATATGATCAATATGTGAAACAAAATGAAAGTGAAATTGTACTAAGTGATGCATCTTCTGATCAATGCGACTATATCTTTGATGAATACACTGCATGTGCCCCTGATGATTCTATAACATCTGAACTAAATGCCTATAAGGAACAAGTTGGTATATATGAACAACGTGCTAAGTTTGAATTAACTACCCGTGGCGAGGAGATGGATAACGAGATCGCATTTACAATTATCGAGAAAAAAGTAATTTTAGGGAAGAAATGTTAAAACAAGAGTTGGATTCCTTACAAGAAAAGCTTAACAAAACTATTAAACAGAAACAAGAACTTCAAGAAAATGTAAAAGTGCTTAAACAAGAATTCAATGCTAAGGAATCAAAACTTTTAAATGAATTTTCCAACCTAAAAACTTTAAAGAACAAACTTGAAAATAAGTTGTACGTACAAGGGAACACCATTCAGACTGCTCACATGATCACTAAGCATAGAGTTCTAAGTGATAAGCATAGTTTTGCACTTGTAGATGAACCAAATCCTAAGGCTTGTATTAAAGCTAAAGCAGCTCAAAAGGTAATCTATGATGGAAATGAGATTCTTAAGCCTAGACAGAAACCTACTTGTGCTGAGTGCACTGAGAAAGATAGAAAATTAGAAGAAGTCTCTAGAAAATAATGGATGATAAACTTAAGAATCCTTTGTGCATAAAAGAAAATATCACCTTTAAAACACCAAATTATTCTAAGGAAAATTGGATTGCCTTTAATATGTTTAGACCTCATACCCAGCTGACCCCTGAACAAATGTTCTGGAAAAAGGATCTGGACAAGCAAAAAGCTGATGATTTTATCGAAAAGAATTCCCCTTGTAGGAAATTGCCTCCAGCTACTGTGTATCCCCCAAATACACCAATGCATCTAGTGCCTAGAAATCTTCCCACTAATTGCAAGACCTTAATCAGCCTATATGTAGTTTACAAACTATTCGTTGATTTTGAGAAAACGTGTAAGAAGCGAATCACACCTACGGGGATAACTGAAGGGGAAAGGGGTTTTGAACAAACTAAAGAATGCTATTTTGTCAGGATTTAGAAAATCCATAGTGAAGTATCGGTCACCCCAACTATAGTCTAGCACAAGTTAGCTCGTAGACATATCGTTATTTACTGTTTAGTAGTTTAGTTATTAGCTTAGTGCAACACCGTGGAGGAAGGACGTGTCTTTACCCACTGTATGCCTGATCCACATCCCGTCAGGAGGGCGTGTAGTCTGTAAGTATAAATACCCCTTCCATCCTTGGAAGGGTTGGTGCTTCTCATTCAATCTAACCTTTCCTTTTTGTTTATCTCTCTAGAACCACCCTCTCCTATCTTCATCTCTCTAAAACCATGGCTTTCTTGTATCATCACCATCCAAGGCCACCCGAATCATCATTAACACAATACATGTAAGATCCTACAAATGGTATCAGAGACAGGTTATTGTGTTGTGTTGATTTATTGTGGTCTTTTGATTCTTGCTAAAATTGTTTTGGTACTATTTTGTTGATTGGAAAAATTATTTTTATGTTATCTTTTGGGAAAACAATTTTAACAAGTGTTTTTATGTATCCTTTTGGTATTATCTTGTGAGTAAACAGTTTTTGTGTATTTGGTTTTGGTCAAAAGTCATGTGGTCTCAACTTGTTGACATATCAGTTTTGTGTCATTTGTATGTCCAAAACTGCATCTTTTAGACTGCTTTTGTACCAATCCGTATTCGTGAAATATTGAGTGGTCCATCACGGTCCAGATTTTTAAGGGTCAATACTGAAGCAATTTTAATGTTGTTTTCTGGGTTTTTATGAAGATGAACGGATAATTGGTCAGAAATACTCGCCGGAAAAAGTCAAAGGGTCAAAACCCTCGTTTTCTACGCATAACCATCTTCAGATTTATTTACGCATAACAGTGAAGTTATGCGTAAGGACTGTTTACGCGTAAGACTTTGTCTACGCATGAGACTCTAAGGCTTTACGCCTAATGCTTTACGCATAAGCAAAAAGCTACGCGTAAGCCACTTTACGCATAAGGTTTTTACGCCTAAGTAAATGACTTACGCATAAGCTAAATGACATGTTTAAGCATAAGAAAGACCTACGCATAAGGTTTCAAGATAAGCTACGTGTATGATTTTCTTTACGCGTAAGAACTAAAATGAAAATGAACAAAATATTTACGTGTAAACAAGAAAAATGACCACGACCAACACAAAATACCATTTACCATCATCTCGACCTTCGGTTTCAACCATCATCAGTCCATGAGAAACTTCAACAGATCCGAAACATAATATTCTCAACCCTACAACATCAAAATTCAAATTATCCTAACTCATACTCCACCTCATCAATCAAATCAAAAACAGAAATTAACAAATCAATCTCAGATTTGACTCAAGTTTCTTTGTAATCTTTTTAAGATTATTTCAATTGAATCAAATTCATCACTGATCGTGTGAAGCTTCACTTCTCATTAATCTTTGAATCATCAAGAAATATTAACTTAACAAGGATGTTAGTCTTATTTCTTTAATTCGATTACATGACAAATCTGAAAAACGAAAACACATAATTTAAACCCTACCTGAGACCCCTTTAGGATCTTGAAGTCTTCTATGATTTGTTGATTCAAAGTGAAAAGCTAATAACAACATAAGTAAAGGTACGGTCGAGAGTTCTAAATTATGAGTTTTTGATTGATGATAGAGAGGATGAGATCTGATTTGAGGGAGAATGGATGAGGAGAGAGCAGATTTTTTAAGATCTGTTTTTGGGAGTGTTTGATTTTAGTTTGGTGAGAGGATTTGCTGGTAGGCGCATACTAACATATGTGTATTTTTAGGGATAGGTCTAATTATATCTTATTTGAGATATTGCAGTCATATTAGACCGGGTATAGCAATTCCTATTGGATCGGGTAATGAACTGGGCCCGTTAAGTGTATCTATTTTGGATCAGTTGCTATTTGATCTATTGAGCTATGTTACTAATAGATTGGATAGTATACGGGCTTATGACATGATCTAATTATTTCTTGGGCAGCACGAGTTAATCTTGGCTGGAATTTGACTATCTCGGTTGAACTTGTGCTATAATATAACATGGTGATGACATACTTGATTGTAAAAACTGTTATCCGATTTTTTTTCAAAAGATTGGATACAATTTTGAATTTGTGAGAAACAGTGGTATTTTGGTATGGTAAAATTTCCGCGAGGAGGGATACATAATTCACGGCTTGAGCGAAAATTTGATGCAAAATGACTACGGGGTTTTTGTACGGTATTACTTACGAGGAATTGAAGTGACGTTTCACGGGTGTACTTCTTTATAGTTGAGACGTTGGTTGATTGGTTGCATGTCTCAAGATAACTTGTTGGAGCATAACTATCACTTAAGGAAGTTGTTGTACTCAATGTCACACGCTGTTGTGGATTGATCAAGAATACAGAACAAGCAGCAAGTCACAAAGTTGGGATGTTTACTTTATTTTCAAGTTTGTCATATCGGGTTTACTTCACCATATGTGGTCATTACTATTAGCCGTTGAATAAATGGAGGTTCAATTTTCAGCAATTCCCATGAGATATTCGACGTCACATAATGTCAATAATACTTCACAGTCTAAGCAAAATCTTTCAAGAATCTTCAGCGTCGGTCATGATTTTTTTCAAGATGTTTGCTTATGACAAGAACTTCTCGTGCAAATGGTCGTACACGTTATGATGCTTCCGAAAGTTCAAAACCATCATGGGGGAGAAACGTGTACTTTGATGTGTTACGGTCAACCTCCAGGGGGAAGTAGTATATACTACTTGACTTAGTATGGTTTGTGAAGTTGTCTACATTTGGGTATTGAATTGTTCATGATGGAGAAGAATCGTTGAAGAACCACTGCATGTTCCCCTAAAACATATATTCACCGAAACCAAAGTTGTCATAACACATTCAAGCTGACATTGTCTACGGTTTAGTCTTGATTTTGTAAAATCCCGCGAAAGAATCTATTTCTCGGTTTAAATCATATACTTGTAAAATCCCGTGACAATGGAAACATCCTGGTAATAGTAAAGTGCATTTCCGGATCAATCTTACGGTTTATTCTTGGTTTTGTAAAATCCCGCGAAAGAAAGTATTTCTCGGTTTAAACCATAGAATTGTAAAATCCCGTAATGATGGAACCATCCTGGAGAAAGGAAAGTGTATTTTGGGATCTTATCTGATGTTGGTGCTACGGTTTCTACTTCGACGAAGGGATAAAAGGGTGTACTTCATGAATCGGATGTGTGTTTGGATATTCGTCATGGCAGTTTGGTAATTACATGGTTTTACGGGGTGATGTGCTTTTAACCATGGTCGAGATGAAACCATTATCATAGTTCACTTTAAACGTCAAATGAGGCTAGATTTGAGCTTTTAACCAGAAGATGTGACAACGGGGTTAATTCACTATTATTTATTTGAGGTTGAAGTGAAATATCACGGGCAAGTGTACTTAGTATCTGAAGGTATCGGGGATGGTTGGATGAAGATTCTTCGAGATCCTTGTTCGAGCTTTTTCAAAAACGAAGACTTGGAAATCTAGTTATTTTTGGGTGACTTTTCCTTTTCTTTTACCACTTGGGGGAATTGGGCTCTTACCACCACAAAATAACTATCACTTTAAGGAGTTACGTTGTAGTGCTCAGTGTCACATTGAATTGTGGAGTTTCAAGAGGTGATGTACGTCTATTACTTGATGGTTGGTTGGTTGAAGAGTATAGAGTACTTAGAGATTCATATGATGGATGAATTCTCGGCACCGCTCTTTGTTACATATGTGCAAGTTTAAGTCACGAGTTCGGGTTAGTTTACTTCAAGGTCAAATTCATCATATTGGGTTTTCTCCATCAGCTGTCACTACAAAGAGCCTACTGAATGATAATGGGGTTGATTTCAAGTTTGCCAAGAGTAGATGAAAAGAGAGAGATTTATGAATTTTGAACACATCAGTTCAAGCCTCGTTCTCTAAAGAAAATAAAAGTGTACGTCTAAGTGCGCTTTATCTTCCGAAGAAGAGAAATCTTCTTATGACGTTTGAACACAACAGTTCAAGCCTCGTACTCTAAAGAAAAGAAAAGTGTACGTGTCAGTGCGCTTTATCTTCGGAAGAAGAGAAATCTTCTCATTTATGACCATTCTCACCAACATGCTTCATGCTTTTTCCATGCGCGTTCAATCATCAAGTGGATCTACTTACCATGGATTGTATTCTTATTTCATCTGCTCAATCAAAATGGCAATGACATCAAATGCAAGTTTTCTTGCCGGGGAGAAGTGTGAATAAACTACGTCGTGATGATTTCACTTGCTCAAGTGGATCTATTTACCATTGATAGTATTCTTATTTCACTTTGCCTAATCAGAATTGGCAATGGCGACTTCATTTGCAAGTTTTGCGGGGGATAAGGGTGAATAGACTACATTATGAAGATATTCACTTGCTTAATCAAGAATGGCATCTCCGTATGCAATTCTTGAGGGGGAGAAGAAGTATGATAATTCTACATGTTGAGTTATATTTGAGAATATATGGTCATAACGGCTCCTAACTCATGTAAAAACCGAGCTTCTTCTTTATCGGGTCATTTCTTCATGGAGTTTCATGGATTTTCTTCTAAGAGCCGTTGGTTGACATCTTCACACGGGCTGATGAGTTTAATGACAAAGTGCTTCTAGTTA
Organism: Chrysanthemum makinoi; assembly: GCA_910596185.1. Taxonomy (NCBI): domain Eukaryota; kingdom Viridiplantae; phylum Streptophyta; class Magnoliopsida; order Asterales; family Asteraceae; genus Chrysanthemum; species Chrysanthemum makinoi. The sequence continues at coordinate 324,050,474 of OU343225.1, read as the reverse complement.
ATGTTGCACGTACACATCGACATGATGATTCTGGGCAACTTTCTGTTCTTGTTTGATGTGATTGTTAGTTTGGTGTTACCATTTCGTGTGTTCGTTCTTGGTGATTCTTTGATTTCCTTGATGAACATCTTTCTGTTCTTATTTGATTGGGAGGGATTTTAGTTAAGGGGATTTGCTATTTGTAAGTTAACGGGAATGCTTTTTTTGGTGAGATGAAGATGTTAACTATCTATTCCCCAACTGGACAATCTTGAAGAAGGTCGAGTCTACAGTCTGTTCTACATTTTCTGCTACATGTTAGAAGACTAAAGACGAGTTACATTTAACGATCTAAAGACTTCTTCTTAATTTGGGCATTTATCAAACAAATTGTCAGTTTAGGGGAGAGCACTAATTGGGGGAGGGTGAAATGTCTGATTTAATCCTCAATTAGACTTGCTCACACTTTACTTCAGCAAGTTGATTCTCACAAGAGTTCAAGTGTTCTTCTCAACAGATTTCAAGTATTTGGACTTATAACATGTTGCTGATTCTGAAGTATCAAAACCAGCAAGGGGGAAGGAGACACGTATCTAAACGCGAGTAAACTTGATGAACTTAATTCTTCTAAGTGATTGAAGATATCCCGGGAAGACATATGTCATGACCGTAGAGAAACTCAAGGTTTTACTCATCAAGGCTTTTAGTGTTATCATTCCAACTAAGTGGGGGAAGTGATGTAATAGAAAGTTTCTGAAGATAAAAAGAGGTACACAAGTGTGTGATGATTTCGATGCTATCGTAATCATCATGGGAGAGAGATTGTGTACATTGGGGACGCTCAGCTGTTTCTCTTGAGTGCTTAATCAGTGATTCAGAGATATAATCACTTATTCCGGAGTTGAAATCCATGAGAGATAGTCATCCTTGAGATAATCGGATGATTGACTTGCTACTTCAATGTTATCGGTTATTCTCTCTTTGGGCATTGGTGCCGGGTTCTTGAGCTTCATACACTATCATCAGGGGAGAGAAAAGTATACATCGGGGTTATTCTATGGCTATCGGACTTAGTCACGCTACTTCGATGGTATAAGTTTCTCTATTCGGTATATGTTGGGTTAAGTGAGCTCTAGTCTAAGAGTACTTTGCATCAATTCATCTACTTGGGGGAAGTGGTCTCTTGATAACTTTTGGTATGGTTCGCTTCAGATTTCAGTGGAAAAGGAATTTGAGAAGATTATTCAAGTGTGGGATGATTCTTTGCTGTTACTTGATGATATAACCCCGAACGGAGACTTTCGATGATCAGTCTTATATGGAGCAGCAAGATCGATGATATGGTGTGCTTCTTTGTGCATCTTACTAAGGCAAGCTTGAATGAAAGCTTATAATCTACTCAATAAGAGGATTTTCGGTTTGGGGGGAAGCTTCCAAAGACTCTCTTTCTTAAAGGCTCATGTTCTGTCGACTATTCTAGAGCCTCGGAAGCTTTGGTGGTGAAAGTTTTAGGGATGATGACTTCTATCTTCTACAACGGGGCTGCTCGATATCCTTATCTCAGTACTCGTATCATCATCTTCTTAAACTATATCATCTACTCTATCTGTGTAAATATTTATCAAAAACAAAATAGAAAAATATAAAACCAGAAAAACAAAATAGAAAAATATAAAATCAACAAAAACCCATAAAAATCAAAAATTTAAAAAATACCAAAAATATGTTTTCTCTAGACATGTCTTCTGGTATCAATAATATCTGCGGTCTTAGAAATGTCATTCAACAATGGCACGAGACCATAGATGAAGTTCGAGCAGAAGGTGTAAATATTTCTTTTCAAAACATGTCACAAACCATGGCTTGCAGTTATTTCAGACTGTAACCCGTGCTTAAACAATGGTTTGCTATTATTTCAGATAGCAACTCGCTCTTCAAAAGAGGAAAGTGCTGCGCTAAACATATTTTCAAAAATATCGTGCACTTATCCTAAAACAAAATGAGGAAAGTATGTCGAAGGACTGCTGTTCCTACTCAAATATTTTTCCTTCAAAAATTCTTCAGAAAAATATTTGTTATAAAAATGGTGGTAAATGAGTTGCTTGAAAATCTATCAGATTCAGAGTTTTCGTAATAATTGAAAACTCAATCAATGACTTCAATGTTGTTAAAACTTTTCAAAAATTAAGTCATTGATTGAGGGGGAGAATGTTTTCAAATTTATATCATCTAACGGACTTATCTAATTATCCTATATACTTAAATGTAAAACATGTTAACCTACGTTGAAGGACTAGGTGCCTAGGATATGATTGTTAGGATTAGATGATCAGAGTTTGATAAACACATTATTCCCATGCCTTAAATGATCTGATTGATATGTTGAATTGACTTTTATTAGTCGATTGCTGTTTGGGTGATGTCGACCACCATATATCGTTATGTATGTTCACTAGCGATATCTTTGATATCATGGATATAAGAATGTTCCCGATCCGGATCCCACAAATGAAGATGATTGGATGCCGAAAGGAAAAGGTAACTATTTCTTGGGTCGACAAATAAAGAAATGGAGCTTAATTGGACCTCTATAGAGAGTTGGCATAACAAATGCAACGTCAGAGGTCTCACTGCATCAGCAGACGGTTTTCTTAAAATTGAAGAAACGGAGCTTAATTGGACCTCTATGATGAGTTGGCATAACAAATGCAACGTCAGAGGTCTCACTGCATCTACAGACGGTTTTCTTCCAACCTTCAGCAACAACAACAAAAGCAGCTTAACCACCTAACGTATCTTTGTGCAGGATAAATAGTAATGATACCATTTTTTTCTTAAAACAATTTTAAAAATATTGTTCTGAAAATGGAAAAATATTGTTTTGAAAATAAATTGGACTAAATTTTGGAAATCACCGGACTTCATTTTATCAAAACCTAAGTCACCCAATCAACGACTACGGTCATCGATTGAGGGGGAGAGTGATTTAAAATAAATATTTTCAAACGATATTTCTTCGTAAAAAGTTCCGATTTGTACGAAACAAAGTGGTGATCTAAAGATTTAATGTTATGTCAGGGTATGATTTTCTTTAAAACTCAAAGATCTTACAAAATGAAATTTTTTCTGTTCTTGTTTGATTGTGAAATTGTTTTATTTTACCTATAGATCTATTAAAACTATCATACCTGACACTAACAATCTTTAATGTCGAAAAACTGTTCCTTATCAGTCATTTTTCAAAATTAAATTGTGCCACGTCTTTCCCTAAAATTTTCTAAATGATTTAAATCACTTGGGATTACAAATCTCAAATGGTAATTTGATATTTTTGATCGGGGGAGAGATCGTGATTTAAATCTCAAATCGGTTTTAAAGGGGTGATTGTTTCAAAAGCACTCCTTCCTTCATGTGTCAAACGACTTTGAAATACATAATGCACATGATTGTGGAGGAGCATTTAACCATAAACCAGAAGAGCTTTTAAATCGGGCACATATTCTCCCATGTTTTCTAAACCTTATTAAATCACTTGGGATCCAAAATCTCAAAGGGTTTGATATTTTTGATCGGGGGAGAATTTGTGATTTAATAATGAAATTTGATAAAAGATGATCGTTTTGATTCAAGTGTGCATACTGCTCTCCCATATGTGCTAAACGCTTTCGAATCTCGAAGCACATATTGAGGGGGAGCATTTCAAGAAAATAAACTTTCAAGGTACAAAGATTTATATGTTTCAACATAAAGTACCTTGATTGATTTTCTAAAGGTTTCTTAATGACTTTGTGATCGTGGATGTGCTTCAAAAGAACTCTTTCCTCTATGTGATAAATTGATTTCAAATATCCTATGCACATATTGAGGGGGAGAATTTACCAAAGAAAATCAAATGGTTTTTTCCATGGAAATTGTGATCAAGAATTTATTTCAAAAGAACTCTTGCCTCCATGTGCTAAACAATTTATAAAATCATATGCACATGTTGAGGGGAGCATTTCTAAAGATCAAAACAATTAAGGTACAAAATGCTTTGATATTATATCACAAGTACCTTGATTGATTTTCAAATGATTTTTCAATTGGTTTCGAGAAGGAAAGAAAAATACCAAAAGACCGACCAATTTACTTTATGCATGGTGTTATAAGGATGGTTAGGTTAGGTATTCATTCCCACGATCTCGCCAGAGCCGGAGGGATCTACCCAGGGACAATCCACTAGATAGTGTAGAGTCCTTAGGTATGATGAAAAAAGGAGAAAAATGAGATTATGGGAAGAGTGCTTGGTTGAGATAGAGCTAGAACTGGAATAAACCCAACAAGGTTCTAGTTATGAAGTCTCGGTAAGCACCGAAGGGGTTGAAGAATGAAAAAGAAATGAATGTGAAAAAGGGTGAAAAGAAATAGCCCTCCAATAATTCAACCTTAGGGCAGAAACCGGGTTCAATACATATGCTATTGGTGGTTACCAAGGTAACGCCGGTATTGAAGACAAGACTTCATGGACCCAGTGAGGCACTGCACCTAACTTCCCAAGCTACTCAAGTTCCTCTTAAAAGGACTTGTTTCATTCTCACGGGGAACCTACATAATCTATCGACTTTCTCTTAGAGATGGTTGATATTGAAGAAGGAGACCCTCTCCCTAGTCTCCGGCATAGGAAACCAAATGTGCACAATTGAGTCTAGAGCCAAGAGATCATCAATAAATCTCATTAGGACACATTATTAATGAAGACTTGCTGTTTCACACAATGTGGAAAGTAAGAATATATTTTAAGAGTCCTACGCTTTATCCTTGTGGTATTGCGGAACATCAAGTGATATGTAAAAGTATTCACGATGAAGATGGAAATCCTTCTAGAGCCAACATCAAACAAGCTCTTGGTGGGTGACATGTGAGATATTTCATAAGATCAAGCTTGTGACAACTGGATAGAAATGATGGGGCGATTCATTCGTGAATCAACCTTGGTCGAGGAAATGGATTGTGGATACCTTTGAAAAACCGATTCGTTGTGCTTAAAATTCTTTTCGTAGCACATCGTTGTGTAATAATGTTTCAAAATTATAGGGTATTTATGATTGATTATTGATTTTCCATAAAACCTTCGTTGTATTGCAAAACCCTTTATATTAAATACATGATTGTTTTCAAATCATTTTCATCAATCGGTGAATCTCAATTTCTTTGGTTCACTCACTCCGTGTTGTCTTCTTTGAGACATTCGGTTTGAGAACGGCTAGAAGCTGCGAAACCTGTCAAGGAGATTCTTGAATTATACCTAATCACTGGCATACTTGTACTTGATTAACGGCGAACCGTGGGCGTGCGTTTATTGCTAATTGTTTTATGCGGGAACACCCGGCGGTTGCGGTGATCAGAATTGAGGAGTCAATCCAAAGCCGCATGCTCACTGCATCCACACTTAATTAAAGAAATCATGACAAGTGCTAATCTACATAACATGGCTATGATATTCTCATACTATGCTTACGCTATGTTTTTGCAAATATCATGAACCAATAAAAGCTTCCGCTACTCTGATGAAATGATGTCATGATCCAGAAAGTGTGAGCATGTCGGTCAGAAAGTCACAACATCACATGATGGCAACACAATAAAGGGTGATCCAGAGATTTCGTGGTGATGATCACTAAGAAAGCTCGAAGATCATCAAAGATGTGGATCAGTTAAAGGCCTCCACTAAAAGTACAAAACTATGCGGACTTTGAAGAATCGCTACTAAAGCAAAAAGATTGCGGAAGTGAAGAATTTAAGTCTACGAGCTCAGAACAGAAGACAAAATAGAATGCTAGGATTCAAAATGTAAATCATGGGGTGACCTCCCTTAGGGGGAGATTGTTAGAATTTAGAAAATCCATAGTGAAGTATCGGTCACCCCAACTATAGTCTAGCACAAGTTAGCTCGTAGACATATCATTATTTACTGTTTAGTAGTTTAGTTATTAGCTTAGTGCAACACCGTGGAGGAAGGACGGGTCTTTACCCACTGTATGCCTGATCCACAGCCCGTCAGGAGGGCGTGTAGTCTGTAAGTATAAATACCCCTTCCATCCTTGGAAGGGGTGGTGCTTCTCATTCAATCTAACCTTTCCTTTTTGTTTATCTCTCTAGAACCACCCTCTCCTCTCTTCATCTCTCTAAAACCATGGCTTTCTTGTATCATCACCATCCAAGGTCACCCGAATCATCATTAACACAATACATGTAACATCCTACATATTTAACTGAGGTCATGCCTTTCTTTAAACAACTTAAAGAACAATTTGAGAGTCTTCAAAAAGGAATGGACACAGAGATTAAAGAAATGAAAAAGATGTTTAATGATATCGAATTTGAGGTCAGTATGTATGAACGTGAGCTTAAGAGTAATGAAATTGAGATAAAGAATCTGCAAATCATTAATGATAATTTAATCTCTTAATGTGTTGCTCAACATGTGTTCTACACTGTTACAAATCATTCTATTATTTCGTCTCAATTTCATGAATTAACTGTTGCATTAAAAGTTTCCCATGATCGTGTCATTGAGCTTGAATCCAAAAATTCAAAATTGCATGATAAAGTAGAACAGGATGATCATGATAATTTGGTAAAACATTATTCTAAGCTGGAAGTTGAACATTTTGATTTGCAACTAAAATATCAACATCTCAAAGAAAATGTTAAAACCTCAAATATCAAGACATCCTCGGATGTTCCTGAGTTTGATGCAGTTTCTGAAATAAGCAAACGTGACGAACAGATTCGAGCTCATTGTAACACGATCAGAAGGTTGAAAACCCAAATTTCACAATTAAAGGGTGAAAAGAACAATGTGAATGGCTCCCAAATGCCTCCTCCTTTAGATTCTCAGTATTCTCAAAACTTTCATCTTCAAAACATCATTAATGTATTACAACAAGAAAATGAGAGTTTTCTAGAAGAAAATAAAAAGGTTAAACGGCACTTCAAAGAGTTATATGATTCAATGAAAGTCACTCGTGACAAGAACAATGAAAAAATTATTTCTTTACAACAGGAAATTGAGAATCTGAAGAGTTAGGTAAAAGGGAAAATGCCACTTATGCGTGATGAGAATGTTAGATCAAAGGCATATCACTGATTCTAAGTATCTTTGTATTTGTAAAGTATATTCCTCCTCATCTTAGAAATACGAACTTGTGTTTCAAGAATATCTTAGTACCTTAAGGATAGTCTAGAATGTCTCTGTGAGATTGTCGAAGAGGATAGCATAAATAAACCACTTGATAGTAAGTTAGGTATGCATGCTTATATGCCAAACGATCTCAGGAACTTTTAGAATGTTTAAGTGCAACATGCCCTAAATCCTTTTGTAAGAAAGATAAAGTCATTATGCCTTACTCTATGCCTAGTGTTAAGCATGCAACCCATGATATGTCTTGTTACGTGCTTGAGAAAGTCAAGCATGTGAACTTTGATGTGCCTGCAAGTACTTGAGATCCAGCACTTCTAGATCGGGAATGCAAAAGTAGCAAAACCAACTAATGTTCCCATCATTCACTCTACACGAGTAATCAGTGATACAAAAGCAAGCGGGTCAAAGCCTCCAAGCAATACAAAGCAAGATAGGACCTCGCAAGCTAAGAGTGATCAATGGAAGAAAGTAGAAGACCACCCTAGGAACAATAAGTTTGTGTTGAATAAGACGAATCGTGTTGATTCTAGTATTAGCTATAAGCGTACTGTAATTAATTCGGATTCTACTATTACTTGCAAAACATGTAATGAATGCTTGATTTCTGGTATTCATCATGAATGTGTTATGAATGATTTGAGTAATGCTGTCGAATCTCCGGTAAAAAATGTTAACACTAGAAAACAGGATAAGAAGGTAAAAAAACCAAGGTGGAGGAGGGCTAGAAAACATTGGAAACCAACATGAAGAAAATTTAGTAATGTACTATCAATGGATACCTACTGGCCGTAAATTCAATTTTAATGAGTTGTACCCTAAATTATCTAGATCAATGCCCATTAGGAAATGGATGCCCACTGGTAGAACTATACCTTTAAGAAGTGAACATACTTTGAATAGACCTACTGTTACTACTAGCCGGGCATCTACCTCTAATGATATCATTGTTTCTACTTCTGATGTGGGTGCTCCAATCAAATTTACTAACCAAGTGGAACTCATTCTTGCATAGGGATCCCAATTTTCCAGTCATCCATTCTTGTCTGTGTTCAACTGCAGGTCGTTCAAATCGTTCGTGGTACACGGACTCAGGCTGTTCCAATCATATGACTGGAGATCATCGCTCGCTCATGAACCGTGAGTAAATTTATCGGGACTATTAGATTGAAGCGACCATTTTGGGGCAATTATGGGTTATGGAGATTATGTGGTTGGTGATAGTGTAATTTCCGGGTATATTATGTTGAAGGTCTTGGTCACAATTTGTTTTCTGTCGGTCAATTCTGTGATTCTGATCTAGAAGTGGCCTTTAGAAAACATACATGCTTCATTAGGGAACTAGATGGTGTTGAACTTTTAAAGGGAACTCGTGGAACCAATTTGTACACCATATCTATCGAAGACATGATGAAGTCCTCTCCAATCTGCTTGTTGTCAAAGGCTTCGAAAACAAAGTCATGGTTATGGCATCGTCGTCTCAAACACTTGAACTTCAGCACCATAAATGATCTCTCTAGAAAGGACCTAGTAAGAGGGTTACCCAGATTAAAGTAAGAAAAGGATCATCTTTGTTCAGCATGCCAATTGGGAAAAAGCAAGAATTATGCCCACAAACCCAAACCCCAAACTCAGTTATGGAAGTTCTTCATACTCTTCATATGGATTTGTGCGGACCCATGAGAGTGCAAACAATTAATGGGAAGAAATATGTGTTAGTCGTTGTTGATGACTACTCTCGATTTACTTGGGTTAAGTTTTTGAGTACAAAGGATGAAACTCGGATGTCATTATCAAACTTATCAAACATCTGCAGTTCGACTTAACAAGGCTGTTAGAATCATCGAGCGGACAATGGAATGAGTTTGTTAACAAAGAACTAAGTCGAGTTTTATGAAAGCATTGGAATCAGCCATCAAAGAAGTGTTCCACGAACTCCTCAACAGAGCGGTGTAGTTGAAAGACGAAATCGAACTCTTGTGGAAGCCGCACGAACCATGCTAATTTACTCAAAGGTTCCAATGTTTCATAGGGCTGAAGCCATTGCCACTGCTTGCTATACCCAAAATCGTTCCCTTATACACACCACTCATAGAAAAACTCCATACGAACTTGTCCACAATCAAAAACCTGACATCTCCTTCCTTCGTGTGTTCGGTGCTTTGTGCTATCCAACGAATGATGGTCAAGATTTAGGTAAATTAAGAGCTAAGGCGGACATTGGAGTTTTTGTGGGTTATGCACCAAACAGGAAGGATTACCGAATCTACAACAAAAGAACTCGAGATATCATGGAAACTATTCATGACACGTTCGATGAGTTGTATGCGGGCAAATGGCTCGGGACAATCAAGTTACGGACCCGCATCTCAACATTCATTAAGTAGTCCCATTAGTTCTTCTCTTGTACAAAACCCCTCACCGGCAGTTCCATATGTACCTCCTTCCGAAGAAGATTTGAAGAAATTGTTTGATCCGATGTTTGATGAATACTATGAACCTATTGCTAATGATCAGTCTAATCCATCAACGATTGGCTGCCTTACCCGATCAACGTAGACAACCCTTCATTTACGTGTCACGAGTCAAGAAGCGCCCTACTGCAGATCACTCATCATCATCGTCAAATCCTCAATCATCGAGTGTACATCATGGAAATGTTTAAGCAACTATGATGGAAATAACCCTTTGCTACTCCGAAGATGCTCCATTTGAGATATTTGCTCTGAACCAACTTGAACCATCTTCATCAGGAGATCCAAACTACGCTACTTCATCCCTCAACAACAACCACACGAGCACCTTAGAAAATGGACACATGACCATCCATTGGACAACATCATTGGGAACCCTTCTCGTCCAGTATCCACTCGTAAACAACTTGCAACTGATGCCTTGTAGTGCTTCTTCAACTTTGTACTATCTAAGGTCGAACCAAAAGACGTTAAAACAACCATGACTGAAGACAGCGGTTCAATGCCATGCAAGAAGAAATTCATGAGTTCGATTAATTAGATGTATGTGAATTGGTACCTGCTCCTAACTGTGCTATGATCATTGCTCTAAAATGGATCTTCAAAGTATAACTTGATGAACATGGTGATGTGCTAAAGAACAAGGCTTATTTGGTTGCGAAAGGATCTGCGTCAAGAGGAAGGTATTGACTTTGAAGAATCATTTGCTCCGGTTACTTGCGTATCGAGTCAATCGAGAATCTTCTTGGCTAACGCTGCTAGTAAGAACATGGTAGTGCAGTCGGATGGATGTAAAGACTACTTTTCTTAAGGAGATCTGAAAGAGGTTATATCGTCGGCCCGGCCTGAAGGTTTTGTGAATCCAGAGCATCCTACTCATGTCTATCTCTTGAAGAAGGCCCTCTACGGTTTGAAGCAAGCTCCAAGGGCATGGTACGACACGCTATCAAAGTTTCTTCTAACTAATGGATTCAGCAAAGGAGCAGTTGATCCGACATTGTTCACCAGAAAGTCAGGCAAACACTTAATTCTTGTTTAAATCTATGTTGATGATATTATTTTTGCCTCAACTGACCCCAATGAATGTGACCATTTTTCTAAGGAGATGGGCTCCAAATTTCAAATGTCAATGATGGGACAAATGCATTTTTCTTGGGATTACAAATTTCACAAAGTCCCGGAGGCATTTTTATCAATCAATCTAAATATGCAAATGAGATCTTAAAGAAATTTGGATGTGATTCTTGTGACCCTGTTGACACTCCCATGGTGGAGCGTACTAAACTGGATGAGGACCACTCAGGGATCATGGTTGACCAAACTAAGTATCTTAGTATGATTGGATCACGATGTACCTTACCGCCAGATAGACCAGGACATTACGTTCATTTGGTATGCATGTGTGCTAGATACCAGGCTAAGCCTACCAAAAAGCACCTTGAAGCGGTTAAGCGGGTCTTTCGGTATCTCCAAGGAACCATCAACATGGGAATTTGGTACCCGAAGGACACCAGTATGTCACTAACAGACTAAATGGATCTTGACCATGCGGAGGTGTCAAGATACACGTCGAAACACGTCGAGAAGGTGCTCAATTTTTGGGTGATAAGCTTGTGAGCTGGTCTTCAAAGAAACAAAGGAGTACCTCAATATCCTCTACAGAGGCAGAATACATAGCCATGTCATCTTGCTTGCTCAAATCCTATGGATGAGATCCCAATTATCTGACTATGGCTTTGAATTCAACAAAATCCCTCTGTATTGTGATAACAAGAGTGCCATTGCTCTCTCATGCAACAACGTTCAACATTCAAGAGCAAAGAATATCGACATTCGACATCACTTCATCAGGGAGCAAGTGGAGAATGGTGTGGTGGAACTATATTTTGTGAAGACTGAATATCAGTTAGCGGACATCTTCACCAAAGCTCTTCCTAGAGAACGTTTTGAGTTTATCCTTCCACGGCTTGGTCTAAAGAGTCTACAACCGGAAACACTCAAACGTCTTCAAGAGGAAGACGAGGAGTAAAGGCTTTTCTTCATCCATCTCTTGTACATATTTATTCAAAAAGAAAAATACAAAATTATAAAACCACAAAAAGAAAATAGAAAAATATAAAATTTCAAAAACCCATAAAAATTTAGAAAATCTTTGAAAAAGCCCAAAAATATTATTTTTCCATCTATTTCTGTTCTTCGATAACATCTACGGACTTTGATTTATCATTCAAAGAATGGCACGGGTCTTTAGATGAAGTTCGTTTGTACATAAAACTTGAAAAAAAAATAGCCCTCCATTATTTCAACCTTAGGGCAGAAACCGGGTTCAATTCATATGCTACTGGTGTTTACTAAGGTAACACTGGTATTGAAGACAAGACGTCATGGACCCAGTGACGCACTGCACCTAAACTTCTCAAGCTACTCAAGTTCTCTTAAAAGGGCTTGTTTCATTCTCACGGGGAACCTATATAATCTATCGACTTTCTCTTAGAGATTGTTGATATTGAAGAAGGAGATCCTCTCCCTAGTCTCCGGCATAGGAAACTAAATGCGCACAATTGAGTCTAGAGCCAAGAGATCATCCACAAAATCTCATTAGGACACAAAATTAATGAAGACTTTCTATTTCACACAATGTGGAAAGTAAGTATATATATTGAGAGTCCTACGCATTATCCTTGTGGTATTGCCAGAACATTCGAGTGATATGTAAAATTATTCACGATGAAGATGGAAATCCTTCTAGAGCCAACATCAAACAAGCTCTTGGTGGGTGACATGTGAGATCTTTTCTAAAGATCAAGCTTGTGACAACTGGATAGAAACGATGGGGCGATTCACTCGTGAATCAACCTTGGTCCAGGAAATGTATTGACGGATACCTTTGAAAAACCGGTCGATGTGCTCAAAAATTCTTTTCTTTAGCACTTCAACTGTGTAGTATGTTTTCAAAACCAAAAGGTATTTATGATTGAAAATTGATTTCCATTATAAAACCTTCGTTGTATTGCAAAACTTCTTTCTGATAAGCAATGCACAATTGTTCTCAAATCATTTTCTTCAATCAGCAAACCTTAATTTGCTGGTTCACTCACTCTGTGTTGTCTTCTTTGAGACGTTCCGGTTTGAGAACAACTAGAGAAGGCTGAAACCGTCAAGGAGATTCTTCGAATTTTACGATCACAGGCGATGCGTTAATGCTGATTAACGAGGAACCATAGCCGTGTACCTCAATTCAGCGAAAGTGATCAAAGACACTTTCGTGCGCTTTATTCTAGCTATGTTGTATGCGGGGAAACGATGGTTGCGGTGATCGAAGCGATAAGTCATTCCATAACCGCATGCTCACACATCACGTTCATTTCAAAGAAATCATGATAAAAGCATATCTTCATCAGCGAATCGATATTTTCACTCCATGCGCTACTGCTCTTTGCAAATATCATGAATCAACAAAAGCTTCCGCAACTCTGATGATAAGAAATCATGATCCAGAATGTGAGCATGTCGGTCCAAAAGTCAAAAAGTCACATGATGGCAACGCTACAAAGGATGAGTCAGAGATTTATGGTGGCAGATGATCTCAAAGCTGGCTCAACACTCATCATCACGTGGATCAGTTAAAGACCTCCACTTGAGTCAATAAAACATGCGGAACATGAAGAATCAAAAACTACAAACTACAGAGCAAAGATCTTAATCAAGAATCCAAGAACAATCAAAATGTTATATCTGTTTGTGTTCAATGTAAATTGAGGTGACCTCCCTCAGGGGGAGATTGTTAGGATTTAGAAAATCCGGTAGTTAAATTGTCGGTCACCTCAAGTATATGTATTAGTTAAGCTCGTAGTATTAGTCGCGTAATGTTAATAAGTAGTTTGTTAAGTAACAGTGGAGGGCGGACGGGGGTCTTTACCTACTTGTATGCACGATCTACAGCCCGTAGGGCGTGTCTTGTAAGAAACTATAAATACCCTCTACCTCCCAAGGTAGAGGGTTGGAGCTTCATAATATCATTTTTCTTTGTCTCACTAAGTTCCCTAAACTCTTCCACTTTCTTTCTCTAAAACCTAAACCATACGCCCCTTGTTGATATGATTTGATGTGTTTATGAAAACCAATATGTTACAAAATTCTCCTCCTCATCAAATACCGTGTAAACCTTCCTCTTCTTTTTTTCTCATTTGCAGCTCTCGATGAAGATCCTCCAACATCATAGCTAGATCCTCCAACCTCGGGTAATCTACCATACGCAGGCACTGGGTCGGGAAATGGTGCATAGCTAGGATATGGAGTGCGGATATGGTCTGGATCACGAGGTGTAGGGGAAAGGATATGGTGGAACATGGGTGGGTTGTAGGGAGGCAACTCATAATGGCTTGAGCCATGTGTTGAAAAGAAGCGGAATCGAATAATCATTAATGTAATTGTTCCTCAACATCATCGAATCTCTCCAAATATCCCTACACTCAATTTTATTCAAATGTCGGTTCCAATCTCCCCAACCTGAGTCAAAACTACTAGACGTACCTGTTTGCACGTTACCCATTGGTACATTGCCCATTGGCACATTTCCCTGTTCTTTGTGGTGGTTGTTGTTGTTGTGGTTCAATCCATGCTCCCAACGTCTTTGTCCTCCTATTTAAAGCTGTACAAAACTCATTTGCATTCCATATCTCACTAATCTTTGGCTCTCCGCACTTAGACAACTCATTGCTATTGTAATACCCAAATTCCTTTCAACCTCGTCACATACTGGCCTTCACATATGTTGCTATTACCTTTGATACCCGGGGCTTTCCTAGACAAATACTCGGCTATGAGCCAAGCCGCATTCCCATCCTTAGTCTCTTCCAACAACATCATAATCCACAAGTCCGACTTATAGCATTTGTCCACACTTCCAACTCTATGTAAAGCGGCCCCATACTAACAACTTGTGTAGCACTCTCATTAATGGATTCCTAATGGTTGCGAGAATTCCGAGTGCAGAAGGATCTCCCCCGCGATTCAGGTATGCGGGGACACTAGGGTAATCTTTTTCAAATCTCCTAAGCCTCGAAAAATGAGCTTCAAACAATCGATGATTAATCTCACCCTGTTCATACATGCCAAGAGCAACATCAAAACCCGGCAAAGTGTATGCGTGATCACGCCCACTTAAAGCCTAAACCAAACACAAACTTCATTCATGATGTTCCGAACATTGACCTTCCTTTCAAAGTACATAGTCGAAAAGAACTCCATACACCATTCACGATAAACCTCTTCATTTATGCTAAAAGCTCTTTCCCATGATAAATCATCAAACGAATCCCCATCAACCGGATAGACATAAGACATCCGCATCATTTTCCACAACTCGTTTTCACACTCATATTCGGTAAACAAATCCCAATCTATCAACCTGAACCAAAAGCTGTCCTATTTTGCAACTTTGACAAGCGTTCCCTAAAGCATGTTTCTCCTCATTGGTGAGATCTTTGAACCTCAAGTTTGCATTTCCTTCAGCCTTCAAGCTATACGTAACCTTCTTCCTTGCATTCCTTTGGCAATACTTGGTAACAATCGGGTTTAGTGGAACCCGTGTCGAACTCGAACAACCTACAACATTTCTCTCTAGAAATCATAAATATAAGTCAATATAAGAGTGTTAGAACAAACGATAAGGTTTATAGAAGCCTCTAAAGTCTAGTTCAAAAATCGAGAAATTTCCCAAAACAGAACGTGGAACCGGATCGGTTGAGGGGTAGCCGATCCGGCTCCTCTCGCGACCTCTCTCCAACCGTTCGGTTGCAACTCGCAACTGAATCGGTTACTCAACCTGCAAAAGGCTTTGGCCTTCCAATATGTTAATACAAATAAACCGTAAAAACGTTTATTAACATTTTGCGATCTCTTTGTGTTTTATTGATAACAAATATAATGTTATCTTAAGTACAATTATAAGGATACATGTTATTTTTGTAAAGCATTTACATATAGCCATATAAATAAAAAAATGTTGTAATTAATCATTTGTTGTAATAGTTTATTAGGATGGGTAAAAACCATAACCCATGGACCATAACCCATGGATCATAACCCATACCCAAGATGGCTAGATACAATGTATACTTTAGATACATTGAATCTAAGGAAAACCAATGGACCAACCCATAACCCATGACCCATAACCAAAAAACCCATGGGCAAGAGGGCGTCATGGATCCCTAGGATTACACTAGACGGATCCCAAGTGGGAGGGATCCGTGGGATCAGAGAACGATGGAAGAAATTGCCTATAAATAGAGAGCCATTTCTTCATTCTAACTCACCACTCTTCTTAATAAATCCTCAAACACTCTCATTCTCTTCTAACATATAGATCACTTGATCTAGAGAGTTGTTCTTCTTTCTTTCTATTGTGATTCTCATATAGGTCCTTCTCTAAGGCGAGATCACGAGCATTCTACAAGTCATCCAAGCAAGGGGTCCTTGATTGATATGTTCCTCCACAAGATTTACTGTAGCGAGATCTTGTATTTGATATTTCACATATTTGTTGTGTTATAGTCGTGTTGGTTTGGTCCACCGTGTTACGGACTCGGTATTTAGCTTTGCACTGGAAAAAGGTGTAAGCAACGTTGTGAAGGCTTCTCCACCAAGTGAAGGAGTTTGTTGACATAGTGCTTGAACTCTCGAGTAGGTGACTCGGGGAGTGGAGTAGGGCAAGGAAGGTTTCCTTGTAGCCGAACCACTATAAATCGGTTGTGTCATTTCTATCCTTTGCTTTACTTTATTTACTTGCTTTATCATTAGATCTATACTTTCTCAACATCAATAAGATCTCACATATACTTGAATCTAAAGTTTTTGAAACTAACTTAAAATCGGCAAAACTATTCAACCCCCCCTTTCTAGTTTTCCACAATTGGCATTAAGAGCTAAGTTTATAAAAGTTTTAAAGTAAAATTATATTTTAAAAACTTTTCGATCACTATGGGTTTTGAAAATTATAAGGAAGGGCAATCTATGCAACGACCACCACTACTTGAAACTAATGGTTTTATATATTGGAAAAATAGATTTGAAACATATGTGAAATCTAAAGATATTGATCTTTGGTACATTATTGTTGAAGGCGATTTTGAGGCTACCTCAAAAGATGATAAAGGGAATTTAGTTAACATACCTCATGATAAACTAAATGATGAAATGAAGAAAAAGCTTTCTAAAAATAGTGAAGCAAAAATGGTTTTATATAATGCTATACCGAAAAAGGAATTGAAAGAATTCTCTATGCTTAAAACCTCTAAAGAAATTTGGAATTCTTTAGTTGTAACTCATCAAGGCAACCAACAAGTTAAAAATAATAAAATTGATTTATTTGTTCAACAATATGAACAATTTTCAATATCGGATGAGGAAACTATAGATCATTCATTTGCTAACTTTAATACTATTATTACATCTTTACAAGCAATTGATGAATTTTTCTAGCGTAACCATGTTAGGAGATATCTAAGGGCACTTCCATCGAAGTGGAGATCCAAGGTGACGGCGATCGAAGAGTCAAAAGATTTGACAATCCTCACCCTTGATGAACTCATAGGCAACTTAAAAGTCTACGAGCTTGTCCTTGCTAAAGACTCCGAAGCCTCAAAGGTGAAAGAGAAACACAAATCTCTTGCCCTTAAAGCCAAAAAGGCTTCAAGCGATGAAGAGAACTCCTCTTTGAGTAGTGACGACGAGGAGTACGCTATGGCGGTAAGGGACTTTAAAAAGTTTTTTAGAAGGAAGGGAAGATACGTCAAACAACCGTATGACGATAAGAAAGGCTTTCGGAAAAGCAAAGAGGACGAGAAGCCAAAAGATGATCGTAATTGCTTTAAATGTGGGGACCCAAACCACTTTATTAGTAAGTGTCCCAAACGGGATGATCAAAAGGCGTTCGTGAGTGGCACATGGGGAATGAACGACGAGGAGGACGAAGAAATTTGCCTCATGGAAAATGACGAGGTATGTCACGAATACTATAGTAGCTCATCACTTGATGACGACTCATTTCATAATGAATATGACAAAGTATGCAATATTAGCTTAAAACTAATTAATAAAAACAGGTTTTTAAAGAGTCAAAACCAACATTTAGATACAGAAGTCATAGAATCAAAAGCAAAACTAAAACGTTTAGAAAAGGGTAAAATAGCAAGTGGTGAATGTGAACTTTGCGTTCAACTTCAAACACTAGTTGATCAACTAGATTCTAAAATTGCTAGAATGAGTACGAACACTTTAGATATGATATTAGATAGTGTTAAAACCGGAAACAACTAAAAAGGTTTAGGTATTCAACAACTTGATCCATCAACTAGTGAAAACAAAGAAACACAATTTTTTAAGGCACTAGAAAACCAGCCTTTGTTGTGGCGGATCCCACGGATCCCATCAAAAGGGAACCGCTAGTGATAAGCGAGGATCCGTGGATCTGCTGCAAAGCAAAGCGATGTAGTAATAACGTAGCTTCTTCATCTAGAACTGAGTTTGTTATCGTTAATAGGAAGAAACCAACTCATGTCACCACTAGACAACCACCTCCAAAATATAATCCTACTTTTGCAAGAAACAAAGCTCCATCTTTCTCAAAACCTAATTCATCTAGGAGACCTAATAATGTTTACCCGAGAAGTAACCATCAAATGGGATGGAACCCAAATATGCAAAATGGTTTCCCTTTCAAAACTTTGCTCCATGGAATGCATACTCATCTTATCCATACATGTCTAACATGAATGGAATGTTTAACACTAATGGACCCATGAACAAATGGGGACCAAACTTTTGAGTTAATTGTTTTCTTAGGTGTGCTTAAAGGTCGACCTAGACCCGAATGAATGGGTCAAGGATAGCGGGTGCACAAGGCACATGACCGGCAATAAGGATCTATTCTCCACATATGAATCCTTCAATTGAGGTAATGTGGTGTTTGGAAATAGCAAAAGTAAAATCATCGGTAAAGGTATGATTTCTAAC
Source organism: Chrysanthemum makinoi (assembly GCA_910596185.1). Lineage (NCBI taxonomy): Eukaryota > Viridiplantae > Streptophyta > Magnoliopsida > Asterales > Asteraceae > Chrysanthemum > Chrysanthemum makinoi. The sequence goes on along the minus strand of OU343225.1, from coordinate 324,031,823 downwards.
AAATCTCTAACCATTAACGATGTGTGTCACGTAGAAAACCTAAACTTTAACCTCTTAAGTATAGGACAAATATGTGATAATAGTGCAATGTACTTTTACAAAAACCGGTAGTAAGATATTAAAAATGGCATAACCATAGGAAGAGGTATTAGGAAACATGGAGTCTATGTCATTAAAATCGGTAATGAACCTAAAGACAAACTATGTCTTACCTCTATGGATGATACTCCGACCTTATGGCATCGAAGATTGGGTCATGCCAATATGCGACTTCTTCAATCGCTATCATCCAAAGATCTAGTAAGAGATCTACCTAAGTTAAAATATGAACATCACTTTTGTGATGCTTGTAATGTAGGAAAACAAGCTCATTCTAGTCATAAAGATAAAAACATGGTGTCTACAACTAAGTGTCTAGAATTACTACATATGGATTTATTTGGTCCATCCGCTATCCAAAGTTATGGAGGCAACTACTACACTTTGGTCATAGTGGATGATTATTCTAGGTATACATGGACAAAATTCTTAAAGAACAAAACGGAAACCTTTAATTATTTTGAAATATTAATAAAAAAGATCCAAAGACAACTAGGAAGTCCTATAGTGTCTATTAGGACGGATCATGGTAGGGAATTCGATAATGAAGTGCAATTTGGAGCCTTTTGTGACGCTAATGGTATTACTAACAACTTCTCGGCTCACGCACTCCACAATCGAATGGGGTAGTAGAAAGAAAGAATAGAACCCTACAAGAAATGAGTTGAACCATGCTTAATGAACAATCCATACCTCAAAAGTTTTGGTGTAATGTCGTTGATACTTCAACGTACATACTCAATCGAGTCTTAATTAGACCAATCTTAGGTAAAACTCCATATGAGTTATTCCGAGGCAAAAAGCCTACGTTAGATCACTTTAGAGTCTTTGGTAGTAAATGTTTTATTCTTAACACTAAAGATTACCTTACAAAATTTGATCCTAAATCAACCGAAGGTATCTTTCTAGGTTACTCTCCAAATAGCAAAGCTTACGTCATATTAAACAAAGAAACAATGAAGGTAGAAGAGTCATTAAATATAAAATTTGATGAAAGTCCACCCAAACCCTCTCCACCTCTTGTCGATGACGAGATTGTAGAAAGTGAAGCTCTAGTAATAAAGAAAAAGATAAATGAAGAAGAAGAACCTTTAAATGATGAAGTCATAAATATTAAAGAGTCCAAAGATCACCACGTAGATAAGGTCATAGGAAAGTTAAACGAAAGAACATTAAGGTCTCAAGTTCAAAACCAAAGTAGCTTGTTTTGTTTTGTTTCAACCATAGAACCTAAGAATACACAAGAAGCCATAAAAGATGAGAGTTGGGTAATGGCTATGCAAGAAGAATTAAATCAATTTGTTTCTAATGATGTTTGGACACTTGTCCCTCCACCTAGTAATCAAACCATAATAGGAACCAAATGGGTCTATAAAAACAAATTAGATGCAAACAGAGTAGTGTCTAGGAACAAGGCTAGACTCGTTGCCCAAGGGTATAACCAACAAGAAGGAATAGACTTTGATGAGACCTATGCCCCTGTGGCTAGATTAGAGTTTATAAGAATACTTCTTGCGTATGCTTGTGCTAATGATCTAAAGCTTTATCAAATGGATGTCAAAAGCGCTTTTCTAAATGGTTTCATTAATGAAGAAGTATATGTAGCTCAACCTCTAGGCTTCATCGATTTTGAAAAACCCAAACATGTATATAAATTAAAGAAAGCCCTTTATGGTCTTAAACAAGCTCCAAAAGCTTGGTATGATAGACTCAAGTCATTTTTACTTAAACACAACTATACCATGGGGTTAGTTGACAACACACTTTTTACTAAGAAAAGAGTCACATATAATCATAGTGCAAATATATGTAGATGATATTATATTCGGATCCACTTGTCAAGACATGTGTGATGATTTCTCTAAAATCATGCATGACGAGTTCGAAATGAGTATGATGGGAGAACTTAGTTTCTTTCTTGGTCTACAAATCAAACAAGTAGAAGATGGTATCTTCTTTAATCAATCTAAATACATAAAGGAGATGTTAAAGAAATTCGGTCTAGAAGAGTCGAAACCAATTAGGACACCAATGTCATCCGACACCAAACTCACAAAAGATGAAGACGGCGAATCCGTCGATAATACTAAATATCGTGGCATGATAGGTAGTCTTCTCTACCTCACGGCAAGTAGGTCGGATATCATGTTTAGTGTTTGCTTATGTGCTAGGTTTCAAGAAGACCCTAAAACATCACACCTAGAAGCCGTAAAAGGATATTTAGATACATTAAGGGTACAACACAATTAGGATTATGGTATCCTAAGGGCACGCGAGTAGAAACAATTGTATATGCAGATTCGACCATGCGGTGATTACGTTGATAGAAAAAGTACAAGTGGGGTATGTACTTTCATGGGATGTTGTTTAACATCTTGGTTTTCTAAGAAACAAACGGCACTAGCAATATCAACAACCGAAGCCGAATACGTCTCCGCCGGCAAAGCATGCCAACAAGCACTATGGATGAAACAAGCGTTAGTTAACTACGATATTCATCTAAGCGACATAGCCATTCTATGTGACAACAAAGGTGCCATCGACTTAAGCAAGAATCCGGTATTGCATTCTCGCACAAAGCATATAGAGATTCGTCATCACTTCTTAAGAGATAATGTTCAAAAGGGGAACATCTCTATTGAGAAGGTAGCATCCGAAGACAACATAGCCGACGTCCTCACCAAACCGTTGAAGCTGGAACAATTCAACCTACTTCGTCTTGGTCTTGGTCTCATGGAACAAACGTCGTAACTTATTTGACTCTACAAGGTATGTAAACACTAGCCTTCTTCTTCCTGAGTCTAGGATCTCTATTTCACGTACAATTCACAAACAATACGGGAATTTTCAAAACCCAAGATAAGTTTTCCACTTATAGTTTTCTTATTTTCTTTATAAATAAATGTTGCAAACACATAATTACATACACATTTTCAAAGAAAACCTCTTTTCAAAATGTTTTCTAAAAGGATGATACCTTCCGTATCAATTTCACAAAAGCAATTTCTCACGTCTAGGACAAATCGCTTTTCATTATTAATACAAAGTAAAAACCCGTTTTCATTGCATCTCATGTCTTGTGAATGCTAAAGGAGATACATAACTAATATGTATTTTCGGGTACATTCATTTAAGCGACAATGAATTAGGAGCATTGATAAACACAAAATTACGTACTCAAGTACTAAATATGTGTTTTCGGGTTATCTCAATAGGTTATTTTTTCACTTCTAGTTTATTTTTCTTTTTTCTTAGGAGTCGAGATAACCGCGACTCCAAATAGTTTGCATATAGGCACACACTAGGCAAAAATGTTTCCAAAAAGGAAAATTTTGTCTGCTGGAACACCAGACCCACGGATCCCAGCCTTTATCTGGGACGGATCCCTCAAGGGAAGGATCCGTGAGACAGAAGCTGTTTTTACCTTCTATTTTTCTCTCTTTGGATGAAAAATCCACATTTGTTTTATTTTTTGGAGTATGTTCTTTAATGCTTGTGTTCTCATGATCACATGCCTTAAATTCATATCTAATCATTAGATTTTAATCCACATTTTGGGTCAAGCATTCATTACAATGCTTTGTTTTTTCATCTATTTATAGAACTCCCAAAATGCTTGCATAATCCATCTCATATTCACAAACAAACTACACCATGTCATTCCAAAACTCTTTAGATGAATCACCTAGTACAAACAATCATCTTCATGAAACCCAAACCTTTGTACTTCCACCTTCCAAAATACCAAAATCAAACTCTAGGATATCCGCACGGATTAACATCCGATCTTGTTGCTTAGGAAAACCATCATCATATGGCTCATCACCATCAACTAACTCACCACAAGATGCTTCCATTATAGCACCTCCTTCATCACCAACAAGTACACCAACTTCATCACCAAATCACTCACCACCTAAAATCACTCTTTTGGAACTCCTTACAACTCCAACAAGATCTCAACAACCAAAGCAAAAAGAATTAGCTTTTTTGACACCTCCCACTTCTCCAAACACAATATTCAATGATCTTGAAACATCACCACCTTTAGCTCCCATTAAACTACAAGAACATCTAGGTTATTTTCCACCACCACCTCCAATCATTCCGGACTTTGATCCATATTTTCCTATTTTACCGAGAAGATTTCCGTACTCATTACCCACATCACTTACATTGTGAACATTGCCAATCCACTAGGGAAATTGCAATAGAAGTTAGGGAAGAAATGCAATTCATACTCAACCTCATCCTTGATCGCATCAATACCATTACTCATCAAACCTCCATCCATAACCTTATGCAAGCATTGAAGGAATCATTACTACTATTTTCTATTTTTAGTACTTTTTCTTTTGAAGTCATTTTCAAGAACAAGTCTTGTTCTTATTTTTACATGCTTGTAGGTGGCATAAAAAGCACTACACTTTGTTGTTTTATTACAAGGCCTTGTTTACATACCTTGGCTCCCAATCTTGATTCTCGTCAATCACAAGATTACATAAGCATGTTACTAACCTTTCTATTTGTAGGATTTTTTTTATTTTTTTCACTTGACGCCCCAAACTAGGGGATACCGTCAAGGGGAGTAAGCGATACGTGGACTAATTTTTCCACACTTTTATTTCTTCGAAGGGTTAACTTTTGTTTCGACAAAAAGGGGAGAAGAAGTAAAACTTAGGGGCTTTCAAAACATACATCTATTCTTAAGTTTTACTCATCATAACATTATGTTTTGTCATCAACAAAAAGGGGAGATTGTTAATACAAATAAGCCGTAAAAAAGTTTATTAATTTTTTGCGATCTCTTTGTGTTTTGTTGATAACAAATATAATGTTATCTTAAGTACAATTATAAGGATACATGTTATTTTTGTAAAGCATTTACATATAGCCATTTAAATACAAAAATGTTGTAATTAATCATTTGTTGTAATAGTTTATTAGGATGGGTAAAAACCATAACCCATGGACCATAACCCATGGATCATAACCCATACCCAAGATGGCTAGATACAATGTATACTTTAGATACATTGAATCTAAGGAAAACCCATGGACCAACCCATAACCCATGACCCATAACCAAAAAACCCATGGGCAAAGAGGAGCGTCCCACGGATCCCTAGGATTACACTAGACGGATCCCACGTGGGAGGGATCCGTGGGATCCGGGAACGATGAAAGAAATTGCCTATAAATAGAGAGCCATTTCTTCATTCTAACTCACCCTCTTCTTACTAAATCTCTCAAACACTCTCATTCTCTTCTAACATATAGATCACTTGATCTAGAGAGTTGTTCTTCTTTCTTTCTATTGTGATTCTCATATAGGTCCTTCTCTAAGGCGAGATCACGAGCATTCTACAAGTCATCCAAGCAAGGGGTCCTTGATTGATTTGTCACTCCGCAAGATTTCTGTAGCGAAGATCTTGTATTTGATATTTCACATATTTGTTGTGTTATAGTCGTGTTTGTTTGGTCCACCGTGTTACGGACTCGGTATTTAGCTTCGTACCGGAAAAAGGTGTAAACAACGTTGTGAAGGCTTCCCCGCCAAGTGAAGCAGTTTGTTGACATAGTGCTTGAACTCTCGAGTAGGTGACTCGGGGAATGGAGTAGGGCAAGGAAGGTGTCCTTGTAGCCGAACCACTATAAATCAGTTGTGTCATTTCTATCCATTTGCTTTACTTTATTTACTTGCTTTATCATTAGATCTATACTTTCTCAACATCCATAAGATCTCACATATTAACGAATCCAAAGTTTTTGAAACTAACTTAAAATCGGCAAAACTATTCAACCCCCCCTTCTAGTTTTCCACACAATCTATTTCCCACTAGATTCTTCTAATTCCAATTCACTCCTAAACTGCATTTTAACATCACCAATGATTCCCACAACCTCAAATTGCTCTTAATTCGCATTCAAAACTTCCAATCATCACATGTTCATCTTGCTTAGAACTAACAATCTTAACTTCAATTCATCAATCACTTGTTCTAATCAACAATGTGGCATCTAAAATTCATTGAAAACGCATCATCTACCAACTTGGAATCATCAACTGCAAGTTAATTTGATTCAATGGCACAACCTAATTAAATCCGAAAATTCTATCATCTAATACTCATTCCATGTTGAATCAATCACTACAATTCCTTTCGCAATGCATTCCTATATCAATTACCCACTTAATTCAAAAATATTATAACTTAATTCGAATTCTATCAAAAACCCCCAAATTAGTGACCTAATTTGAAATTCGAATCAAACACTCTAATAAAACCCTAATTAAGTTAATTGATTGCAGATGCTTACTTGTTTAGGTGCCATGATGATCTTCTAAAACTCTTACAATCTTCAAACAACTTCTAATGGTCGAATTTTGTGAAACCCAGATGGAGGATTAGTGTGTGTGTGTGTGTTTTCTGGAAAAATGAATTTTTGGTATTTATACTTGCATCCAACCGATTCAGTCATGACCCAACCGTTTCGGTTTGCATTTTTGCATAATTTTTCCTTTTTAACTTTACTTGGGCATTTTACCTTCCAAGCAAAAATTGTTTACTCAAAAATCCGATTAAAGATGCACACAAAATTCATCCAACCATTTGCAGATTTCAACAACATCTAACTCAAAACTAAATCATCATACTTATCATCGTAACTTAAACTAAAACTCAAAATGCATTGATTAAAATAACTTCAAACCAAAAAAATAAGAAAAATGAAAATCAAATGAAAAACAAAATCCCTAAGTGCATAAAATAAAATTTCATCAAAAGATGAAAATCAAGAAAACAAATGCTTGTTATTATTGTTGCATTGTTCTTCTCCTTATCACTCCTCAAAATACTCATGCCTCAAAATATCCTCGCTTTGGAATTTTCCGGTCAACTCACGGTATGTTTCATGAGTTTTGAACTTCCTAACAAATCTCCTTCCATCCGGGCATAGTATATCGAATTTGACATGCCATTCCCCGTCTCCATCCTCTCTTTTGTATACACTTGACCCCTCGGGTCCCCATTCCAAAATTTTCAATTGTACCGGTAGAGAACTTAAGAAATCCGTGAGCTTCTTGTAAACAAGGATGTTCTTAAATGGATTGTAGAAGGCTTCCACAGCGAGTGCACGTTCCATTTCATCATCAATATCAAAATATGGTGGAGCAAGCGGTCCATACATAGGGTTTCCATGGACATCACGTCCAACTTCGAAGCAAGTTAAATCATCTTCCCTATCAAAGAGTTCCAAATCCTTCATAAATTCTAACACTTTACCCCTAGGCTTGGGATAATAAGTTTGCTTTGAGATCCCATCATCGATTGTCATAGTCCCCCTCCCCATATCTATAATCGCTCCACATGTGCATAGGAAAGGTCTTCCAAGTAGAAGAGGTAGACTTTTATCAACCGGTATGTCCAAGACTACAAAATCGGCCAAATAAGGTTGGTAGCCAATTTGCACCCTTACATTTTTCACTTCCCCCATCGCCTTTGCTTGAGAATTGTCCGCCATGGTTAGTTTAGAATGATTTGGTTGAGGTTTGCTTAGGCCCAACGTCTTGAATAATGGATAAGGCATAACGTTAACGCTTGATCCCGTATTCGCCAAAGCATAAACCGGAGAGGTCCCGTTAACTTTTATAGGCAAAACGAAGTTACCCGGGTCACTCTCTTTCCGTGGCATACCCCGAAATAAGATCCTATCTCTATCCTCATCTGATAGATCCTTATCTTCCAACCTTGCTCTTGCTAACATAACCACGTCTAGCTTTTTGCGGTATAGAACATAATCTTGTAGCACTTCAATTACCGGCTTCTTCTCGTTAAGTTCGAGAAATGTTTGTTCAAGGTTTGCTAGGATGGCTTCCTTTTGGTCTTGAGTTAAATGTTTGAAGGTGTTTGGTGAATTCGGTGGTGATGGTGTGTAATCATGGGTCTTGTTGGTGGTAGAAGTGGTAGGAGTTAATTTATTTGATGAGGTTTTCTTTCTACTAGCCTTCCCCATCTACACAATTTCCACATTCTCCTTCTCTATGTTTGCACAAAATTCCACAAGCATTTCATTCACTTCCTTCTCTTCCTCCAAGTTGGTAATGTTGATTCTCATCTCACCTAAAGCAAAATCCAATTGTCATTTGGTTGTCACGAGGAAATCTCGCCCAAAGCATACGTCCGGCTCATCCGTGTTTCCTTCTTCCAAAACTACAAAATCCGCCTCGAAAATATGACCATGGATATTAATCCGAAGATTCTTAACCATTTTTCTCCCATAAGCTTCATAATCCAAACGAACGTGCCCAATTTGATCAAGAACTTTGTCCACAATATAATTTTCCCCATAAGCCATGTTCAATTAAGCATCCCACGCGCTCAACCCTTCGACACTACACAGTGTCCCGAACCTCATAAATGGTGAATCGTACCCCGTGAGAGGTGCTTGCGTGAAAATCACGACTCTACTCTTTTTAGGAACTTGAACCTTGTTCTCTCCTACTTCTTCCATACATTCCGAATCAATAGCCAACTCCTTCTTACTTTCTTCCAAAATATTCCCAATCTTCTCCAACGAGTTACCTGTGTCCTTAAACATCTCAACCAAGTTGCGTAGGTACTCGGAAATTCCGCTTAAACTATCCTTAACAAACTATCTAACAAAACAAAACAAAACCAAAGACAAAACATCCGAATCATTAGCGTTAGAGTTAGTAAAAATCAAAACAAACTACAGAAACATATTCTAAACAAGTAAAGACACTTATTAAGACTAAAAACACAAGCTAAAACTTAAAATAGAAAAACTAGAAAAATTTTACCAAGAGCTCCAACCGGATCGGTTGGCCCTCCAACCGATTCGATTGGTGGTAAGTCTCAGACCAAAAATACCCAACCGATCCGGTTGCGGGTTGCAACCGATCGGTTGAAGTGGTTTTCCAAAAAAAGAAAAAAATTAAAAAAAACTGAAATTAATTAAACATATTAATTAAAAATTAATTAAAGAAAATTCATTATACTTAAACTCTAAATAAATGTGTCTACTCATTATCCTTATTAATTAAAAACATTAATTATGCTAATTATCCATACTACATTAACTAGACAAACTTAACTAATCATTAAAGCCAACTAAACACATAAAACTGAAAATTAACTAAATTAATTACTCTAGTAAAGACAATATTAATTAAAAAAAAAGACTTATAACCAAAAATCTAAAAATTACTAAAACAAGAATAAACAATCTATAAAAGCTATTCTAAAAATCAGAAATGACAAGAAATAAGCTATAAACTGAAACACAAAATAATAGATAAACTAAAAACTAGATAAATCAAAAATAAAAATTTTACCGAGACCACCAACCGGTTCGGTTGCTCGCGCAGCCGAATCGGTTGGTCACTAAAACCATTTTTTTTTACTTATCAATTTGAAACCAAATTCTAATATTACGAATTTTTCAGAAACAAAACAAAATAAAAAACACTCAAATCCCAGGCAGCGGCGCCAAAAACTTGATGTGCTCACCGTGTGCAAGTTTTAAAAATTTATAAACACGAATTATCCGGCAATTACTATAAACACATACGAGCAAGTATACTCGTTCACGATAGCAAAGGTGGGTAAGTCGAGATCGTCCCAAGAGATTTGCGTTTTAATTTGTTTTAAAAGATTGGTAGCAAGAAAGCTTGCCAAGGCTCTCTCAAAATTATGGTTTAGTGAAAATCAATATTAAGAAACATATACTTGTGTGAAGTCTATAGGCAATCATAGAAAGTGTTCATGAAGGCTTGGTGTAAACTCTTGATGTGATGCACAAATCATAAGCAAATGATTTCCAACCCATGGTTTATGTTTTGTAAAATCATTTTAAGAACAATAACATGTAGGTAATCCTTTCGGTCCTTATCCTAATGATTATCCTTTAGAAAATCTATTTGTTTGTAAAATGTTCTTATTAAACTTGTTCCTACGAATCTTTCGACCTTTCGTGATGAAAATGTTTCTAGTCTTGTTTCAATAAGTAAACATGGTGGGTGTCAATCACCATATCCCCATACTAGTTTGTCACTTAACTTTTTGGAATAAAACACAAGAGAAATTCTTTCGGTCCTTTTTCTTAAAACATGTTTTATCGACAAATCAAACAAGACTAGTAGTTTTCCAACAAACTCATTTAAACAAGATCATATACATGCATCACATATAAGAACACTAGTATGATTTCCTACATCCTTACACACAAGTATATTCAAGAATTACTCCATGACAATCATAATAAAACACAAGTAGTAACAAGGTAATTCAAACAATTCAAGAGAATAGCAATTCATAACAAGTTCCATAGAATACCTAAGCTTTTGGATTACAAGAATTAGAAATTGTGGAATATAGCAACCACACGCCTCCAATCGTCTAGCCTAACCGTACAACTCCGAATTATCAAACAATGGATGAGAATTAGTCTCTCAACCTCTGGGCGTTTTACAGCAGTAACAAGACTTTTGGGATGAATAATAAGGGTTGGTAATAGCTTTGGTGTAAACTATTACACTTTGGGTTGTGTCACACCTAGACTATTAAGTCTAGGTTCATTTTATAGCTAAAGAACCTTAACAATCAGGCTAAAAACGTCCCATACAAGTTAATAACTGGAAATGATCGGCCTCCAATAATTATGGGGAGTTAAGGCAACATTAAATAACAAAAGATGTAACTCCAAGGTTGGCAACCGGGCCGGTTTTTCTTGTTGACCATTAGCCCAACCGAATCGGTTGCGGGCTCCAACCGATCGGTTGGGCGTCTCTCATACTCCCAATTTTGACTTTTGTTGACTTTTTCTGATTCGCGCCTTTTTCTTTGTTTTCGCTACTGATTTCCAAGACGAAACTTGATCTTTACTTGTTGTAGATACTTAGAAATCATTGCGCTTCCTAATCATTGAGTCCAAGAGCTTCCTTACTTAACTTCCTTCCTTGGGAATTGTCGAAATGTGCATGAAATCTTCATTTCTTCATCTTTTGCGATACCTGGCTACATTCACATACAAATACGCATCTTTTACACTTTTGCAACAGTTATGAGTATATATAGCCGATTATCATACACAAAACCAACAATAATGCTACTAAAAACATGCTCCTTTTGAGCGTTATCACCTACTGAAAAGGGATAGGATATTTGTACCTCGAACCGTAAAGCAAATAACCAAAAACACCCAAGGAAAACAAAAGTTACTCCTTCTTTCGCGGATCTCCATGAATAATGATCGTTTTATAATATGAAACCTATTTCATAATTTTAGTGTTCATAATTATTCATATTTCATAATTAGGGTTTCTTTCCATCTTTAGAAACTTCCGAATTAAGTAACTTTCCATATTTAGTAAGTTTCTGAATTAGTGGTTTTCATATTTAAGTAACTTTAATACTTTAGTGTTACAAATGACAATTAAATAGACTTAAGGGTTTAACATAACAAATATCATATTTTAGGGTCGTTAAAATCCTATTAGTAAAGTCTAGGGTTAAATACGACAATTATCAAAGTTTAGGGTTAAACATGTAACTTACCATAGTTTAAGGTTTATTGCAACAAGTTATCATAGTTTAGGGTTCAAAGTGACCAATAAATAACTTCAAGATCTAATATAATCAATATTATAGTTTAGGGTGTAATATGCCAATTTATAAAAGTCTAGAGTTTGCATGTGACCATTTCCTAAAGATTAAGGTTTAAAGAGTAAATAAATTTAAATAAATAATATAACTCATATATAGTCTTCAAGTATATATTCTGGACCAAAAATAACGTTTCATACTTTGTTTTCCATTTAGTCTCGATACATATTCATGCTCGTTCGCTGCTCATAAAACTTATAACTACGACCAAGTAAATATGCAATACGACTAACACATGACTCAACTCCCCCGACCCCCTTTCAGAACACCAAACAACCCATACAATAATCCCGCGATCACCCTCGAACTTACCACACAAGACTATGCTTTTAGTACATTAATTTGATAATTCTTACTGATTCACTTAGATTTATACTATGCCTACGACACTAACATTACAAGACCATGTATACTCGACTCATACTTAACCGAGGCACACATACATACCAAAACAACCTCAACGAGACACCCACACATGCATAACCCATTTCGAACAATCACAAACAAACGCCCCTTCTAAAAACAGTTGCACCCAAATCTTTTTGATCCCATTCGACCCATGCACACACAACAGTTGACACCCTCGACTCACACCCTTTTCTTTTTGTAATATTCGCATGAATATGTATGAAGATCACATGCATACTAACAAGAATTCATGCACTTACATACACCAATGACCACAACATTAGACATGCAATGACCCAAACCATTCACCCAACTTGAACTATTCGAGACAACACCACACTCTAATACATACACCACACGACTCATATCCGATCCTACACGCATGCATATACAACAGTCGACCATTGCTTTAATAATGGTTAATGCATACAGCCAGTGATCTTATTTTGCGAGACATAGTGTACTTCAGTACCATTTATACTTATTTACAAATTTTCTTCAATAATTTTATTCACTGTTAGTTATCATCAGTAAATTTAACTCATTGAAAATATTACTTCAAAACTGCAATTACTCTCAGCCATGGAGCATTCTCTTACATGTATTATAAGCTTAAAGGTATAACCAAGTACGAGTATATATTATCTGGTTTACAACTTGCATAAGAAATATAGTTTATACAAATATAAATTAATTTAATTATGTTTGCCATGAACAGATCAAACGTATACCCTTATGTACTTGATGACGTATAGTCTGGAGTCGGGTCATAAACCCGACTACAGTCCACTACTTGCAAGCCCGGTACGAACTGGGCCAATATCAATACGCGTTTGGGTTCACGAAAGCCCAAGCCCATATCTATTTACGGAATAGATATCCGATATCTTCTAAAATAAGAAGATAATCATTCCCAACCGACTTAGGCGGGATACGCCGAAGGTTGGGGAACACGGAACCAACAAGGATTCCGTGTGTATATAAAGGGAATTATATCCCTCGTTTAAGGTACGATCTCATAACCCTAAAACTCCTTAAACCCTAAAACCGATTACTCACTCTCACGCCGGAGGATAATCGTGGGAGACAATCCCACGATAAGCCTAACGGTGTTTCTTGTCTCTTAGTGCGCAGGTCTCAAGCAGCAATTCTCAATTGGTACGAGAACCGGAGCTCCAAACCAGGAACGCCCAACTTTTGTATCAACAAGTGGCGCCATCCGTGGGACCCTACACTAAGAACCGACACTAGAATGACAAAGCACGGTAATCAGCGATCGCAGTCAGACCTCATGGGGAAGAAGTCGCAAAGTGGACTAACCCCTAAGCAGACCCCTGGGACAACCAGCGCTGCTAAAAATAAGGGATCAGGCCAAGACTTGATCTTCCCTTTGGTGGAACCACACTCGGGAACAACCCAAGCCACTACAACCACCACGAGTGGAGTAGACCCACTGCGCACCGTCTTCACTACTCCCTTCCAATCGGTGCAGGAAACTAACCTGACAAAGGTACTGGAGGCACCAGACCGGGATAAAGGTATAGCGGCAGAAACAAACACACCCACTCTTGAGGGGGTCGCGCCAGAGTTAGCGCCAGAAGTTTTCGTATCCCAAAACTACGAAACATTAACTGCCCTCATGCAAGAGGAAGAGAAGAAGAGATCAGGTCGGAACTTGAAAGCCCGACTCAATTTCGATTCTGAATACGAAGCTTCCCCACAGCGCTATCAGAGAGAGAAGCGCGAAAGAGAAAGCCGCCGACTCCCAGTATTCAACAGAATCGGGAGGAGAATCGAGGGTGATGAGACATCTCACTCGCAACATTTGAGTGATAGTGATGGAGAAGGACGGCGCACCAGTGTCTATGCCAGACTGGGTAGCCGTAAAGTACATGACAGACTGGGGCGAAAGTATTCCCCAAGTGAGAGCCCTTCAGATCCAGACTATAAGTCAGACTCTGAGGACAGCCGGCCCAAACGCCGTAAGAAGGAAAACTCATCTTCTGATAACTCCTCGGACAAAGAGGATAGCGACACAGGACATTGGAAGTCTAGAAACAGACGCGACAGCCAAGAGGAAGACATGTCTCTCCCATGGCGCCGTCAGAAAGTGGATGCGTTCACCAGACGAATCAGTGATTTCTCTGAGAATAAGAAGAGGCGCATGCCTACAAATGTCAAAACTTATGATGGAACAGGTGATCCTGACGATCACCTAAAAATCTTTGAATCAGCCGCAACCATTGAGAATTGGCCACAACCAGTGTGGTGCCACATGTTTAATTCCACACTAGTGGGAAGCGCGCGGAACTGGTTCAACAAACTCCCGCGAAGGAGCATAAATGGTTTTGAAGAGTTGAGAAAGGCGTTCCGTCTAAATTTTACTCAACGAAAAAAGTGCGCTAAAAACCCTGTCGAACTCGCCAGGGTGAAGCAGCACCAAGGAGAATCTACGAGTGCATTCATGGAACGCTTTAAAGATGAATGCATGCAAGTTAAAGCATGTCCTGAAGTACTAAAGATCTCTGGTTTCATGAATGGGATTAATAATCCAGAACTCATCAAGAGGTTAAATGACAAGATCCCTGAGACTTTTGATGAACTCATGAAGCGCTCTCGGTCTTTTGTCCAGGGGGAAGCCGCCGCGGCGGATAGCAAAAAGAACCACTCGAGTTATCGGTCACAGGAACAACCTGGGAGACAATCCAACGACCGAGGTAGTAACCGTAATAGGAGCTATCGTAGCCAGAGGAGCGGCAGAGATAATGACAGGTATACTCCCCTGATCAAAACCCCAAAGGAAATACTCGCGGCAGAAGGCGCGAATTTCCCAAGACCGCCGCAGATGCGCACACCAGAAGATCGGCGCACTGGGAATGGATACTGTGACTACCACGCACAAAAGGGTCACACTACTAACGAATGTGTCCAGCTGCGCCAACTCATCGACAAGATGGTCAAAGAGGGTAGACTGGACCACCTGGTTAAAAACATTAAAGAGGGAAGAGACAAACAAAAGAATGGAAACAAGAAAGAGACACCCAAAGATAAGGCTGACACAATCTACATGATACAAACGTGGCAACGAGTCACTAGACAAAAGGTCAGCCAGGAGTTCTCTCGCAGAAGCGAAATCTCTTTCCCTACTCTCACTGTGGACAACGCAGCAGCAGAGCCACTCACCATTGAAATCAGTGCTGGTGGTCACGACATACACCGCATGTACATTGATGGTGGGGCATCGGCAAATATCATGTACGAGCATTGCTTCAAAAGACTGCGACCTGAAATACGCAGCCAGTTAAACCCAGTCAGCACAGCGCTCACTGGTTTCACGGGTGAAAAGATATGGCCCATGGGGCAACTGCGATTGCTAGTCAGCGTTGGCAACGCAGAGCACTCTACGACAACCTGGATGGACTTCATGGTGATTAAATCCCCCTCGCCATACAATGGCATTATTGGGAGACCCGGGATATCAGCCATGCGCGCGGTGCCATCAACAGCGCACGGGATGCTTAAATTCCCAGTAGAAGGAGGCATTGTGACTCTTTACAATGCCACG
The DNA here is from genome assembly GCA_910596185.1 of Chrysanthemum makinoi. Classification (NCBI taxonomy): domain Eukaryota; kingdom Viridiplantae; phylum Streptophyta; class Magnoliopsida; order Asterales; family Asteraceae; genus Chrysanthemum; species Chrysanthemum makinoi. The sequence continues at coordinate 324,016,064 of OU343225.1, read as the reverse complement.
GTACCAAACAGAGAATGTAACACGGTTACATGCGAAATGGCACCGCTCCAGAAACAGTGCGCGCCCAAAGTCCCCAACTTGAAGGTCGCGATTCACCCAGATTACCCGGAACAGGAAATAACTATCGGCGGGTCATTGTCGGACAACGGCAAAACAGCCGTGTGCGCGCTCCTACAAGAGAACGTGGATATTTTCGCATGGGAGCCAAAACACATGACTGGAGTACCACGCTCGATCACAGAGCATAAACTAAGAATCCGACAAGGATACACACCGATACGCCAGAAAAAGCGTGGCCAAGCCCCAGAGCGTGCGCAGGCAATCTTGGCAGAGGTACAGAAATTGGTAAAAGCAGGAATTATGCGTGAGGTCTACTACCACGACTGGCTTTCTAACCCAGTAATGGTGAAAAAGAGCGACGGTAGCTGGCGAATGTGCGTAGACTTCACCGACCTTAACAAAGCATGCCCACAGGACTGCTATCCACTACCAGAGATAGACTGGAAGATAGAGTCCTTGTGCGGGTACCCGTTAAAGTGTTTTCTCGACGCGTACAAGGGATATCACCAGATACAGATGGCTAAGGAAGACGAGGAAAAAACAGCTTTCCACACAAGCCAAGGCGTTTACTGTTATACAAAAATGCCCTTTGGCTTGAAGAATGCGGGTGCCACCTATCAGCGGTTAGTAGACAATGCCTTTGAAAAACAGGTGGGCCGCAACCTGGAAGTCTATGTGGATGACCTGGTCATAAAAAGCCATACTGAAGTTGAGCTTGTGCGCGACATAGCAGAGACGTTCAAGACTCTACGTGAGATCAACATGAAGCTGAATCCCAAGAAATGTACTTTTGGCGCTACTGAAGGCATGTTCCTAGGATACCTGATAGAACCTGACGGCATAAAACCTTGTCCAGAAAAGACAAAGGCGGTAATAGAACTCCCCTCACCACGCACGCTGAAGGAAGTCCAATCCCTAAACGGAAAACTGGCCGGTCTAAACAGGTTCCTGTCTAAGTCAGCAGAAAAGTCATTGCCTCTTTTCAAAACACTCAAGAAGTGTATGAAAAAAGGTGACTTCCGGTGGACAACGGAGGCAGAAGAAGCCTTCACCACACTCAAACAGCATCTAGCAACACTCCCAACACTTGTTGCACCCCGACCAGGGGAAGAGCTGATCATGTATTTATCAGCAACCCATGGGGCAGTCAGCGCAGTGCTACTCACAGATAGGGACTCAGTGCAAACCCCTATCTACTTTGTCAGCAAAGCGCTCAAGAAGACGGAGGTGAACTACAGTGCCATGGAAAAGTTAGTCTTGGCACTAGTGTTTGCCGCCAAGCGATTACGCCGATACTTCCAAGCGCACCCGATAGCGGTAATCACAGATCAAGCCATCAAGCAGATCATCTCCAAACCCGATGCGTCAGGACGACTCCAGAAGTGGAGTGTCTTACTAGGCGAACACAACATCTCTTACAGACCACGTACCGCAATAAAAGGACAGGTTCTGGCAGACTTCATCATCGAGAAACCCGATACTGATGAGGTACCCGTACCAAGAAAGAGGGAGTTACAAGATCCATGGATTTTGTTTACAGACGGATCCTCATGCGTGGATGGATCAGGAGCTGGCCTCATTCTCACAAACCCAGAGGGAATAGAATTCACCTACGCACTGCGTTTTGAATTTACCGCGACAAACAATGAGGCAGAATACGAAGCCCTAATCGCCGGACTACGCATCGCAGCTCGAATGGGTGTACAAAACTTGGAAGCGAATGTAGATTCCCGGCTAGTAGCCAACCACGTGTTGGGCGAATACGTGGCCAAAGACGAGAATATGATTCAGTATCTTGGAAAAACTAAGACACTGATTAAAGGCTTCGACAGATTCACTATCAAGCAAGTCCCCAGAGCAGAAAATCGCAAGGCAGATGCACTGAGCAAGATCGCCTCGACAAGCTTCGCACATTTATCAAAGCAAGTGCTGGTGGAAACACTGAAAAGCAAATCCATATCGGAGATGGAAGTCTCCGCGGTCATAGAAGAGGAGGGTCCTACATGGATGACACCGATTACGGAATTCCTAAGCAAAGGAACATTACCCCAAGAACAGAAAGAAGCTCGCAGAATACGGCGCACAGCGCAGAGATTCGAATTGCGAGACAACATATTGTACCGACGTTCTTTCCTCCAACCATGGCTCCGCTGCGTTGGCCCTCTACAAGCAAATTACGTGCTGCGAGAAATCCATGAAGGTTCTTGCAGCATGCACGCAGGACCACGGTCTGTGGTAGCACGCGCCATGCGATCAGGATACTACTGGCCAACCATGCATCGAGATGCGCGGGACTTAATACGGAAGTGCAATGATTGCCAAGTTCATAGACCCGTCCCGCGCCAACCACAGCATGAACTAACGCCAATTACGGCGCCATGGCCATTCTACAAATGGGGCATTGATATTGCAGGTCCTTTTCCAATAGCAGCAGGCGGTCTCAAATTCCTCATAGTGGCTATAGACTACTTTACCAAGTGGATTGAGGCAAAAGCAGTGGCGACAATCACCGGTAACCAGGTGAAACGCTTTGTCTGGGACAACATCGTATGCCGCTTCGGATTACCTGGGGAAATCATCTCGGATAACGGGAAACAATTCTGCGACAACCCCTTCAAAGATTGGTGCGAGAAGTTAAACATCACCCAACACTTCGCGTCCGTTACACACCCGCAAACCAATGGCTTAGTAGAACGCGCAAATCGAAGCCTTGGCGAAGGAATCAAAGCGCGCCTTGACAAGCACAAAGGAAGGTGGGTCGAAGAGCTATCGCATGTCTTGTGGGCACACCGCACCTCAATAAAAACAAGCACGGGGGACACCCCCTTCTCTCTAGTCTACGGGACAGAAGCTGTTATACCAACTGAGATCGGCATGCCAACTATCCGCACTGCGGAGATCAATGTAACAACAAACAATGACGAAAGACGTGTCGACTTGGACCTGCTGGAAGAAAGACGCGAACGCGCAGCCATACGGGAGGCAAGGTCGAAGTCAAAAATGAAAGGATACTATGATGCCAAGGTCCGCAATGTTTCATTCAGACCAGGCGACTTTGTCTACCGTGCCAATGAGGCGAGCCACGCAGAAGATACAGGTAAGCTCGGACCAAAGTGGGAAGGACCTTATGAGGTTACTGAAGCAATAGGCACAGGCGCGTACAAGCTACGAGGCTTGGATGGTCGCGACCTGCCGCGCACATGGAACATCGGCAACCTCAAGAGATGCTACCTATAAAGAATAGCTACGGCACAGCGCACAGACGCTCCGCACTTTTAGTGCCCAATAAACATTCATGTATTCATTTTTATTTTTCATATTTACTGTTTCTTTTGTGTTTCTCAAAAAACTTGCAAGTATCAATAAAACGCCGCGGTTTCTAGCTAACTCCGCGACACATTTTAAGTTGTTATCTCCATATACTGTATGTCTTAACAATTCTTTATTTCTTGCCCACGATGGCGTGCATGCACTATGAATAAACCCACGATGGTAAAAGGATAAGTTAACCTACTAACTAACTTGTTGAGTAAGAGGGTTGCAAACCCATCAACACTGGATCACGCATCCTTGTTAAACACCTTGTTCTCAAGACGTTGGAATAAGATATGTGCGCATCCCACGACGGTTGCGTAGCAACGCACACGTGCACGTTTAACAACTTAGGAACCAATTCCCACTTGATTCCTTAATAAGATATTTACAGTACGCTGTGAATCAGAACATACACGATTATGATAAAGTACTTAGAATTATTTTCTAAGTATACTATGATCTTCATACATGACTATGAATTTCCTACATTCGCTTTGGCTTACACGTTTGTTTCTTCGGCAACAAATACATCTTTCATGCAAAGACAAACAGATATGTATACATTACAAGTCTCAATAATACCCACAGCAAAACAGCAACTTTTATTCATACCTACGAGTTATTACAAGAAAGTGTTTTGCAACATATCAGCTACCAGCTGCTACAACGCTTAAGTGACGACGTGCCAACATGACTTGTTGCATCTTTAGCTTCGCTCGTACCCTTCAACACGTCTGCATCTTGACGCGACACAGTAGCCACACTGACTGGCACCCCATCAGACCTTGGCAAGTGAGCCGCACCGACCCCACACAAAATGGCTTTACCTGCAATACCTTCTTTCTTAGCACGACGGGTTGCATGTGCTTCCAAGACTTCCTTTAACGATACCTCCTTCTCCAAAGCAAATGGATTCTGACTATCCCTAGGACGCGCAAAGACAGGTACTTGAAGCTGTGACTCATGGGGCTTCAAATAAAAATCCGACTGTGTTTCGGCTTCCTCAGTCCGATGCCGCGCCAAGGTCAACCCCGCCATGATAACATTTATCGGATAGTCTTGATCGCGCTCAAGCTCAGAAATCATAGGGAGCTCCAAGTCCTTCATTCTCTGCATAGCAGCCACCAAGTGATCATATGACTCAGCATCATAATTTGGTACCTTATCAATCGGCGCCTTCAACAGTTCTGCCTCATGGAGCTTCTCAATCGCTTCTGATTTACCACGCTCCAAAGCGCACTGCACAACCTCCCCGAAGGCACTCACCACCTCTGGCGATTCCAGGGTACTGAGGGCAGCTAGGCGAAGACCGTGGCCTATGAGCCACCTGCGCTCCGCTATGGTGGACATGAGCTGAGGATACAATTCCTCGTCATACTCGATGCTCAGCTTGCGCAGTTTAGCCTCCTGCACCTCCAATGACCAGCTCACAGTAGCTCCAAGCTCCCCTAATTGCGCAAACAAACTTTCCTTAGCCTGCTCTAGATGTTTAAGGGCCCAGTTGCATGACAGCTTATACTTGACTGCTTCAGCACGCTCCTGCTCTATTTGAGATAGTAGAGACATTTTTTCTCCTGCAAGCCTCTCCGCATACGCATTGGCTTCTTTGATTTCAGCTTTGGCACTGGCCAGTTGCGCCTCCAGTGATGCTATGCGCTGGTCCTTTTGAACGTCCTGCCTATTTTCCCCAACACATTTCGCCTTCAGCTGCGCAGCCAGAGAAACCAGGTTATCAACCAGCTGACCCATTGACGCATCCCCTACTGCCACTGGCACTGCGCTACCAATCTCCGGTTCTGAAGACTCGGACAAAACAGGACTCTCTTTGGGTGGCGATTCCGCACCCTGTTCGAACCTACAAATACAGACAGACTTATCAAGACCGCATGCGCAAACTTGATGAAAAAAAAAATATAATGGTAACTATCGAGAGTACTTACTGGGGGCCAGAAACATCTGCTGACGGGTGTGATGATGCTGCCTCACTGGCAGAAGATTCAACATGAACAGTCATGGGACGCTTCTTCCTTGCCGAACTCGTACCATCTCCGCTGCGCGACCTTTTACGCAATAGCGCCTGCTCTTGCTCCTCCATTTCCTCATCAATGGGATCCGCCACTACGGGTGGTGGTTGCGCAATAGAGGAGGGCGCACGAGGGCTCGGCACGCCTTGCACCGGTGTTGCCTCTATCGCAACGGAAGAGCTGGTCCCTGTCACCCCTAAGTTCAGCTCCACTGTATGCCCCGCGGTACTCGCTAGTATTGGCTCTTCGCCTTCTTTCAAAGGCCGTACCTCCGACCTCACACCCAATGGTTTGGCCAATTGCACCACAGCGAATAGATCCATTTCTGCGCAAAGGAAGCAACAAATAACATAAGGTATATAATGTGCAAGTACAGACAGCAGACTCACATTATTTACACAGAAGTACAGCGGAATGAGTACCCACCCTGGCCATTGGCGTCCAAGAAGATTGGAATCTCATCTTCGGAACCAAAATAGTTACGGCTGATGCCCATATGTACCAGAAATCCCTCCGGATAGGCACTAATGGGGATGCGGTTGTCATTTATCAGTTCCGCATCCTCAACATCATACGACCCAGGCAGGGGGCACTCATCCCTCTCTAATGTACCCCGGGTATAAAACTGATAGTTCCACGAAAAGCATATATCATCTACCCAGAAGAAATACTCCCTCCAATCCCGAAGCGAGTCTAGCTTATCCGTATAGCATTGGAGCCTACCGGCACGCTTCGCAAAAGATACCCACCCATGTGCCCATATTGTGTGGTAAAATGCGCGGAATAAATGAATGGTTGGGTTAACTGCCAGTAGACGGCAATTTACCTCAAAATTGGTAATTTTGGCCGCACCGATACAGTGTAACTGGGATATATGCAGGCTGTAATAGTTTAACACATCGCATAGAAAGCGGGACAGGGGCACGCGTTGGTTCGAAAAATCGAACAACCGCGTATAAACCCCCACTTTCCCTCTGGGGAAGTCCGCAATGGTTGCCCGCACATCCGGCACAACCGGATGCACGTCAAGGGGTATAAAATAATCTGAGGTGAACTCTAAGAGATCGCTCTCGGATAATAAGGAGGTAAAGTCCGATAATTGTTTCACCATAGTGTTGGATGTACAGACACGCACGCGCGGGTACCTTGAGGTAGTTTAATTTCTGGATTGCAGCTGGAGTTCTATTTCAACAATGGCGGATTTCTTTTTTACGGTGGATTACATTGTGACAATGACGAGTGCTTTTATGCTTTTCTCTCATCCACACGATATGTGCCACGTGGACTCCACTAACTTCACTTGTGTGGTTGAGATTACTCTGATGGGACGCGGGACAGTTGCTTTCCCCCGAATAACGAGGTATTTACAAATCCCTTTTATGTCTAGATACAACGCACCTACGGGTATGTGTATGGCTTCTTTAATACGTTTCGTAAGTTTATTTTATTTTGGACTACGGTCATTAGTCTAGCATCCGCAGTTACGCACTGCGCATACTCGACTGGGGGGACATGATGGACGTATATTCGGAGTCGGTCATAAACCCGACTACAGTCCACTACTTGCAAGTCCGGTACGAACTGGGCCAATATCAATACGCGTTTGGGTTCACGAAAGCCCAAGCCCATATCTATTTACGGAATAGATATCCGATATCTTCTAAAATAAGAAGATAATCATTCCCAACCGACCTAAGCGGGATACGCCGAAGGGTTGGGAACACGGAAACCAACAAGGATTCCGTGTGTATATAAAGGGAATTATATCCCTCGTTTAAGGTACGATCTCATAACCCTAAAACTCCTTAAACCCTAAAACCGATTACTCACTCTCACGCCGGAGGATAATCGTGGGAGACAATCCCACGATAAGCCTAACGGTGTTTCTTGTCTCTTAGTGCACAGGTCTCAAGCAGCAATTCTCAATTGGTACGAGAACCGGAGCTCCAAACCAGGAACGCCCAACTTTTGTATCAACAGTACTCATTCAAAATTTATTTATGCGAACATGTTAGGTTTAGTTCTTAATCATATTGTACGTTTAAAGCTTAGATCATAAATGAGTGTGACGTCGGAATAGCAAACGAGAATATGAGGTACCTTTGGACGATGCAAAGAACGAACAAGAACACGAGGATTACTAATAACTGCTACTCGAACCAAACCACCTTTCTAACCACTTACACCAGATTATTTAGGCTTGAATAGCAACACCCCGATCACCAATTACACCTTTTGAACCTCCTGGTTCTTGGTCGACAATGGCAGCCCTTTATTATAAAGTTTTAGGGTTTTGTGGAAGAGTACATCAAATGAGATATTCGGTTAGCATATATCGAGAGGGATTGAGGGTTGATTGTGTAGGAAGACCCATTCCTTTCAAATATTTTCCATATTTACTTGATCTTATCATGTATTCGCAATGGTTACAAAATAAAATTAAAAAAAACCAATAGGTCCTAGTCCAAGACTTGGGACGTGATGTAATTAGCATTGGAGGGTTTTGTTAAATTATCTATTATTGTATTTGTTGACTTTAATGGATACATAAAGTAAGCTTTAAGTGAACATAAAAAAATACATAGGAGCTTAGGGAAACAAAAGTATATTGGTTTATCGAAGCTAGGTTTAGGATATATACATATATTTTTTTTTCGTAGATTTAATTGCTTAAGACTTAGGTTAAATGTCACGTTAATTCAATTATCACACAACGTAATATCTTAAAGACTTAATAATGTTCCCGGTACTTAGGTTAAAATTCAAATCATATCGGAATTTAGGTAAACGGATTTTAGGATATTACATGTTTTCATTAAATAATAACAACATAGTGAATTTTAAAAGTCACTTACATTATACTAAAAAAATTAGTTTTCTAAAAACAATGTTTGTTATATTTGTCCCACATAGATGGATAATACAAGTAAAAAAGTACTTATAAAGATAAAGAAAAATAAATATTCAAGAAGTCATGTCGGTTACTTTAAAGAGTATAATAATTATTATACAAATATATATAATAAATATTAAATATATAATTAGCACTTAGTACTTTGCACTTTTGCATCATTTGTTTTAAAAAATCGTCCAATTTTTATAAAACAAAGTTTTTGGTTTTTACGGTAAGTTTTATCAAAAAAATATATAAAAGGTGTATATTTTGGTTCTCGAGGCACTCTTGCGATTTAATAATATTTTTTGAACATTGTAATTTAGGATGCATTTGAAATTCTATTTACTTAATAATATCGTTTTCGGACGACTTTTATGGGCTAGCCGAACTTGTGGTCACTCCGGTTCCTGATTGAACCCGTTAGTCTGGTCCATTTTTTAAAACCATACATACCATCAACATGTTTACATATAAATGGTTTGAAGCTTTGTGTGTTTTATTAGTTTGTACAATGTGTATAATAACAAGTATTTTTCATATTAGGGGTGTTTTAAAAGTAACATTTTTTAGGTAATTATTGTTATAGACGTTTTTCTTTCATTATATTAAACTACTTTTTATTTTTTAAAAAAAATATTTTTATAAAAAGTGCTTTAAAGTGTTGCAACTAATGCTATTATAGATGTATTTATTAAAAAAATTCATTATAAGCAAGTGTTGAATCTTAATTTTTTAAGCCTTTTATTTTAGGAATGTCCCAAATGCTTTATAATGTAGTATAAATATGTGTAAATGTGTATAATCATATAAATTAACAATTACCACTTTGCACCTTTGCATCCTTTGCTTTGAAAAAATAGTCTGATTTTTATAAAACAAAGTTTTTAGTTTTAACGGTAAGTTTTATCAAAAAGTTTATAAAATGTGTATATGTTGGTTCTCGAGGAACTCTTGCGATTTAATAATGTTTTTTGAACATTTTAATTTACGATGCATTTGAAATTCTATTTATTTAATAATATCGTTTTCGGACGACTTTTATGGGCTAGCCGAACTGGTGGTGACTCCGGTTCCCGATTGAACCTGTTGGTCTGGTCCGTTTTTTAAAACCATATATACCATCAACTTGTTTACATATAAATGGTATGAAGTTTTGTATGTTTTATAAGTTTGTACAATATGTATGATAACAAGTATTTTTTATATTATGGGTGTTTAAAAAGTAACATTTATTAGGTAATTATTGTTATAGACATTTTTTTTTCTTATATTAAATTACTTTGTACTTTTTTAAAAACAAACATTTTTATAAAAAGTTTTTTATAACTGTTGCAACCAATGCTATTATATATGTACTTATTAAAATTTTCTTTTATAAGCAAATGTTGAATCTTAATTTTTTAAGCCTTCTATTTTAGAAATGTCCCAAGTACTTTATAATGTAGCATAGATAGAGGTGGCAAAATGTGTGGGTTGAGCGGGCATGGGCAACGAGTCAAACAGGTACAGTACAAAACTGGCTTGGTTCAAAACGGGCTCAAGTCAAACGAGCCATCTTAAAAAACCATCAAATTACCAAAAAAACATCTCCTAAACCAAACACCCCATTATTGTTTAAATAAGCAGATGATAGATAAACAAACATTAAAGTCTAAAATAGCACAAATAAACATCAAAATAAAACGGCTTCAAAATATAAACATCCAAATACCAAATAAACTAAACATTTAGTAACATCTTCAAAATTCAAGCTTCAAAATGATGAAATAAGCCAAACATGAAAGTTGAAACCTATATAGATTTAAACTACCGCACTCGAGCTTAGACTTGTAATTTGTTCCTTTAAGCCATCATGAGATCGAATCAATGTGCCTGCAGAATCATACATTTTTCAAATGTCAATGAAAATCCATACATTATATACAACATGGTAAAATAACATTGTAAAAAAAATTAGATTTACTGTTTACAGCTGTTAATTACAAAGACAGAAAAAACATCACAAATCGACAGATGAATGAGGTTCTAATCTGTTGCAAATTTGAGCATCGGTTACCTTTCTCGTTTTGTTGTGTTGCTCAAAAGTTTTTTACGTAGACTTACGTTTGTCAAAAAATCTTAGCCACATTACAAATGTCTTAGCAATCCTATATAACATGTAAACTTTTTGAAGCTTCCACGGTTTATAAAATTACACTCATTTGTTGTTTGATTGTACTCAAATTGACTCTTTAACGGGCTAAACCACATTTACTGGTCTTTGTTTGAAATGTTGTTCTTATGTTCTGAAAAAGAGAGAGTGGCATCGAATGTGCAATATTCTTTTCAAACAACAACCATACAGGTCTATTTACATGACAAAAGTGTAACCAAAACCTTTAGCTTCTCATCAGTTGACCTTTTTATTTGAAGATAATGTATTCAGACTCACAAATCACACTAATCTATCGCCATTGTATAGTCCACTTATTATTGGAGCAAGGACCATATCATAAGCATTCGAAATTTCCAACTGTACGTTTCTTACACACATGAATTGTTTTTAAGATACATACGTGTTAGATATTGGGTTAATCCCAATCGACCCAACCCAATCGACCCAAGTCAACATCCAAACGACCCGGTCAACCCAAAAGTCAAACAAGAAAGTCAAAAATAGCAGTTCCAAACAGTTATATGACAGTTACAAACATAACTGCCATATCTTGAACCATCACAATGGTTCAACATGTACCTTTTCATTTGTTATAAATAGATAGGAACTTTGTACAGAATCATGATGACAGATTTATAGAAAATAGAGATTATTTCATACTTTGGTATATCGTTGATTAAAGATCCATTAAAACTGGGCCAACAATTGGTATCAGAGCCAAAATCATCATATACCATACTCGTTAGTTCCAGAATCAAATCAAGAAAAAAAAACAGTTTCAAAACTTTTTTTTGCAAATCGATTAAAACACAAATCCAAGACGTCATTTTTGTGTTTCTCACTTCTGTCGCAACAGGGGAACAATCACAATAGTGATTACTCTCAAACCCGGCATCAGAATACACTCGCAAAAAAAATATATATATATTTCGAAACCATTTTTTCCCATACCAGTAGGATCAAAAAACGAACAAAATCGTTTCACATTTGATTCAATTAAAAAAAAAAAAAACTAAACGAGAGTCATCATTTAGGGCACAATCAAGATTCAAATTAGAACAAACACACCTGTTCATAAAAGGAATCAAGCCCAGAAGGATCAATTGAATCCTAATTGATTCATTTGCATACTCCAATCATCAGATTTCTCACGGATTAGAAAACCCCCAAATCATCCGAAACCCTAGGTTTCAATTGGAGGATCATTTGTGCTCGCAAAGACACAGCAAACCGGAGAACAAGAAAGATCAACAAGCCATTTACAGGCGGTAAACATCAGATATTGGAGAAGAAGAGATAGAGATCATTCCCAGAAGAAAAGACGTATACAGTCTCAAAGGAGACGTTTTTTTTTTTTTTTTTTTTTCTGTATCTCAAAATAAAGAGATATATAAGGAATAAAAAGGAGCGTACACTTTATCTCAAAAGAGATACAATAAATATACAAAGAGGGCTTGTGTTAAGTGGGCTACACACAAAGGATTTTATTTTTAAGGCATCGGGTTAGACCATCAACCCCTCCAGGTTTCAAATTTGCAAAAGCCACCCTTTCAACTTTTATTTTTATATAGTAGTATATATTAATTTTTGATATATATTGCCTTTTGATAAGTTATTTTATTTAAAGTTAATATCTTGTCAAAATTTTAGAAATATAATAACCTAGTATCATACTGCTTATTATATTGATTAAGGATAGTTTTGGTTTTTTTAAAAAAAAAATAAAAATAAAAATAAAAAAAAAATAAAAAACTGGTCCCGTAAAGTTTTATAGCGTATAAGGAAAAATAAAACATTTTTCAACACACCTCGTGTAAAATTTTTGGAGATATTTTTTATTATCAATATATTTAAGATATGACGAAAGGAAGTGGAAATAAGGAACCTAGTACTAATTTTACAAACAGTAAACCTCAATTTCAATGCCCAATCCTAAAGCCCGCGAATTACTCATTATGGGCAATTCGCATGCAAATCATTCTCGAAGCAAATAACTTATGGGAAACAATAGAGCCGAATGAGTCGACTCAACCCAATAAGACAAAAGAGAAAACTGCTATTGCTTTCCTTTATCAAGCCTTCACCGAAGAACAATTACTTCAAATAACAAAGCACAAAACCGCAAAGGACATTTGGAATGCTTTGAAAACTAGACACGTTGGCGAAGACAGAGTTAAACAAGCAAAAATACAAACACTCAAATCCGACTTTGAGATGTTATATATGAAGGAAGATGAAACAATCGACACCTTCACCACAAAACTCACAGCACTCGCAAACAAAGCCGCTAGTCTAGGACACACCATAGAAGATGAAACCTTAGTACGGAAACTACTAAATTCTGTACCCGATAGGTATCTGCAAATAGTCGCATCTATAGAACAATATTCGACCTAAGTGAATGACTATGGAAGAAGCAGTTGGAAGACTTAAGACCTATGAAGAAAGGATTAAGTTTAAGAAGGATAAACAAGTGAACAATCAAGAGACTTTGATGTTCACACGACATAAAGGACAAGGAAAACCTTTTAGAGAATATGGTCAGGGAAGATTTAACCAGTCTCAAGGCCGAGAACAAGACAAGAACAATTATCAATCTAAAAGGGAAGAGCGAGCATCTTTTGAAGAAGATACAAGAGACAAATCTCAAGTCACATGCTACCGATGTCACAAACTTGGACATTATGCATATAAATGTCAAAATAAACGCAAGAATCAAGTCAGAGAACACTCCAATTTTATTGAAGAAGACTTAGAACCAACATTACTTATGGCGACTATAACTGAAGAGAAATGATACAATGAGAAACCGTAGTGATTGCATAAACAACAGAGATTGCAGTAATAGCAGAGATTGCAGAAACAACAGAGATTGCAGAAACATCAGAGATTGCAGTAACAACAGAGATTGCAGAAACAACAGAGATTGCAGAAACCGCAGAGAATGCAGAAACAGCAGAGAATGCAGAAGGAAGCAAAATGGAGTTATGTGAGACGACTACAAAAGACTTAAAGATCTACGTCGCAACGATTGTGATTAAGGGGGAGAATATTAGGTTAATCCCAATCGACCCAACCCAATCGACCCAATTCAACATCCAAACGACCCGGTCAACCCAAAAGTCAAACAAGAAAGTCAAAAATAGCAGTTACAAACAGTTATTATGACAGTTACAAACATAACTGTCATATCTTGAACCATCACAACGGTTCAACATGTACCTTTTCATTTGTTATAAATAGATAGGAACTTTGTACAGAATCATGATGACAGATTTATAGAAAATAGAGATTATTTCATACTTTGGTATATCGTTGATTAAAGATCCAGAAAAACGGGCCAACATTAGACTCTTTAGTGCATGTAGGAAGATCTATTTATACACTATTTTGAACTAAAATTTCGCGTACTAACAAGAAACCACTAACTTAAATAATGATTTATACCACTTATATTGGATGTCTCGTTACATGAAGTTCTCAAAAGACAACAACGAATAACTTACCCTAAGCAAGTTTGCGATAGAGCAAAACGCTAATAGATTCAATTTACAATTCACAAAATATTTAAACTACTTAACAAACCATAAGTTATATGTTGCGCAAGTAAGGATCCGGTGATAAAAAGTAATAAAATGAAAGCGCTTAATAGATCAATGCATAATAAATTGAAAAGTAGCTAACCTTTGATCAAGCCAATTCAAGTTTGCAACTTCAAGGGAAGGTAAACAACAGTTAAATATTCAACTCCATAGGCGCTTAGAGTGTACTTTTTCTTTTTGTTTTGTTCGTAACACTATTCTCAATTCGCGAACCTAATCAAGATTTTGTTTCATACAGGCATGCTTTAGCAAAGATTTTGCAACGTTGAGATCTCACTTTTGTTGGAAATGTATATATTTACAAACATGTGAATGTCCGGATTCGAACTCGTGACCACGGGATTGCACACATTAGCGAATGAGAATTAAAGTTAATAATTAATGTTTATGTTTACGATTAATTATTGCACATTAAGTCCGGTTAACGATCGTTAAGTATTTAACGGAAAAATGACTAACGACCGTTAAATGAAAAGAAAAAGGACTAGAAATGGAAAACTTGGAAAAGTTATGGGTTTCGCTTTGGGCTTTCTATTGTGGCCGGCCATAGGGCCTCTCCAAGGCCTAATTCCCTAACTTGTTCCCTAAGTTTACCTACTAGTATATAAGGAGGGTTAGGTTCTAGGGTTTCATACACTTGTGCATTGAATTAACCCTAGATCTCTCCTCTCCTCTCTCTAGTCTAATATTCGGCCGAACACCCCATTTGTAAGGGAGTTTGGTTTCGTTTTTCTTAAACGAGGACTTGTGTTAGATCTAGCAATCGCTTGATTCGTTTGGTTAATTCGTGTGTACAAGAACGTGGTTGTAAGACATTATTCTTACACCAATAAGTACTTCTTTATTTTGCTTTGCTCGAGGGTTGTTTTGCTTTGCTCGAGGGATTTGACATTCGCAAGAGGTACGTTACGCATACTTTCAGTTAATTAATTTATTTGTTATGATCTTAAGTCTTCCGCTGTGTACTCTTGATGTCTATATGTTTATTGTATGTTTTATATATCATAAAGTGGCATCACGAGCCTTGTATAACAAGTAATTAATTACTGAAACACATAATTAAAATAAACATGAATGTGTTATTATTTGTATGCTTAGATCTAGGGTTTGCAAAACCTAAACCCTAATATTAGGTGGGGCGTTTGATTTTGGTGCCCTAATTAGGGTTTTGTAAACTATTGTTTTAATTGGATTAGAAACCCTAAGATGCATGCAACTTTATGTGTATATGCGTAACTTTGATTTAATTTCATTAATTGTTAAGTGTAATTTTATATCCATGATAATTATCTGCATGTTTTATCATGGATCTGCTTTTATTGTATGTCTTTCTTGTTTAAGTGATATACACTAATTTATGATAGATCTAAAATTGGGGAAGACCTCAATAATTATTAATTTAATCAATTATGTGCTATGTGGTATGTATTTAATTTTGACTTACGCAATCGATGAATCGATGCATGTGGTTCACCTTGTACATAGATGAAAAAGGGTGAAAGTCTTAATTAAATATATGCATATTGACAGATCTAGAATTGGTTATTAATAGGATTTATCTAAAACGTTTGCATGTGGCTATTTGATATGCATGACCTTTATTTGTTATGCATTCATTGTTTATTTGTTTATTTTTATAAATACTTGCTTTTTTGTTATGTGTAACAAGGGTATTTTTACAAGAAAAATAAACTGACCTAAACAATGGTGAAACATGTATTTTTAAGAATAGTAATCATAATCGTTTAATTGATTGATGACTTTGGTACAAATGGTCTGAAAGGCTCACCCATGAGAATGAACTAATAAAAGGGGTTTAAGAAGTGCGCACAGTCACACTGAAAGGATGTCTAAGGTTGTGCTTTAGCGCGTACCTGGTCCTCTGCCCTCTGTAAGTTCGAGTGGAGCTACTTAGTAAGCCATTAAATGTGCAAGCTCATCTTAAGGGCGAATTAGTTTTAATTCCATGCACCACTTAGGTGGTAATTATCCGAAACACTAAGTGTTTACACTTATGCAAAAGTACGGTATAATGGATGATAATTAACACTAAATTCCTTGATTGGTGAACCCAATACCTCAATTAAAGTTTGATGATGAAAAGCTTATACATTAAAACAAGATATAAATGTTTTAATAAAAAACTATGCTACAAAGATGAATGCATGACATCTTTGTACATATTTGATTTAACATCAAAACTATTACCCTTTAATTTAAGTTATATTCCATCCAACGAAACGGAAACACCTAAGATTACTTTCTATTTGCGTGAGAACGTGACTTAGATCTTAATCAAAGGGTAAAATGTCCACGTGTCGTGAGAACGGGCATGGACGATTTTGCAGTTTCTTAAGTTGGACAACTTAATTGAGTTTTGTAGTGAGAGCTGGCAACTCAAGGCATAAGATGGGATAAAACATGTTTACATGGCGATTGATATTGGCTATATGTAAATCCCATAAATCTAGGAATTGCAATTGAAATTGGCAATTGAGCAATAGCTCTACCATTTTGTATAAGGTTCATTACTAGCAGATCAACTGACGTGATGAAATTATGACAATTTGGATCCTAGTTTTCAATAATAATTAATTGGTTATATGAATATGAACCTTGGGTATTTAATTGTTTATTGAAAAGGTTAATTATCGAAAATACTAAAATTGAATTTTGTAATTCTTTTGAATGTATAAATGCAACATTTAACCGTAAACGTGGTTTAGTCTTTGATTAGTAAATTGATCCATTCTAGCTTTCAAACAAATGTTTGATCGAGAATAATTTACCGAAAAGACAAACGAAGTCTCTTTTCCATGGGAGAAGCATGAGACTCAATCCTATTCCTTTTCATGAATGAGAAAGGTATAATAGGAACATTTGAATTGTCTAAATTCTAATGTAACTCTTAGCAATGAATTGCACATCTTATTTTCCATAAAGATTTCATTACCCTCATTTGGTGAATGAATCCTTTGTAACAACATGAATGTTGGTTAACTGGAAAACATGTATATG
Organism: Chrysanthemum makinoi; assembly: GCA_910596185.1. Classification (NCBI taxonomy): domain Eukaryota; kingdom Viridiplantae; phylum Streptophyta; class Magnoliopsida; order Asterales; family Asteraceae; genus Chrysanthemum; species Chrysanthemum makinoi. Next base: position 323,998,994 of record OU343225.1, on the reverse strand, counting down.
AGTTACTAGATTAGAAGCTAGACTAATTACCGCAAAAATTGGTAAAAGGCAAACTAGCATATTTTTATCTAGTTGTTTTGCTTTAGCCTTTAAGGGTACTACATACCAGTATGGGGATGGTAGGCCTGTTAAGGAAGAAATTGCATACCTAATTTTTCAAGTTAATAACATTGATGGATAACCCATAATTCAAAGAGTAGAATACACTTTTTAGTACTTTAGTAATGATTACGTATGATTCTTTAAAGGTGTAGGAAAGTAAAAAGCAAGCAAGTTGTTTTCACTGGTTATGCAACACTTACAATGTTGTCAGATTCAGTGGGAGCATTTGTGTTGCATTACTGAATAAGAAGTTGTTTTAATGATTTATAATTCAGTGGGAGCTACAAGCCTTATTTCCTGTGTAGTAACCCAGATTATCTTCAAAGATAATTACTTTCCAATTGTAGGCATTTATGTTTTTTAAGGATTGTCATGTGCATTTCCTTGCAAATCAATATAGTCCTATATCTACTAGTTATATCTATGACACAAATCATATTAATCAAATAAACGAACGTGTATCGTGTTGTTTATATGTTACATGATATTGTTCCATGCACAAGTGGGAGAAATCTTATTGTGTGCAAGGTACAACACATATTAATATGATTTAAAAGAATTCTCTTGACTGTAAAGTAAGAGAATAACGTTCTAATAGGAAGTATAAATTTATATATGTATGATTGCCCTATTAAGAACATGTGTCAAGATGATAACAAAGACTACTTTATTTTAAATATTTATGTCATTCAATATTTAAGAAACACTTGTAGTTACAATTTATGTTACATGAGAACGTGAACTAGATTGTAGCCCAAGGTAAAATATCCACGTGTCGTGAGAACGAGCATGGATGATTCTGCAGTTTCTTACATGGAACATTTCATGAAATGACATAATTAAATGAAGTAATCTAATACTACCTTGAATTTGAGTATTCGTTGAATGACTTAAATATATGTAGTAAATATTAACTTGAAATATGAATTGAAACCCAAGGTGGTGTTCATAATACTTTAATTATAAATGTTTATGATTTTGTAAAGTCACAAACATGAAGTCTTTTAATACCAGACTTACAATATAAAGTAAGACGTTAACTTGCTATGTTTTAAGACATATGCATGAAGTCAATGAGTTGATCAATGACTTATAACGTATAGTGTGATTATAAGAATGTCTTTTGACTTGGTAAAAAAATACTTGTGTTATAATGCATGCAATTGACTTGGTAATTCTATTGTACCATTAAATTTTACTTTGTTGGTAAATAGGTAAGCCAAAAGAGTAGATGGTTATCTAAAATATTGTTAGATTTTCTTACAATATTAATTCTAAGGAAATACCATAGTTTTATGGTATGTTTAGTTAGAAGAATCAAAATCTGTTGGCATTATTTGATTCAAGATAACTATAGTTTCTTCCAAAAGTTATCAAGGTTAGTAGATTGAGTATAGATTGAATATACTCAATAAGACTCCAACCTAGAAGATTAATAAGACACCATTTGTTTATGGAATGTGATGAATCACATTAAGTCTTATAAATGAAGTTCTGAATTTGTTCAACTACTTATAGAGTGAGTTGTAACAAACTAATGTTAGGAACTGTCAATGTTTTTTGTAATATTCCAAAAGAGAACAATGTATTGTTGCTCTACTTGCTAAACTATTTAAAGGTAATCTTTAAATTTTTAAAGGCAAGTGGGAGTTTTGTTTAGATCTTGAAAGATTGAATTACAAAATACATAATCTTCTAAAATGCACTAGCAAATATCATGATGAGGCTAAACATGAAAATAATAGACCTCATTATGATGGAATTGTCATTCATAGATCCGTAAGGATATCTCAGATGTTTAATATGCTGAGGATTATGAGTTACAGGATCATGGTAAGCCTGTTAATCATGATGATGAATTTACCAAATGTTGAATTGTGGTAAATCAATCATACTATGAATGTTGAGATGCTGTCCATAAAGATCAACTTTAGATACTTGGTTTATCTTAATAATGAATATGAGTTTCTTCAAAGGATGGAAACCCTAGTGGTTTAAATCTTTATGTAGAAATCATATGGACAATATTGTACACATATTTAATGCGTGTCTAGTGATAATAATATTAATCATATTTAAGCAATTAACTATGATTGAATATTCTTTACTAGACACATTAAATAGAAGTATAAAGATTATAATTGTCATACTTAGTTTCATTGATATGAAATTTTGACAATGAATTTCATAACTCTTTGTTGTGGAATTACTTTTGCGAGGACGATGAGTAATACAAAGAAGTTTTATGAATTCAAATAATCCTTGGATATGTACAAACTGCAAGAATCCATGAATGGATATATGCAAGCATCTAAGAGATGTTTCTTATGTTTAATATTAAATCCATGTTTGATTTAATAATTAAAATAAGATAGCTCATAAGTATTCCTAAAAGCTAGTGGGAGTATTATTTTAAATCTTATATGTTGTATGGGCAACTACATTCCACCTAAATTAAGTTTTAGTTGGGAATGAACTTCGTTTGTAAGATTTGGAAATAAGAAATTTAACCTTGAAAAATATGTTTTTTATAAACATATGCGGTAAATAAATGAGTCTAATAGAACATGATGAATACATATCTTTGACAAGATAGATGAGATCTTAAAGTTTAACTTGAAGATTCATCATGAACATCATGTTGTGTATAAAGTTGTTGTGTCATGCTTGATTACAAGATGATTTGACAACATTGAAAGTTGTTAGTGTAATAAATATTTTAAAGGAATATGTTTGGATTTAGAATCACATTCCACAGTCTGGAGATGCTCCTAGATTCTATGGATGATTATATGACAATTGTTTCATAATTGTCATTGCCAACAAACTTGAGTTTTGGTAGGCACCAACATTACACTAGAACTGTTCAAAAGTTTACGGATATTTAAAGAGCATATTGTTGTACACAATGATGCTAGTATAATTGAGATGACACTCAATTCTAGTCACGGTATCCTTGAGGATGACCATGTTGACTAGTTATGCTCAACTAAGAGCACAGTTGCATTATACATTAAAGAATAAAGAATACTTTAAAACTTTAAGGTTTTGAAAGATAATTGTCATAAAAGGGTGGTTCAGGTTATCACGCACCTTATGGAATGATATGACAGTATCAAGATATGTGTAAACATATACAAGAAATTCACTTATTGAATTCTTGAAATAAGTATTCTCAAAATTCCTATAGATCAAAGTTAGTTGAAATTATGCCTTGTCAACAAGTATGAGTTGCATGACTTGTGGCAAAATTCATTAACTAAGAATTATCATGCATTGATCTATTTAGTATTTGGATAAAGGATGTTAAACAATTATTATTTATAATGAATTAAAGTACGGTATTCGTTTAATTTCATTTATAATATTGTGTCCTGTATTTGCATGTTTAAATCCATGAATAACTTAAGTTATTCTAAATAGTCCGTTGACAATCAATAACATGGGAATGATATTGAATTAAGACAAATCTGAATATTAGTTAGAATATACTTGAAAGTATATTGATGCGTAGCATGACTAATTTCAGATGATATTCAATGAATTGAATATAGGACTTATCCCACCCGCATGATAATACTTTATGGATCTTTGTCATTAAGTATATCATGGATATTTATCCTCTGACTTGAGATACAAGAGATATGTCATGGATCTAATTTCAGATGATATTCAATGAATTGAATATAGGACTTATCCCACCCGCATGATAATACTTTATGGATCTTTGTCATTAAGTATATCATGGATATTTATCCTCTGACTTGAGATACAAGAGATATGTCATGGATGTAGTGCATTTTTGTGAAGCAATCTAACGCTACACGTAACTGGTAGTTATAAGGGTTGTTTTCAGAAGTGTTGCGAAATTTATGAATTCTGCTTGTAGTCAAAACGGGATTTGTTTCTTTCAAATTTATTTTGAAGTATAATACTGCTGGGCCCCTCGTAGGGTTGTTAAGATGTTTGCATGGCCATGCCCAAGGTCTTCTGGAATATGTTCATAAGAATTGGTAATCTTAATCAATCACATAAAGCGAGAAACAGAATAGTTAATTAAGAAATGAGTGAGATCCATATTCTTATTAACATGGTATTAGAAACAAAAGGATGAATATGATGATGAATCATCAAACTTGGTTTTTCTCCAGAAAACCTTACACGAGTTGTACCGGGGGCATTGGCGTGTTGCTAGACGCTAACCAATGTCATTTCATGTTTTGTAAACATATCCATGTGGGAGCTGTTGGAAATGTATATATTTACAAACATGTGAATGTCCGGATTCGAACTCGTGACCACGGGATTGCACACATTAGCGAATGAGAATTAAAGTTAATAATTAATGTTTATGTTTACGATTAATTATTGCACATTAAGTCCGGTTAACGATCGTTAAGTATTTAACGAAAAAATGACTAACGACAGTTAAATGAAAAGAGAAAGGACTAGAAATGGAAAACTTGGAAAAGTTATGGGTTTGGATTTGGGCTTTCTATTGTGGTCGGCCATAGGGCCTCTCCAAGGCCTAATTCCCTAACTTGTTCCCTAAGTTTACCTACTAGTATATAAGGAGGGTTAGGTTCTAGGGTTTCATACACTTGTGCATTGAATTAACCCTAGATCTCTCCTCTCTTCTCTCTAGTCTAATATTCGGCTGAACACCCCATTTGTAAGGGAGTTTGGTTTCGTTTTTCTTAAACGAGGACTTGTGTTAGATCTAGCAATCGCTGGATTCGTTTGGTTAATTCGTGTTGTACAGAACGTGGTTGTAAGACATTATTCTTACACCAATAAGTACTTCTTTATTTTGCTTTGCTCGAGGGTTGTTTTGCTTTGCTCGAGGGATTTGACATTCGCAAGAGGTACGTTACGCATACTTTCAGTTAATTAATTTATTTGTTATGATCTTAAGTCTTCCGCTGTGTACTCTTGATGTCTATATGTTTATTGTATGTTTTATATATCATAAACTTAACAACTTTGTCATTGGAATCCTTAGAATCCTGCAATCATTTGGGATGTGATATACATCTAAATCGGATGGTCTAAACCCAAGCCAATAAATATCCGAGGTAGTCTAGTTAGAACTATCATAAGACATATTTTAGATAAAAAAAAACCGTATATAGATAAAATCTGCAACCTATAAGGGTCGCAGTTTAAAAGTGTGAAAACGGGTATTTGGATATGTTCATTAAGCATTTTCAGAAATTTTCTTGTACCAACATCCGGTTAGACCTTTCCCTGTGATTATTATACATGAGATTTGGGTATAAAAGCCACCTTCGGCTAACCTCTTGTAAACAACATCTTTTTCAACAATTAAATAAATTTTTCGATACTTGATCGATTGCATACTTCGTCTGCATCCGAAGGGATAGATACGACCCGTATCCCTATATTAGCACAATTTATCGTTGCCTTACCCTGAGTGAAAACAAGGTCCCTAACAATTCTACCTTTTTCAGAAGCATGAATGTGCAATGATTTGCGAGTACAATGCAGTAGACAAGCAATATCATCAATAACTTGATCATACTGAACCTGTTCGACGAACAAAGTTGTATCCATTAAGTAAAGTTCTCTCCTTGTAACGGTTTTTATTAGTCCACAAAAATGAAAGATATTGCTAATTATTCTTGTCATAAGCATTGTTTTGCACGCGTTGTTGGGATACTTTATGTCTACAAAGAAAATGGATTAGTTTTCTTATTCCATCTCGTGCTTCTAAGAATCAAAATTTTGAAAACGACCGAATCAAGTTGAAGGATAGAAAGGATGTAGAGACAAAGAATCTAAACAACGTGCGCAAAACAATGCTTATGGCAAGAATACTGAGCATTATCTTTGATTTTTGTGGAATAAATAAACTCGTTACAAAGAGATAACTTTACTTTATGGATACAACTGTGTTCGTAATACATGTTTAGTCTGATCTAGTAATTGATGATGTTGCTTGTCTACTGCATTGTACTCGTAAATCATTGTACATTCACGCTTCTGAAAAAGGTACAGTTGTTTGGTACCTTGTTTTCACTCAAGGCAAGACAACAATAAACTATGCTGATATAGGGATAGAGGGCGTATCTATCCCTTCGGATGCAGAAGAAGTACACATTCGATAAAGCATCGCAAAATTTATTTTCATCGTGAAAAAGGCGTTGTTTACAATAGGTTGGCCGAAGATGACTTTTATACCCAATTCCCGTGCATAATAATCACAAGGAAAGGGTAACCGGATGTTGGCACAAGAAAATTTCCGAAAATGCTTAATGAACATCTCAAAATATACCTGTTTTCGCGCTTTTAAACTGCAACCCATAAGGGTTGCAGATTTTATCTACATACGCTTTTGGATCTAAAAATATGTCTTATGATAGTTCTAACATACTACCTCGAATATTTATTGGATTGGACTTATACCATCAAATTTAGATAAATATCACATCCTAAATTAGTGCATGATTTCAAGGATTTCAATGACAAAACGAGATTTCAATGTTGCAAAGTCTTTGCTAAAGATGCGCATATGAAACAAAATCTTGATTGGGTTCAAGAATCGAGATAAAAAGTAAAACGACACTTGTACTACCTTGGAGATGGTGGTAGATGACGTCACTTGTGGATGCATGGTGCTAGATGGTGGCGATGGAGCGGCAACAGCGGTGATAGAGCTAAGGGACGGTATCGATTGAATGTCCTATATATCCAAATTTGATATAAAACATTAAAAACAGTAGCAAACTTTAAACAAAAAAAACGCAACAAAACTCTTAAAAAAGTAATCTAAGAAAAATATATATCTATCTAAAAACAACAAAAAGAGAAGCAAACCGTTAAAGTTTCCGGCAGCACAGCAGTGTGAGTGGTTTTTGTACTGTATATGTTTAGAGTGAATGTGAAAAAGATTTGTGAAGAGTAGGCAAGTTGGAGAGTAAATTTTATAGGCAGAATGAAAAGAACACAATAACTACTCCGTGCTACTTCATCTAACACCCTCACCGACCAAACATATATATAAGGCTTGCAAATATTTAAGTTCAGTATTATCTCTATTTACTGTGACATCAACCTCCAACAGTCACCTAGCCTAGCCTACTGCAATACCATGAATGCACTTCTGAGTTCTGAGTTCTGAGTTCTGAGTTGTTTGGTGTTGTGTAATTAAATAGACCACATTGTAAGGAGTTTCATTTAATGAGGTTAAACTAACATTTTACTTGTATTAATATAACATTGGCATCATTTACATTTTTAAATCGTCTCTTTGTGTTTATATGAAGATGCCTTAAACTTGACATAAAACATCGTGATCGAGTGAGGTTCAAATAGCAGATTCGGATACGAGTTTATTAAACTGAAGACATGGATACTTGGATAATTTGCCTAACTATGCTTTATCAGAATGCATGTGGTTAATATAAATTGTCTACAGAATGTGGATATGGGCCGTCTCGTGAATTTCAGTGGTCCCGTGCCATTATCACAAAGAGGCCCTCAACCACGCACATAATGTATGTATGTATAAGTAGTGCATGAATTAATTAAGCTCGAGTCTCATATTGTGTTCATATACATAATAAAAGTGCATGAAATTTGGTGGCCCTCGTCAAGCGGAGGCCCTGTGCAATCGCACCTCTTGCACTCCCCTAAAGCCGGCCCTATGGATATACAAATAAGTGTTATTCTTTTTAGATTCTCATATTAGCCCATAAGAATAGTAAAGCTCGATCATTTCGATCTCATAGTCTATGCTCGAGCTTTAACTTGGAAAGAGTACGCGTTGCTCAAAAAAGTTCAGCTCTTTTTCTTTAAAATCATCGACTCGTTGGTCGTTTGCAACACTAGTATTTCTAAAAACGTTGCTCTTGATTTGTTGTGAAAGGTTAGCAAATAACTTCAATAGTAGAAACAATAGTTGAGAATACAAGTGTTTTCACTTTTCACAAACAAACGTTTCAAAAAGTTATAGCTCACCCTTGACCCTTGACTCTACCATGCACACAAGAAAAGCTCACCTACTCAAGATCGAGTGGAAGACGTATATATGTTGTAATTTATGTAATATGCTTTTGTCTGCATAAACTTGAAGCTTTGAATACTATCCACAAGTGTTTGTTTGCATTGGTTTAGTAATATACTTTATCTGCACAAATCTCTGAAGCTTTGAAAGCTATCTGCAAGTGTTTATAGTAGTTGTGGGTGTGGTTGAAATTTAAATGCTCATCCAAGTATTTTTAGAGCAGGAAACCGAAAAGAAAAACAAGCTAGTGTTGCTGAAAATGTTTATTTAATTAATCACATAGTTTTTTGTTTGAGGGGTAACTTCATGTTTCACACGTTACACGTGCATATTTACATTTGAAATAAAACATGAGTGGAATTATTGCTCTAGCTTTTGTAAGTCAACAACATGCACTACCTTGGAGATGGTGGCAGATGACTTCACTGGAGCCGGCTGCGTGGTGCAGGATGGAGCAGCACTTGTGGTCATAGAAACAGTCCGCGGTATCGACTGAATGCAAAAAAGTAATCAGTCGAAAGGATACATGTATAAAAAAAGCGTATATATGTAACTTTTATAAGAAAATTAAATGATGAGATGAGAAACACAATAACTATACCTTCACGTACGGCTTCAACTACCAAAACATAAAGGCTCGTCAGTATTAACACACCATCAAATATAGTGTACAGACCTCTCTTCACACGCCATTGGAATCTCATTTATTTTCTATCACATGCCACATCAAATCGCCTGGCCTATTGTTCTCTTATCAGTATTGAGAAAGCAAAGCATATAGCAAAAGGGAACTGATTTTGAGCAATTGTGCACATGTGTTCTTATTGGGACACATTCAACTCATTCAATAGATGGTTGCACCATATTTTTCTGAGCAAATTCCACATATGCCTTAAAGGTACATTTGTGGTTGTTCCAAAAAAAATTTATTTCTTAAAATGCTCTAAGGCGAAAGTCATCTCAGGTAAATTTGGGCGACTCCCAATGAAAAAATATAAATTGTACTTTTTACTTACCGGTCGTCCAAAAATTAAATTAGTGGAACCAGTCGCCCAAGAAATAAGAACACGGGTGTCACTTTTTTAGAGGAGTCGCCCAAGACCCAACAGAAGCGAAAGTCATCCTTGGGCGTTTTGAAAAATAGAAAAAATTTAGGACACATGGGGTAACCACAAATGTACGTTTGGGGGGCATTTGTGAAATTTGCTCTATTTCTATTTAGTTTTATCGGTTTGTACACTTGTGCGTGAATATGCTCATGAGGTGGTGCAAGTTTTTTTAAGCCTTTCAAAGAGACCTATACTCCACGAAAAAAAAAAGTGTATTCATTTCTTCTAGGTCAATTGCATGGTTTTGTGCTTTATCAATATCGGGTACATTTTTTACAAGAAAATTGACACTCAAACAAGTAAGCTAAAAAGGCAATTAACTCCCAAGTAGAAATCTTTTTTTACGTTACTCATCAACTAGAAAATTGTTTAGACTGAAGAGTACACAAGGAAAACTTTCAATGGGCTTTGATATTAACATCGGGCATCGGAGTTCAAATTCCAAAAGCCCAACTGTTAAGACGAGAAAGTTAGAAGATCAATTATTTGTATGTCTTCTATTCCAAGTGGAGTATATTGTGTATCAATTTCAGTTTAATCGAATATTTATTTTCATAAAAAAAAATGATACACGAAATGCATGAACTCAAATCCGCACATGTTCTTTACGAACTTCAAATGGTCAATGGCCAATGGCTTAAAACATATTCGTTCCTAAAAAGTAAGTGCTCATTTTAGTAGTGATACATGTTGATCATGAAAAAACATATATTAAAGCAGGAGCAAATGGTCACCAAACTAACTACCTTCACGTCAGCATCACATCACTATTAAGCATACCACTAAATCCACCAACAAACAAGTGTAATTGTTACTACCAAAACAAAAATACAAAAATAAACCACTTTATAAACATACCCGACAATATACTCATAAAAACAAATAGTGCAAACCGTTGGGTGGTCTGCACCACCAAATCGTTGTAAAAGAAGGGGACCACGCGTGAAAGGAAGGTGAGGGTAATGGTGTATATGCGTGAAATGAGTAGGTGTCGGTGATAGACCACCTCACTTACCCCATCCATGGCCGAAGACAGGGGGGAAGCCAGAGGGCGCTCAGCCCCCTTCAACACGCTCAATCACTTTGCTATTTATCTTATAAAAGTTAAGCCCAATTACAGGAAAATGACCCCCTCAACTTTTTGATGACAAAAGAATTAAGAAAATCTTGACACCGTTTTTATGCACAAGGTCTTCATATAATATTTTTTTATTAGTTGTCAATATGTTTTTCTTATCACAATTTTAAGTTTGTAACCCATATTATGTGATCATTAGAACCTACCATTTAAAGTTTTAGTCAAATTACTTTGTTAGTTTGAAAAAAAAAATAAAATAATAAAAAATTGGCCCCCTTTATTACTAGTTCTTGGCTCCATCTCTGCCGACAGCCATAGTTTTTTTTTCCTAGGTACAATATTTACGTACTCACATAACTACAACAACTTCACTTTCGATTCTAGTAGAATTTGCACCCATAAACTTTTGGTGAAAACATGACTACCTCTCGAATACCGTTACCCATCGGCTAAGGTTGCAATGTTTGTTCTGAAAAATTGTTGGACTGACATAAACACTTACAAGTTTAAATTTGCTTAGAGCACACGGTGTGGGTGCCATAGGGGCTACGTTATTGCCCTATGGCGCCGTCAGATAACCCACGGCGACACCAATGGTCACACTATACCCACCAGCCCAAGTTATACATGTTTTTTCAATATTGCAGCAGTTGTATTGTGGTTTAAAGAAAAGAGACGTTGGAGTCCAAAACAGTAGGCTTAAAAGAAAAAATAAATAAATAAAATAAAAAATAAAAAATAATAAAATTAGTTTACCGACCTTTTTACCATTTAAAAATCCTATAACTACCACTTAAACCTTCTAATTGTTACACACTTATAAATACACATCTCAACAATACTTCTCTTTTAACCTTAAAAAAAAGGTTATGAATCTCAACTATGATCAATATGATGTTTACACTAAAGAAGATCTGAGTAAGTATACACGGATTTTTCAAGCTTATGAACAATTTCAAGCTTTAGGTAATCATCAAGCCGAAAGTTCGGGTCCTCATACTATGACAAACATACCACGTGAATGAGAAGTTGCGGAAAAACGACTTTTGGATGATTATTTTGGCAACGAAAACAATTCACCTAAATACACGAAGAGGCATTTTAGGCGAATGTATCGTATAAGTTCACAAATTTTACACAAAGTCAATGATATTACCAATTACAATGTTGAACCTCTTCCCGAATAATTTCTTTTTTTAAATAACGATCAAATGCTTTGGGTCATTTAAGTATTAGTCCTATCATGAAATGAATATCGATCATACGCCAATTGGCATACGACACATCTCCCGATGCACTTGACAAGTACTTGAAAATTGATGAACATTGTTCACGTGATTGTTTACATAACTTCATTAAATACATCTATACTTTATACATAGAGGAGTTTTTAAGAACCTGATTTGAATGACATCCAACATATAAATGCATTCGAAGAAAAATATAGACTCCCGGGAATGCTCGGGAGCATTGGTTGTATGCATTGAGAATAGAAAAAATGTCTGAAGGCATTACACATGCAATTCAATAGCGTGATCATAAATACCCAACTCTAATGCTTGAAACCGTTGTATCATATGAATTGTGGATTTGGCATGCAGATTTTGGTATTGCGGGGTCAAATAACGACCTCAATTTTCTATATAGTTCAAAATTATTTGATGACCTTCTTGACGATTTAGCTCCGGAAGCTCCATTTGTAGTAAATGAAAAAACATACGGAAAATATTACTATTTAGTGAATGAAATTTATTCTCAATTGTCTATGTTTGTCAAAACGTTTTCCATTGCAATTTGGATGAAAAAAACAATGAACTTTAAAAGAGTTCAAGAAAGTGCAAAAAAATGTATTGAACGAGCATTCGGAGTCTTACAAGGTCGTTGGAAAATTTTACAACAACCCGCACTTGCTTACCAAGTCAACACGCTACGAAGAATCATGTTTGTTGCATCATCATATTATATAACATGATATTGAAATATCAAGGATTCGCAGTTAGTGAATTTAACGAATTGTACGTTTCTCCACAACTAAATTTGAAACGTACTTGGGTCAAAAATTGCGACATACATTGAATGAAAAAGTGCACAATGACCTTCGTCAAGATATTGTGGAGCATCTATGAAACTTTAGTCACTAAATTGTATTTTTTTTCCAATGTATCATTATTTTTAATGTATCGTTATTTTTAATTTAATAAAATATTTTGTTTTATTTGTATAAATGAAAAATTTTAAAAATTGTGAAATTCAGATGTATCCTATAACTTGAGTGATTGAAAGAACTTAATTTTGTTTACTTAAGTTATAGAAAAAATATACGGATATGACAACACTTTTTCTTATAACTTGAACCGTGTGACTCTAGAGCAGTTTTAGACATCATTGATGGGCTTTGACATCAACATGAGACTATAAACGCCAAATAGCCGAAATTTCACGATATGACTAAAGGTATAAGATCAAAATTTCTTTTCTTTATTGCAAATCCTAGTCCGTCATTTTCCAATGTATTTTTTAATGTATCGTTATTTTTAATTTAATGAAATGTGTTGTTTTATTTGAATATATGGAAAAAATTAAAAACTGTGAGGTTCAGGGGTATTTTATAACTTGAGTGATTGAGGAAACATGTTTTTTTTTATTAAATTATAGAAAATATACTGACGTAGCAACACTTTTTCTTATAACTTGAGTCATATGACTTCAGAGCAGCCGGTGTTCTTAGACATCATCGATGGGCTTTGACATCAAAATAGGAGTGTTCATCGGTTGGGTTATTGGGTAGTTCGATTAATTTTTTTTTCTAGGTGTAACTGGAACCGAACCGTACCAAATTCAAATTGATTAAATTGAACCGAATCACCCGAATTACATAATTTTAAAAAATACACCGTTGGTCCCTATACTTGTTAATGCGCATCGCGATGGGACAAACCTGGGCATTATTATCGCAGGAGGTCCAAAATATGGCCTTTATATGCCAAACTCGTCCCTTGACCACTAACACCAAGGTCAACGTCCAATTTATGTTAGTTAGTGGAGGGTATTATAGTCCATACACATTTATACCACACCTTAGTTAATTCTGAGAAAAGCTTCCCTACACAATCTTGATCGTTTCCCTCCCTTGTCACACAACCCTCACACACACTTTAACAATGGCAGACAAGGAGCTTACTTTTACAGCACTAACTAATGAGATGGTAAAATATGTGAAGGCAAAATATGAGGATACGTGGTTACAAGAAGATGAAATGTCTGATGAAATTTTTGATGATTTATGCAGATTTGCGAAAGAAGCTGAAGTGATGAAAGGTTAGTCGGGTTTTTTGTATTTGTGTGATTGGCATTTTAAGGGATGAGCATAAATAACTCTATTTTATTTGACAGAAATCCGAGCAGTGTCAGAATGTGCCAAAAAAGGGATTATAGCAAGCTAAAGGTATCTGACGATATGATTGAATATGCCATAGCTACTTATGGGAATAAGTGGGATATAGGAGATGACATTGTTGATGTGATACTTGAAGACTTGTGGGAAAAATATCGGCATAAGGAGTTTGAGAAAGGTTAGAGTTAATGTTTGCAAGCAAAGAAAGTTGTAATGGGTGAACTCTGATTTCTTTCTGTTTTGTCTATCTTTCCAGATACTAATGTGAAAGGAAATGAAGTTGATGTCATCATTATTTCAGACACATCTGATGATGAGTGTGGGAACATGTCTTCTAAGACCACTACTTTGAAAGGTTCTACTTCCCAAGCGTCCAAGGCTTCCGCTCCCAAAGTTGTACTTGGTCTTGTAGCGGCTGTGGGATGCTCCGGCACAAATAGGAATGAGTGGTATGTGCCTCCCCTAAGGACCTCAAGTCTCCCCCCATGAATATCAAGTCTCCCATCAAGAAGTTGTTATTTTTAGTTGTTGATGTAATGAAGATGTATATTTTTGGTGATGATGGTTAATGCAAACGATACTTGTTAACATGTATATTTTTCTTGATATGGTGTAATTAGGTGGTGGTGTATGTATATTTTGGATTTCTTATTTTCATTTTGTAGTTTCGCATTGTTTATGAGTTTAGGTGGGTGTTTGGGAAAACCCATTTTGCCTTATAAGGTCAACATAAACCAAAATATTAGAGGAACCACACTGAATTGTTAGTATTTAAAATCTATTTTGTTTGACTTATAAAGTCAACGATTCCGATTAAGCTACATAATTCAATTATTATAACAAAAGAAGCACACACATATCAGTTAAGCTACATTTAGACTGAAAGACAACATAGCATTTCTTGCTAGGAATTCACTGCGTTAAATGACGAGTAGGTGATCCATTTGGTAGTCGGTTGTAGTTGGTTCAAGTGGTGTTTGTCTTGGGCGTTATCCATTTGGTCTTTCAGTTGCAGGTGCTTCACGTGGTGTTTGGCTTGGGCGCTCTCCACTTGCTATTTCAGCTGTAGGTGGTTCACTTTCTTCTTCATCACTGCCCAAGTATGCACCAACACTAGTAGGTGCAAAAATATGTAGACCCATCACATATCCACCACTATCTCCTGTGGTTGTGTTTTCTCTTGTACACCATCTCTACCAGCATAAGATGCGTTTCCCCTTATCTCAAGGCACACTGGACAAACATACCACATGAAATCTCTATAAGGTGGACGCCTTGCAAAAAAGGTCAATCCAAACCTGTTTTCACTTTCAACCCAACAATCAATGCATACCATTTGACAACCATTTTCTGCATCCATGGTGATAATATGTTGGTATGATAAAGAATTGATGAGTTAAGATGTATTATATAAGTAGATAGGAGTTGTGGTTTTTGAACAAGTAGATAGGAGTAAAGACATCATAAATTCTAAAAATCTAGTCAATATACGCAGTTTAGGGGGTGTTTGGAATAACCACTTCTGATTTATAAAGTCAAAAAAAATTCAAACATGATATTATCCAAATTACAAATGGCTAGAAGAGTAGAAGCCTACAACCTTCGAACACCAGCTCAACATCTTTTATCCAGCACATATGGATGTCTTGGATATAACTCCTCCACAGACACTCCATAGTAAGCTGCCTCAAACTCTGCATCTTCAAGACAATTTTTCCTCTCCCATTTCCACATCAATTCTTTTGTATATTCTCTCCTCTTCCAAAATCTGCTGGAATGCTTCTTCATCCAACCTTGACTGCTCTTCATCTTCCTCTGTTGGAATCACTCCTAAACTAGATTTCAAGTGTTAGTAATTAATATGTAATAGTTAGCTTAATTATGGCTTTTATGTTAGTAATTAAGGCTAGGCTCATGTAGAAAGCCCATGAGCCTATGCAAAAGCCCAATAAGAAAAGGAAGGGAACTTGGTGTGTTGCCCTAGTTCCTTCCTATAAATAATCTTGTAAACTCCCATTTGGGAGTTGGTTGTTCATTTTATCACATTTCCTACACTTAACATTTCCATATTATTTCGTGTGTTTGTTTAACTTGTTCAACCGATCCTTCCTTCATCTCATTTCTTATATTGATGCTTGTGTTACAAACATGGTGACCTAACAGTGGTATCAATCGCCAAATAGTTGGGTGAACGATTTGTTTTTGAAGTTTTTTCTTTCTACACGTAAGTTTCGGTATACTAAACCTTCAAACGCTTCAAAACTTTGAATTTTTCACTTTAAAACTCAAGATTCTTGTACTTTAAAGGTTATTTGGTGATAAAGTTGAAGTTTTTGGCAAAAAGTTTGAAAATTTATGTGTTTTTCATTGTTTTTGAACTTGGTTTCATACGAGTAGTTATGTCTACGCGTAAGGTGCATAAGGGTTTTAGATCATCAAGTTTCACACTTTTGTGTTACTTTGGTGATATTGAAGCTTTTTCATCACAAAAATCTGGTTTAGAAACATTGGTGTGCTTAAAAATCGGTTTTAGCAAAACTTGGCTATTCCTACACGTAACTAAACCTTAGTTTTATGCGTAAGTGCTCAAAGTCTACGCATAAGGTTTTTCTTGGTTTGATCTTCAGAGATACTGGTTTACTCAGTGTTTTCTTGCTTGGATAAGCCTGAAAACACTTCGACTTTGGATATCCTCTACACTGGATAAGTGTAAAGGATTTTTTGGGATAAAACCCTAGTTTTACGCCTAAGCATAAAAGCTTACGAGTAAAAAAATCTTACGCCTAAGCATTTCCTACGCATAAGCACGTCTTAAGCCTAAGGAAATATACGCATAAGTTTCTTACTTCTAAGTCTTTAGTTTACGCATAACCTAAGGTTTAACCAAGTATCAGCGTAAGCTATTCCTACGCGTAAGCTCTACTCTTACGCGTAAGTGTGGTGTTTTTCGCATAAGGTATTCTTTTTGCCTAAGCTTGTTTTTCTACGCATAAGGATTCTTCATCAACAAAGTTTCATTCGACTACAAAGATCCATCATCAACACAAGTTTCAAGATGTCTCAACCACCATACTCTAGCTACTTTCCTCATGTGTATCCTCAACAACAACAACAACAACTCCATCAACAAATACAACAACAACAACAACAACAACAACAACAAAAACAACAACAACTTCAACAACAATTTCCTCAAGGAGCAATTCAACCACAAATGATTCAACCTCCACCTAGTATTCAAGTACAACCCTACACAAACTTTCAAAATCAACATCCATCCAGGAATACTATGAAGGAACCGTCTTGGTTTGCAAAGATGTGTGAAGCTTTAAGTAGCCAACAATCCATTCATGAGGCTGGATCACTTGATAGACCTCCAATGCTCACTCCCGGAAACTATGATCAATGGGTGATAAGGTTCTTTAGGTTTTGTGATCTAAAGAAGCCACATGGAAAGTTCTTGAATAAGGTCATCCTGGAAGGTCCATTTCAGATTCCTACTGTCCTTTGTACCCGACTTAGAGATCCAAATGCTAATCCACCAAGAGGTGATGTCACCAACGTTGTCAGTCTTGCTGAACTTACTACTGATCAACTTCTACACTTTGAAGACGATGAGCTGGCAATGCAATACATCCTTTTGGGATTACCCAATCCAATACTTTGAAGTGTTGATGCTCAAAAGACTGCTAAAGCAATGTGGGAGCATATTCATCTTCTCATGGAAAGCACAGAACTCAATCAAGAAGACATGGAATCCAAATTTACTTGGCTTATGAACACTTCATGATTGAACCAGGGGAGACATTAGAGTCATATCATCATCGATTCTCAGACATCATCAATGATTTGGAAAAACACAACATCATCATGCCAAGAATTGCAGTCAATACTAAGTTCCTGAGTAGTCTTGGTCCTGATTGGGAAAAGTATGTCATTTTCATCCGTCAAGCTAAGAATCTTCATCATGCTACATACGGGTTGTTGTACGACTACTTGAAGCCCCACCAAAAGGAAGTTGACAAAGAAAGGGTTATCCGTGGACTCCCGATTTCACCTTCACTTCCGGATAATCAAACTCTTGCATTGTGGGCTCAAGCTTGTTATCCTCAATTTCCAACTCTACAAATTGTTTTCACAAATCCTCCACAACCAAACGCACAATTACCCATATGATCCATCACAACAACAATCTCAAGAAACTCAATTGGTTCCATACAACAACAACAATGATCAAGCACTTTACAGTGAATCTAATGAGGATACAGAAGCTTTTGATGCAATGCAACAAGGGTTTGTCATGATTGCTAGAGCTTTCGTCCGATATTCAAACAAATCCAACAATCGCATTCGTACCTCATCAAACACAATGAATCAGGCTGTTAATGGACGTGTTGAAGTTCAGAATCGTGGTAATGTTCGTCAGATGGGCGGTGGTCAAAGGTTTAATCCAATGGGAAGGAATAACATGGGTGCTCCACAACAACGGGCTCAAGTGGTTGAACAGGGTAATGCTCAGAATGGGGTAAATGGTCTTCGTTGTTATAACTGTTATGAGAAGGGTCATCTGGCTAATGCATGCCCAAAGCCGAGGACAAGAGGCAGCGCTTATCACAAAGAGGCTTTACTCTTGGCTCTCAAGGATGAAGCTGGTGGAACTCTTACCAACAAGGAACACAGCTTTATGGCCAATGCAGATTCAGATGATGATATGGAGGACTTGCAGGCTAATGCAGCTGTGATGTTAATGGCAAACATGCAAGAACTCTTCATGAGTAACACAGGCCCAGTGTATGACACTGACGGCTTGTCTCAGGTACCGGATCAAACTCAAATCATTTCTGATCTGATATCACATCTGCATTCAACAAGGATCAGAGTGTTCAACATGAGCCGTCTACATCTCATTCCGATGATAATAAAATTGATCCCGTAGTTATATTTGACGATCATGATGACCTCTTGGTTACCATTTATAATCAAGTTGACTCCGTGGTTATTCTTGAGGATCTGACTAATGATCATGTCCAGACTCACGTTGAACAAGCTGAACTTTCGTCTAATGTAGCTATTGAGCTCATGACCTTACTTAAAGACCAAGAATCTCGACTGGAAATATGCAAAGACATCAATAAGAAATTAAAGGACAAAAAATCTGTTAACTAAGGATAATGAATGCTTAAAATATCAACTCAACATTTTTCAAACACAAGAAAAACGTGAAAAAGGTTTTGAAGTCGCTTTTGCTAAATCTTTACCAAAACGAAAAATCATTAGAACAACAGATACGTGATCTAGTCGCATCTAAGAATGCTTTGTTGTCTCAAATAGAACAAGTGAAATATGATCATAAACAACAACTTAACGCTCTCACTTTGGAAACTCAAAGAGCCAAGTCTCGAAGTTGTTAACTTGTCAAAAATTCGTGAGTGCAAAAGCATTCAACGAAACGAATAGATAACTATCTTGAAGAAATTGTCGACTTACAAAACAAAATCAAAGAGTTTCGAAATGTTGTTTATAAACATGGTGAGTCAATCACAACTATTTAAAAGTTTACTTTTAAACCAAATCCAAATGGATATGGACCGAATCTTGCTGATTACAAACCAAAGTTTTCAAATAGAGCATTCAAAATAAATCCTGAAGTTTACAAAGGTGCGAACATAGAATTGACGATTCCATTATGAGTGTTGTTGAATATAATCGTCAAGAGGAATTAGATGCAGAAGACGAGAGTCGGTCAAAATTGGAAAATGTTGTTTATAACAAACCATTTAACTATTCAAAAGCCGTTACTTTCGTCACACAACAGGATTTTTCTAACACACCTTTGGTTATCACACCTACTTCTGAGTCTTCTAATGAGGGTCCCCTTTCCATATCGTGCACAAATTAATGGTCCTTTACCTTCACTCAGTGAAATAAAGCCATTAGATGAACAATGTAAAGTTATAAAATATTTTGAAACATTCTTATCGGACATCAAACTTTTGGAACAGGAAATTGAAATCAATTGTGAAATAAAAGTTGAACATTTTCAATCGCCTCAAGCGAGAGCCCAAAGAGATATTTTTCAGAAAAGAATTTTACCACATGTCCAAAATTTGAAAAACTGTGCAATATATTGGGAAAGGGATTTTCACAAGGAACTTGGAGTTATGAAAAGAGTTTTCTTCAAAGAACAAACAGAAACATCAATTTCAAATACTAAACGTTAAAAGAAATTGTTGAGAAAAAATGTTGATCGACTCTTGGATGATGTTATATGTGCTGATATCAATAATGTTGTGTTATTACATTCTGTTGCATATGCATTTGATTAAATCTCTGCTGATTCTGTTGAAAATGTTGAGAAGAACGAAAATGTGCAGCAAATCAATTCTTTGAAACCTGAAAATGAGCGTTTACTCAACGAACTTTCAAATGCAAAACGTCGTCTTCAATGGTGTCAAAAGGATTGTCAAAATCAAGAACTTGCTTTGCAAAACAAAATCAACCAGTTGCCTTCAAAAATTGTTGATTCTAAAATAGAACATCTGGATGATCAAAACGTGTCTTTAAAGTGTCAAATTTCAAAATATGAACAAGAAATTGCCAAAGTCAAAACAGAATATGGTGTCATATTTGATTTACTCAAACAGACTCGTGAAAAAGCATCACAAGAACTTGATAATTATCTTGCACACACCAACGATGTTGTAAATAGAAATGCACAAATTCTCTCTGAAAATCAAGATTTGTTGCACACTATTGTTGAGTTGAAAGCAAAGCTAAGAAAGTATGATAATGATAAGCTTAGTAACACTAATGTTCCTGCACCTGAAAAGCAAAATCTTGCCTCTAGAACACCTACTGACAAAACACAAGATACTAATGTGCTTCCTTCCACTGATACATGAATAGTTGCCTCTTTTCCCAACGCTAGCACTTCACAGCTTAAGAGCACCTCAAGGAAGAATAGGAAGTTGCGACGTAAGAAAAGAACAATAAAGACCTCTGAAGTAGAGAACACCTTAGGACTTTGAATAAGACTCAAGTTGCACCCACTTTAGATATTGCGTTTGCCAAATGTAATAGAAAAAGTGATGTAACGAATTCTGAACCTTTAAGTACTTTAAATGTTAAGTTTGAAGCTTCTTGTGTTGGTTGTCGTAAAGGTATGTTTTCTGGTTGTCATGACAAATGTGTTGCTAAGACTATTTTATCTCTTATGTATAGAAAACGGAATACCTCTAGGCCCACTAATGCTTCTAAGTCATTGCTAGGTAAACCTTCTAGTGCTCATGCTTTAATGTTGATCTTTCTCTTAGAACCCACTTCACCTCCTAGGAAGAAACTTATCACCTAGTGCATTCACTAAGACCAAAGCTAAGACTAGTTGGAGATGGCAGAAATGGTTACATAATACACTTGGCTTTACATGGATACCTAAAATCATTAACATGTGTTATATATTAGTTTTCATAAACACACAATCAATCACAAATAGGGTCGAATTATGCAAGAGTTTAGAGAGGGAAAGTAGAAGATGAGAGCCTTTCTAGAGAGAGAAAGTAAACAAAAGAAAGAAGGTTAGATTGAGTGAAAGGTCCAACCCTCTACCTTGGGAGGTAGAGGGTATTTATAGTTACTTACTACGTCCTCCCGGTTGTAGATCAGGACATCTGATGGGTAAAGACCCGTCCTTCCTCCACGGTGTTGTACTAAACTAATCTACGCTACTAACTAACTAATTAACTATAAAATAACGTAACAAACGACATGTCTACGAGCTAACTTATGCTAGACCATAATTGGGGTGACCGACACTTTAACATGGAATTTCCAATTCCTAACAATCTCCTCCTAAGGGAGGTCACCCCTTGTAATACATTTTGCATCCTATCATTCTATCTTTGTCTTTAGTTCTGAGCTCGTAGACTTCTATTCTTGAAGTTCCGCAATCTTTGTGATTTAGTAGCGATTTTTCAAAGTCCGCATTGATTTGTACTTTTAGTGGAGGCCTTTGAACTGATCCACATCTTTGATGATCTTCGAGCTTTCTTGAGATCATCGACCGAGTAAAATCTCTGGATCACCCTTTTTGTGTTGCCATCATGTGAAGTTGTGACTTTCGACCACATGCTCACACTTTGGGATCATGACATCTTTTCATCGAGTAGCGAAAGCTTTCTGGCTCATGATATTTGCGGCGTAAGCGAAAACATAGTATAAAAATATCGAGCTAGGTTACTGTAGATATGCACAAGTCATGATTTCTTCAATTAAGTGTGGATCCTGTGAGCATGCGGCTTTGGATTGACTTCTCAATTCGATCGGTACTGCAACCGTCCAAATGTACACGCAAACAACAGTTAGCAATAAAAACCGAAAGTGTCTTTGATCACTTTCGTTGAATTGAGGTACACGGCCCACGGTTCCCGTTGATCGTTACAAGTCTTTACTGTGATCGGTATAATTCGAAGAATCTCCTTGACAGGGTTTCGCGCTGCTTCTAGCCGTTCTCAAACCGAGCGTCTCGAAGACAACCGCGAGTGAGTGAACCAGCGAATTGAGATTCACTGATTGATGAAAAATTGATTTGAAAAACAATCGCGTATTGCTTGAAGAAAGAGTTTTGCAATACGACGAAGGTTTTATGAGAATGATCAATTTTCAATCAAAAATACTTTTTGTATTTGAAAGAGAATACACATTCGATGTGCTAGAGAAAAGAATAGATTTGCACATCGAGCGGTTTTCCAAAGTATTTTTTCAATCAGAGATACTTTTTGAGTTTGAAATATGAATACACATTCGATGTGCTAGAGAAAAGAAGATTTGCATATCGAACGGTTTTTCCAAAAGTATTCATCAATTCCATTCCTGGACTAAGGTTGATTCAAGAGTGAATCGCCCCATTGTTTCTATCCAGTTGTCACAAGCTTGATCTTTCGAGAAGATATCACATGTCACCCACCAAGAGCTTGTTTGGTGTTGGCTCTAGAAGGATTTCCATCTTCATCGTGAATACTTTTACATATCACTCGGATGTTCTGGCAATACCACAAGGATAATGCGTAGGACTCTTAATATATTCTTACTTTCCACATAGTGTGAAACAGTAAGTCTTCATTAATTTTGTGTCCTAATGAGATATTGTGGATGATCTCTTGGCTCTAGACTAAATTGTGCACATTTGGGAGAGGGTCTCCTTCTTCAATATCAACAGTCTCTAAAAGAAAGTCGATAGATTATGTAGGTTCCCCGTGAGAATGAAAAAAGCCCTTTTAAGAGGAACTTGAGTAGCTTGGGAAGTTTAGTGTAGTGCGTCACTGGGTCCATGACGTCTTGTCTTCAATACCAGTGTTACCTTAGTAACAACGAGTAGCATATGTATTGAACCCGGTTTTCGCCCTAAGGTTGAATTATTGGAGGGCTATTTCTTTTCACCCCTTTTCACATTCATTTCTTGTTCATTCTTCAACCCCTTCAGTGCTTACCGAGACTTCATTACTAGAACCTTGTTGGGTTTATTCCAGTTCTAGCTCTATCTCAGTCCGCACTCTTCCAATTTCTCACTTTTCTCCTTTTTTCATCATACCTACGAACTCTACACTATCTAGTGGATTGTCCCTGGGTAGATCCCTCCGGCTCTGGCGGGATCGTGGGAACGAATACGTAACTTCACCATCCTTATAACTCCATGCATAAAGTAAAATGGTTGGTCTTTTGGTACAGTTCATTCTTCCTTGAAACCAATTGAAAAATCATTGGAGAATCAATCAAGGTACTTGTGATATAAAATCAAAGCATTTTGTACCTTAATTGTTTTTATCATTTTAGAAATGCTCCCCCTCAACATGTGCATATGATTTTGAAATTGTTTAGCACATGGAGGCAAGAGTTCTTTGAAATATATTCTTGATCACAATTTCCGTGGAAAAAAGCCATTTGATTTTCTTTGGTTAATTCTCCCCCTCAATATGTGCATAGGATATTTGAAATCATTTTATCACATAGAGGAAAGAGTTCATTTGAAGTACATCCACGATCACAAACTCCATTAAGAAACCATTTAGAAAATCAATCAAGGTACTTATGTTAAAACATAGAAATCATTGTATCTTGAAAGTTTATTTTCTTGCTCCCCCCTCAATATGTGCTTCGAGATTCAGCGTTTAGCACATATGGGAGACCATATGCACACTTGAATCAAACGATCATCTTTTATCAAATTTCATTATTAAATCACAAATTCTCCCCGATCAAAAATATCAAACCCTTTGAGATTTTGGATCCCAAGTGATTTAATAAGGTTTAAAAAACATGGGAGAATATGTGCCTTGTTTAAATACTCTTCTGGTTTTTGGTTAAATTCTCCTCCACAATCATGTGCATTATGTATTTTAAAATCGTTTGGCAAATGAGGGAAGGAGTGCTTTTGAAACAATCACCCTTTTAAAACCGATTTGAGATTTAAATCACGATCTCTCCCCCGAACAAAAATTTCAAACCAATTGAGATTTGTGATCCCAATTGATTTAAATCATTTAGAAAAATTTGGGGAAAGATGTGGCTAGATTTAATTTTTGAAAAATGACTGATACGGATCAATTTTAGACATTAAAGATTGTTAGTGTCAGGTATGATAGTTTTTAAGAGATCTTTAGGTAAAATAAAACAATTTCACAATCAAACAAAAACAGAAAAAATTTCATTTTGAAAGATCTTTGGGTTTTAAAGAAAATCATACCATGACATAACATTAAATCTTTAGATCACCACTTATTATTGTACAAACGGACCTTTTATGAAGAAATATCGTTTGAAAATATTTTATTTTAAATCACTCTCCCCCTCAATCGATGACCGTAGTCGATGATTGAGTGACTTAGGTTTTGATAAAATGAAGTCTGGCGATTTCCAAGACTTAAGTCCAATTTATTTTCAAAACAATATTTTCCATTTTCAAAACAATATTTTCAAAATTGTTTAAAAAATGGAATCATTCATTTCCTGCACAAGATCGTTGGAATTGGTGTAGAAGTTTAACATTGTTCTTTGTAAAGGGTTTGGAAAACCATTTCTTGAGATCACGGTGAGACCTCACGAAGTTGCATCTATCGTGCCAACTATCCATGGAGAGAGTTTGATTAAGTTCCGTTTCTTCTTTGTCGACCCAAGATATAGTTACCCTTTCCTTTCGGCATCCAATCATCTTATATTGTGGGATCGGATCGGAACATTCTTATAACCATCTTTCTGCATACGTTAGTTAACACAACAGATATATGGTGGTCGACATCACCCAAACAACAATCGACTAATAAAAGTCAATGCAACATATCAATCAGATCATATAAATGCATGGGAATTATGTGGTTATCAAACTCTAATCATCTAATCCTAACAATCATATCCTAGGCACCTAGTCCTTCAACTTAGGTTAACATCATTTCGTTTAAGCATATAGGATAATTAGATAGCTCGTTAGATGATATAGATTTAAAAACATTCTCCCCTCAATCAATGACTCATTTTACTGAAAAGTTTAAAAGCGCTGAAGTCATTGATTGAGTTTTCAATTTTTTTTTTACGAAAACTCGAATCGATTGATTTTCAAGCAACTCATTTACCACCACTTTTGAAAACAATAAATATTTTTCTGAATAATTTTAGATGGAAAAACATTTTTGTAGGAACAACAGTCCTTCGACTTACTTTCCTCATCTATTTTAGGATAAGTGCACGAAATTTTTGAAAATTGGTTTAGCGCAGCACTTTCCTTTCTTGAAGATCGGGTTGCTATCTGAAATAATAGCAAACCATTGTTTTAAGCACGGGTTACAGTCTGAAATAACTGCAAGCCATGGTTTAAGACATGTTTAGAAAAGAATATTTACACCTTCTGCTCGAACTTCATCTATGGTCACGTGCCATTATTGAATGACATTTCTAAGACCGTAGATGTTATCGATACCAGAAGACATGTCTTGAGAAAACATATTTTTTGTCTTTTTCAAATTTTCTGATTTTTATGGGTTTTTGTTGATTTTATATTTTTCTATTTTCTTTTTGTTGGTTTTATATTTTTGTATTTGGTTTTGATAAATATTTACAAAGATAGATTAGATGATATAGTTTAAGAAGATGATGATACGAGTACTGAGATAAGGATATCGAAGACCCGTTGTAGAAGAAGAAATCGTCATCTCTTAAACTTCACCAAGCTTCCAGAGCTCTTGAGAAGAAGAATGAGCCTTTAGAATGCAAGACTTTGGCAGCTTCCCTCAAACGAAAATCCTTTAGGGCGATTGAAGCTCCATTTCAAGCTTGCCTTAGCCAGTGCAAAAGAAGCACACCATTATCGTCGATCTTGCTGCTCCTTTTAAGAATAATCATCGTGATTCTTCGTTCGAGGTAATATCATCCAATAGAACAGCAATGTATCATCCACCTTGAATAAGATCTTCTCATATTTCTTTTCCCTTGAAGTCAAGCGATCCATACCAAAAGTTGTCAAGAGACCACTTCCCAAGTAGATGAATTGATCGTAGTAGGTCTCTTAGACTAGAGCTCACGAACCGAATACACATATACCCGAAGCAGAGAAACTTATACCATCAGTAGAGATTAAGTCCAATAGCCAAAGAATAACCGATGAATACTTTTCTCTCCCCTAAAGAGTGTATGAAGCTCAAGAACCGAAGTACCGAATGCCCAAGAGAATAACCGATAACATTGAAGGCGGTGAATCGATTATCTCTGCGGATGTCAACTCCGGAATAAGTGATTATATCTCTGAATCACTGATTAAGCACTCAAGTGAAACAGCTGAGCGCCCCCAATGTACACAATTGTAACACCCCCAAAATGGCTCAGCGGAAGCACACAAGTATTGGGGTGCTAATAAATTGATATCACAACATAAGCATAGAACAAGCTGTTTTCATAAAGAAACTTTTATTCATTCTTGAAAACAATGTTTATTATGATTAAATGGAAAATGGCCATTATCAAAATGTGGTCCCAATACATAAATCAGTTAAGTATAACCATGCAATGCCTTTGCCTTCGCCTCCAAAGATAAACTATCACCTCAAAACGGAAAATATATGCTAAAAAGTGTCAACACGAGGTTGGTGAGTTCATAGATTTTTATTTTGTAAAAGTTTCTATGGACCACAAGTTTTTGTATTTAATACATTTCATTATGAAACCAGTTCACTCGGTCATGTTACCAGTTCACTCGGCAATGTGACCGATTCACTCGGTCATGTATTTACATAGCAAATGCAACCAGTACAATCGGTCATGTGACCAATTCACTCGGTCATGCATGCATAACAGTTTCAAATACTTGTGTCCATATGTAAAAGCATGCATTAACTATACACTAGAATGCATCTAAGAAATCAAGTAATTGGCAAGTAAACACATAATGCATTCAGTCATTCAACATAGTTTTAGTAAACAATTCACTTGTTCAGGTAAAATCAGCATTTAGTTTAAGTAAAAACGAGCATGTATTCTCCCCCAAAACAGTTATGAAAACAAGTAAAAGAAAGGGGCTATGAAACTCACCTTGGTCATTAGTAGTCCGAAGGGAATTAAATCAATTAATGGTAGTGCACGGCTCCGACACGCAACCTAATTTAGTACGACATATTTAGTCTTTATTTATGTTTAAGACTCGATAAAGTTTAACTAACTTTATAAAATTTTCAATATTTATGTTGTTGTTGCTTGTGTGGCAGCATTTAAGTTTAAAATAGCTTCTTAATGTTTGTAAGTATTGGCTCTTGGAAGTGCATAAGTATGTAATAGGAAAATATCAAGGACGAATAAGTATTTGGTTCGATGGCGACCGAACGACGATGTACGGAAAAATAATCACATTTAAAGAGTAGACGACTTCGGATTGTCGTTTAAAAGTATATATAAATTTATATATAATCAAATATTTGTTGATTTAAGTAGTTGTTGTAATAAAAGAGTTTATATTAGAAGTACACCAATCGGCATGATCCGTATATATGCTTTAATTATATGAGGTGGCTAAGTGCCACAAAAATTAATAACTCGTTGTTATATTATTTTTCAAATATTCTTGTCTTTAAAAGTTGAGATAACTATATTAATCAAGGCTGTCAAGATCGCGATCCCGTGTGAGATCGTTTTTGTCTTTGCAAGATCGAGATCGTAGGATCGGATCGCGATCCTACGATCCTACCAATTTGTCATAGTTTGTAAACAAATGATAAATGAGTCAAGCGTTTTACATTTCTACTCAGCGTCAAGATAAAATTCATATAATATCCTCTTGAAAATGACAAAGTTCAAATTTCAAACACCAAAGTAATAATAAAACACAAAAAATCAAGTTTTAATCGTTAAATTAACGATTTAGCCTCAAACATATCTGAGCCATCTACATGATTTCAAGGAAACAAACACTTCATTATTGGCATTCCAAAACATACCCTTTGATTACTTTAATCACAATGAAGCAAAGTAAATTGAATTATTGAACACTTTTAGACTATAATCTATTTAGAAAAGTAGAAAACTAGGTATAAACTATAATCTATTTAGAAAATGAAACAACAGTGGTTTACTTATTAGACATTAGTAAAACACACGTTTGTTTTTTTGGCCTAAGCAAGTGAGATGGACTTAAAAGATAGAAAAAGTAAAAAAAAAAAAAGTGAACTCGGATCGTGGCGATCCCTACGATCTTAAGTGCGATCCACGATCACTACGATCCTACCATATGCGATCCTATCAATCCTACGGTTTTAGCTAGTAACCGCGTAAACTCGTACGATCCTACGAGTTTACACGCGATCTTGACAGCCTTGATATTAATGATCAAAAATATGTCACAATTGGTATTTCTTTACTAGTTGATACTCAACTTAAAATTTATAGTTTCACCGATGTAAAAGATTAATTTTTGAATACTAGTCATAGCTTAGAACTTGTTTATAAAACATGTTTAGTAACCTTGAGTACGTCGTGTAGTAATGTCGAGATCGGATAGATTGAAATAAGCCAGAATCAAATAAGTATTTTTGAAATCTATTTGGGCTCGGTGTTGACTCGGCCCAAGACACCCGCGGCAATACAATAACAAATACAAACCCAAGCTCCTAATTGACCCAATTGTAACCCAACCCCAACTTCAACTCATTACCATATTATACTACTTTACAAAATTTTGAAAGTGCAAATTTGAGTGCAAGGAGAAAAATGGTCAAGAGGAAGATCTCCCACTGTTAGCTCTAACAGTGGGTCTCGACATGTCCAACAACAAATTTTCAATTCAAAACAAAGTAAACATTTTATTTATTAAGTTGCAAATTTGGATTTTTGAAGGGAAATGGCAAATCAAGGTCACCCACTGTTCCATAGTGGTTGACCCACCACAAATAGACGTGAAATTTGTCAAACAAGTAAGATTTTAAATAGACCATCTGTGACACGGCCACGACTCAACTAGTAAAATGACATGAATCCAAAATAGTCATTACCCTCGATTTCACACGAATTCATTTAATTAGTTGTACTTGACTTGGGTTCAAAGCTCACCGAAAACAAATCAACGGAAATAAGCCAAAGTTAAATAGGCAATTCCAAATGTCCTCGTTGGGCTCTCGGCCCTACACATTCTCGACACAAACAAGTTGTACCTAGCAACTAATTGTAAGTTTAAGCCTTATTATTTGGACTTTCTTAAAATCTCATTTCATTATGTTACTGTTTCAAATTATATTGTATATTGCATGTTAATAGAGTATCAATGAAACATAAATTTATTTAAACTCGGATAGAAACAGCCATCTTCTGGTTTTACACAAGTCAATATGGAATGTCAAAAGATACTAGAATCTAAAATATATTAATAAGCTTAATAGTAAATAAGCACTTCTCAAATTTCTTGAGCCAAGTCAACACAACAACATTAACAAGAAAACCATTTCCTTTTTTTCATCTTGTTTGTAAGTTATTAGTTGCCACACAATATTACCAACAACATTCTCATTCCTTTAATTCCATTTTACTCGCATCATTCGGAAGAAATAAAAAATATATATATAACGATTGACCTTAAATTTCAATAATGAAATACCAATTAAAGAAAAACACAAGTCTTACAATGGTAATTGTGGTGAGATCCGAACACGAGTACAAGAAGAACATGCACCAAACTTGAATTCCAAAACTCGATTATAAGGAAATTAACACTTGAATTGCATAGATTACCACTCAAATTTACAAAGCCGCAATTCAATTCGAAAAACCCCTAAACTTTACAAACCCTAATTTTGGTGATTGTGTGTGAAAAATGAAGAAAACCTGTAAAAAGCCTTCCTATGTATAGATGAATAAAGAGGATGAGGTATCCTTGCTTTCTTGACCTAGTTTGTAGACAGATACCCCTTCTTGGCTCACTTTCTTGTCTATAGCCGCACCTCTAGGCGTCCTTGTGATTGCTAGAGTAGTAGGAGATTATGTGTGGGCTTGGCCTACGCAAGCACCCCATTTAATCCTAGCCATGCACCCCCTACTCCACGTGGGTCCCGTCCGTACAATGGCGGCTGCACCTTTTTTTTTTTTTGTGTAGTGTTTAGGTATATATATATATATATATTGTGTATTTATTTGTGTAGTGTTTTTATATGTATAGTGTATTTAATTGTGTAGTGTTTTTATATGGTATTTATTTTACGTTATGTTTTTTAATTGTGTATTTGTTTCAATTTAATTAAACAATAACAATAAAACATTAGACATTAAAACATTAAACAAGTACAACAACAAATGTTACTAATATTACAACGAAATCTACTCAACATGAAGATTATTAATGTCATCTATAAGCTCATAGAGTATTCTACTCGATTGACATGCGTAATCAACTGAATTTCTTGCCAATTCCAGTGATGCCTCCAACGTCTTTATTCTTGCCTTCAACAAATTGTTTTGAGCCAATAGCATGTTGATCGTTTTATCTTTAGTTTCGCCGTTTGAGCACTGCGTTGAAGAAGAGGCTTGACCAAAGTACTTTTGTTGAAATATTTCCTTCCACATGATGTATCGACACCCATAGTCTTCAGTCTGGTACATTTACATGATGAAACAATTATAAGAAATGTATTCTAAACAAACAAGTTATTGATATATATTTACGTAAATAAGCAAACGTTTAATTATTTACCTTTGACAAAGGACATGCATAATACTTCAGACCACAAGTTTTGGGTTGTTGGGATGTTCTTTCAGTATAAATCAGCGTTGACAACGACACAAGAAAGGATTTTCTTGTTGCATCTGGCCAAAAGAATTTGTATAATTATTTACAACATAAATCGGTAATATCATGGTTCACAAAATTAGAAGCTTCGAATACATAAATAACCAATCTTGTTATAGATTAATAGTTGTTACATGGTTCACAAATCAAATATAACTAGCAACTAAGATCAATCACGCCCGAGGCATAGTATCCAATGATCTTGCCATATGTCCCTTTCGAAACTATAACTTTCTGAAATCGTCTCCTCAATCCGGCAATCTCTAGCGTACTCATCAATGCGAGGCGGTTGTAACAAAAGATGAGGGGCGATGTATAAAATTGTCCTCATCTGCAGTGGAGAGGGAGGCACATAAGATGGAGAAAGAAGGCACATAATCGGACTCTCAACACGGCGGGTGTGTTGTTGACACAATGAATGTCCCTCACTGAATGTCATCCGATTTAAGTAACAAAAGATGATGAAGAACGGAGCGAGGAGAAATCTGTAACAAAAGATGATGAGTCGTTTACTATAAATCGATAATCGTCTATACATGTTTTGTCATTTACAATATAAATCGATGTCGTCTATACATGTTTTGTCATTTACAATATAAATCGATGTCGTCTATACATGTTTTGTCATTTACAATATAAATCAATAATCGTTTTCGTGCTGTCTAAACATCCTCATCGTTGAGCAAACATATGTTCCCATCCTCCGCGTACGGCATTTTACGAACCATCCATTATTGGGTGATTATAACGGGAGTGGTGAGTTTTCATCAAGCGCAAGAGCGAAATGGCAGCGGCTGGTCTTCCCCACGAAAAGTCACAGCGGGGGACAATATTTGAATTGGGACCATCTCGTGAGAGACAGACCAGATTGTGGGTGGATATACACATACAATAAGGCGGTTAAGAGGCTGCGTAGCAATAGCCCGCGCCCGTTTACGGCATAGTCATCCGATAGCGGGGGTCTGGACCTTCAAACCAATTCATCGAGTTACGAATATTTGTAAAATCATCACCCCACATTTGCATGTAAACTTCCTCGTTATTGTCTACCTCTTCCTGACAAGGCTCGAATGCAGGCCACATTTGTTCGTGATGACCAAGACCTCTGGCGAAGAGCTCGATAGCCACAATTTCCATCACCGCGCGTTAAAAGATCCCTAGGATCGGTCGGAAAGAGGTGGAATTTGAGCCATAAAATATTCGCTAATGTCATCTGGAACGTACAAGTGGTGTCTTAAGTCGCCCTCGCTAGGTCCTTTGTTAGGTCCTTCGTTCAAGTCTGGGACGTTAGAAGGCTATCCCACATATGAACTATGTCTCGCAGCTTCTTCATTTAAGTCTGGACTTTTTAGGTTTTGTGTAGCCTGCGGTGCCCACGTGGGGGTTCTTCATTCAAATGCAGGATATTTTGTTTAGCCTTGGATTTGTTGTCCTTTGCGCTCGGACGTCCACGATTACTTTCTTTAACAGCAGGTTGTTTTATAGCCCCTATCTGTTTTAGTTCTTCCTTTAACAATAACAAAACCAATCGATTCAGCAATAGATTGCACCCAATCAGTTAAAGCAACTTCATTACCGAACACCTAAAAAATAAAAAACACAACAACTTTTATAAAAACTTTTATAAATACAAATTTTTTACAAACTTTTATAAATACTTTTTATTAACTTTTTTTATAAATACATTTTTTTTACAAACTTTTATAAATACTTTTTATTAACTTTTTTTTATAAATACATGTTTTTATAAACATTTTTATAAATACTTTTATTAACTTTTTTTATAAATACACTTTCTTATAAATACTTTTAAAAAATGTTTTATTAACTTTTTTTTTATAAATAAAAACAAAGAGGTGTGTATGTTTTATTACGTGTGTGGTTCTCGTTGTGTTTACGCGTTTTCTTGTGAGACCTTGTGTGTAGCATGGTTTTTCGTCTTTACTTTTTGATATTATTTGGTTTTCTCTCACTTCTGGCAAACCCACTCTCTCTCACTTCTGGCAAAACCACTATCTTTCTCTAAAAATTTTAGATCTAAAATTTTGATCTAACAAGTATTATACTTGTTAGATCTTGAATCTGGTGATGATATTGTGGTAGTGATGTACTGGTGGTGATCTTTGTGGTGGTTACGTGTGTGGGTATATGTTTTAGTTGTTAAAGTTTTAGATCTAAAACTTTTTTTAGATGCTTGAAACTGATATGTTCTTGAAAAAATTATGAGGTTGGTAAAATAAATGTTTACTTTGTTTGATTTTCTTAAAAGATTTTAGATCTAAACTTTTGATCTAACAAGTATTATACTTGTTAGATCTTGAATCTGGTGATGATATTGTGGTAGTGATGTACTGGTGGTGATGCTGTGGTGGTTTCGTGTGTGGTATATGTTTCGTTGTTAAAGTTTTTAGATCTAAAACTTTTTTTAGATGCTTGAAACTGATACGTTCTTGAAAAAATTATGAGGTTGGTAAAAAAAACGTTTACTTTGTTTGATTTTCTTAAAAGATTTTAGATCTAAACTTTTGATCTAACAAGTATTATACTTGTTAGATCTTGAATCTATGATGATATTGTGGTAGTGATGTACTGGTGGTGATGCTGTGGTGGTTTCGTGTGTGGTATATGTTTCGTTGTTAAAGTTTTTAGATTTAAAACTTTTTTTAGATGCTTGAAACTGATATGTTCTTGAAAAAATTATGAGGTTGGTAAAAAAAAACGTTTACTTTATTTGTTTTTCTTAAAAGATTTTAGATCTAAACTTTTGATCTAACAAGTATAAAACTTGTTAGATCTTGAAAACTGGTTATGATCAAATGGTAGTGATGTCTTTGGTGGTGATGCTGTGGTGGTTTCGTGTGTGGTATATGTTTCGTTGTTAAAGTTTTTAGATTTAAAACTTTTTTTAGATGCTTGAAACTGATATGTTCTTGAAAAAATTATGAGGTTGGTAGCGTTTACTTTATTTGTTTTTCTTAAAAGATTTTAGATCTAAACTTTTGATCTAACAAGTATAAAACTTGTTAGATCTTGAAAACTGGTTATGATCTTGTGGTAGTGATGTTATGGTGCTGATGCTGTGGTGGTTTCGTGTGTGGTATATTTTTCGTTCTTAAAATTTTTAGATCTAAAACGTTTTTAGATCTAAAAGTTTTTTAGATCTAAAAAATGTTTGATTATCTGTTTGTATGTTTTGCAGGTTTGCATAGGAGGACCCTTTTGTGGCAAAGCCTACATAAACACCCCATTTAATCCTAGCCATGGTAATGCAAATTCATTACTGGATGGTAAAGTGATAATTTTTAATTCACTTTGCAACTTTAATGAAAAAAACTTAGTGTTTTGTTCTAAAAACATTTCATTACTGGATGGTAAAGTGACCATTTTAGGTGCAACTTTAATGAAATAAACTTGAGCTAAAAAAAAGGCTATGATGATTTTTTTTTTTTTTAAAAACTAAAAAGAGTTTTGGCATGGCAAAACTGAATTTGCAGCCAACATGAGCTAAAAACCTAATAAGTTGAGCCTATTCGATAAGTTTACCTCTTGTGTGTTAAATGGTGAACTAGACATGGTGGGCTGTTAGTCTTTGTTGCTTGTCGCGGTTGTTGCTTGTTGTAGGTGGTGTGACACTTGTAATCTGTATTAGTTTTTGCTAGTTGTTGTTTGTTGTTGTTCTGGACCACTTGTTGCTGTTGTTGGTTGATTGTTGTTGGTTGTTGCTTTCTTCTTGTTTGGGAAGTGGATTATGTTGTGGTGTTGTTGCTTTCGCCTGACATTATATGGGGTGCTTGTGTAGGCTTTGCCTTTGAGAATCTTAGTACATTCTTGTGAACTTTGCCTTTGAGAATCTTAGTACATTCTTGTGAATTTTTGCAGTTTTGGAATCCTACTTACCACATTCATGTTGGCGTGTAACTTGTGAAACACGTGGTGGGTGAGTCTTGTGCTTGTGCTGTTTGAGACTTGTGAGACTTTGTGCGGATTGAGACTTGTGAGACTTGTGCAGTTGTGAGGCTTGTGCAGTTGTGAGGCTTGTGCAGTTTTGTGAGACTTGTGCAGTTTTGTGCAGTTCCTTGTGCAGTTTTGTGAGACTTGTGCAGTTTTGAGCCTAAAATTTTTCCGAGGCGATGATGATTTTTGAGCCTTAAAACTTTCCGGGGCAATGATGAAAACCGAATGGACGGCAAAGTGAGATAAAGATCTCACTTTGCAACCTTCGAATCTGAGCCTCAAAAATTTTCCGACTACGCTTTTTTTTAAAGTTCTAAAACTTATAAAACTTGTAAAAAAGTTATAAAAACTAGTTCTAAAACTGAAAGTTATAAAACTTGTAAAAAAAGATATAAAACTTTGTAAAAAACACTTGTAAAAAAACTTTTAAAAAAAACTTGTAAAAAAACTTGTAATACAAACTTGTAAAACAAAAACTTGTAAAAAAAAACACCCCAAAACTGGAAGGTGGTGTTGTGGTTGTATAGTTTGGCACGGAAATCGAGACCCCAATGATTGATACCAATCACTGGGACAGCAAAAAGCTCAAAATATGCAGCACCCCCTATCATGGGGTGCCTGCATAGGAGGACCCTATTTGTGGCATGGTGAGGAGGATGAAATTCGAGTTTGACTATCAAAAGTGTGAAATTGATATGTTTTGGTGTATATGTAGGTGGAGTGTGGGGAACATAGGAGAGAATGGGAAAACGATGGGTGTAGGGTTAATATGTGTTTTATTTTGTTTTTATTATTATACAGTGTATTATCTGTGCCCCGTGTTTTGTCAAATTCTTGAGTAAACGTACTGTTAGGAATTAGAAAATTCCATAGTGAAGAGTCGGTCACCCCAAATATTATCTAGCATAAGTTAGCTCGTAGACTTGTCGTTATTTATGTTATTAAGTAGTTTATTAGTTAGTTTGTAGCGTAGTTTAGTTTAGAGCAACACCGTGGAAGGGCCGGGTCTTTACCCTGTATACACGATCCACAGGCCGATAGGAGGTCGTGTATTTTGTAAGTATAAATACCCCTTCCATCCATGGAAGGGGTGTGGCTTCTTTGAATCTAACCTTTCACTTTTGATAAGCAACTCTCTTTCAAGAACCTCCTCTCAATTCTCTTCATCTATCTAAAATGGCTTTCTTATTTAATCACAATCCTAGACCACCCGAATCATTAAACAACATAAATATTGGATCCTAACAATTGGCATCAGAGCCAAGGTTGTGTTGTCTTGGTGATTCATATGGTTTTACATGTTTTTTGATATACGGTTTGTGTGTATGTGGATGTGGTTGATACGTATGGTTTTTGGCTATGTCTCTTGATGATGGTTATGCATGTTTGATATCTTGTTATAGTCATTTGAATCTAGTTTCATGAGTTGATAAAATGTTTTGTTATGTCTTGATTAAGTTTTTGGTCTTCATGTTATGAATCTGCTCATGTCTATGTTCTAAAATGCGAGTTGACTGGTTTTCATAAAATCGAGTTGGTAGTTTTCATCAAATGCGAGTTGGCAGTTTTAAGGGTTGTCGATTTTGTGTACTCAAAGCAAGTTGTCCATATTGGTCATAAGCGAGTTGTCAAATTCTTTTGGTCAAATTTCTGTCACATTCATAAGGCCCTGATTCTATGCATCCAGGATGAGTGTTTTCAAAGGTCAATATGAGTAAAATATTTATGTGGTCAAAAGGTCAAAAGCGGGTCACAATGAATGAGTTCGATTACTGCTGCTGCTATGACTTTCATACATGCGAGTTGGGTTTTCTAATATGCGAGTTGACTGTTTTCGTAAGCGAGTTGTGCAGTATTATTTATCATGACTCAATGTATTCCTGGATGTGAGTCGTTATAATGCCCAGATACAATGAATGTTAAGCGAGTTGGGTTTCTGGTCTTGTTTCAATGCGAGTTATTTAACTCGCACATTGTATAAGGTGCACTCGCTTTTGGCGAGATTTATTTTACAAATGCGTGTTGGTTACGAAGCGTGGTGTTTTAAAGTATCGATGCGAGTTGTGTCAAAATCAAATGCGAGTTGTTAGCAAGAATGCGAGTTGACAGAAAAGGGGAAGAATATAAAGCGAGTTGTTGTCTTGAGATGAATGGGATGCCTCTTGATGTTAAGACACTCAAACCACACTAACAACAACTAGACCGGAACAACCAAATGAATACAACAAGCTGGACTCTAGCCACCTCAGTCGAAACCTTCATTGATCAGTTTTTTCAACAAAACAAGCGGTTCAGCGATCTAAAACCAACTACAATATGACCCTAAACCAACTCATCAGGTCCGAATCAATAAATCCCAAGTCATCATCACTAATCAAGACTCAAGACTCAAATAACAAAATGAAAACCATCTTAATGAAAACATCTTAAGATATCAGATTTATTTCATTCACATTAATCAACTCACGACTCAAATATTACTCGTGTGTGTATCAAGCTCTTCATAGATCTTTTTGGAAACCGTCACTTCTTGTTTAATATTCGAAAGAAAAGGATAAAGAAAATAACAATTGTGTTATTCCTGTATCTTCACTTCGTTCATAATGAATCACCGTAAAACGAAAATCAATAACATATCACACCTACCTGAGATCCT
>OU343225.1:323923029-323961273 GCA_910596185.1 Chrysanthemum makinoi | reverse complement strand
CTGATTCAGATTATCATTTGATCTCATTTCATTTGACTTTTCGATTTATGATATTTATTTAGTTAATTTTTGAGCTCTCATTCTTTTGACAAATGATATTCATTTCAAAGGATCTTATGTTTTCCTTTTCTATTATATTTATTTTGTTTTCGATTGTTCTTTGGTTATATATCTGCTCATCAAGCTTTAAGCTCAACCGCATTTTCTTTCCATGTGGTGTACCGCTGGATTGGCTTTGATGGGGACTCCACCTAGTTTACCTTATCATTTTGGACTCATTTTGAAGATCATTTGTTTTGGATATTTCATTTCTTTTGACCTTTTGATATGTATTTTCTTTTCAAGTCATTCGTTTATATGACTTGTTAATTATTTGGGACTTCTGCTTGCATTTATATGCTTTGTATGACACCATAATGTGACATTTGACCCATGTCGGTCAGTGTTACAATTATGGTATCGAGCTTCAGCTTTCGCTCTGGTGAACCTTAGAAATGACCTCGTGAGGAATTGGGTAGACATTAGGCTTCCGCTTGTTTTGATCTATTCCATTCGGTTGGACCCTTTCGCTCAGATTTGATTTTGATATTCTTTTTGTCTTCGATTTTACTTCCTCCTTCCACATTTGATTTTGTCTTTTTGTTTTCGCGGGTTTTGTTTGTCGATCGCTTAGATGGCTTAACTACCGTGAGAATCGTAAGATGGTGACTTGATCCCGATTTGCTACAATAGTTGCTAAGTTGTGGAGGTTCGCGGAAGCCGCATCCGGCTTAGTACAAATTCCGCCCAACTAAGTTAAAGACAGATTGCTCGTATCGAAAGATTGTTGAGTATTATGGCCGCTAGAAAGATCAAGATGTCAGCAGAGAGTCAATAGAACAACAGGAGCAGCATCGGAGACAAGATTCAACAAGTAGGTACTCGGAAGGCGTATGGGCAGAAGAACTATGACTGGTGTATTTAAGATAAGCGGAGAAACTACTACTAGGATTTTGGGCGTATTGGTGGTCGCTAGTCAATTGCTACTAGGTCGTCATATCACAGAAGAGATGCTGAAAAGATTTCATCCGCTTTGTGTGATTTGGTGGGGCATCACGCCCATGAGTTTCCTGAGAATGATGGAAGATAGAGTTTCCACGATCTGTTTTTCTTTCATTTGTTTCATTATGCTTTTGGAGACATTTTGATATTCGTTATGTGGTTTTGGTCTTAGTACGCTTCGTTGATTCGTGTGGAGATTCAAATGAAGGAAGCGAGTCCAGGTTCATGGTTCCCTTTATTTTATTTTCATTTGTGCAGGTATTATGCCCATTCCGCTATGCATTTTGATACTCGCTTTGTGCTTCTAAATAAATTGTAATGCTTATTGTTCGCTTGAAGTTGGAATTTATTTATGAAGTTTCCTATCGCTTGGTTTTATCTTCGTAATTATTTCTTTCATTCATAATTGTGTTTCATGTAATTATCATCCACCAGATATATGCCAGATCCGCTGGATCGTATTCAATGATCTATCTTTTGTTGAGGAGCCCGGAGGCTATCTTAGACCGTCGATCGGGACATGAGAAATCAAACCATTCTCAGATGAAGAATCTTTTGGAAGAACCTCTCAGAAGCGAGGCTATTTATGGTCATTCTTTTCGATTGGTCGCCTCCATCTAACTTTATGACTTCAATTTCATGGACGAAATTTATTTTTAGGGGAAGAGTTCTAATACCCTAAAATTGCTTACCTAAATTCGATATGATTTCAATTTTAACCTAAGTACCGGAACATCATTAAGTATTTAAGATATTACGCTATGTGATATTGAATTAACGGACATTTAACCTAAGTCTTAAGCAATTAAATTTACGAATACAATTATATGTATATATCCTAAACTTAGCTTTGATAAACTAATATACTTTTGTTTCCCTAAGCTCTTATGTATTTTTTTATGTTCACTTAAAGCTTGGTTTATGTATCCATCAAAGTCGACAAATACAATAATATATAATTTAACAAAACCCTCATATGCTAATTACATCTCATGTCCCTAAGTGTTGGACCAGGACCAATTACTTTTTTTTTTATTTTGTAACCATTACGAATACATGATAAGATCAAGTAAATATGGAAAGATTTGAAAGGAATGGGTCTCCCAATTTTCTAAGACATTCAACCCTCAATCCCTCAATATATGCAACCGAATATCTTATTTGATGTACTCTTCCACAAAACCCCAAAACTCTATAATAAAGGGCTGCTATTGTCGAACAAGAACCAGGAGGTTCGAAAGGTGTAATTGGTGTTCGGGGGTGTTGGTATTCAAGCCTAAATAATCTGGTGTAAGTGGTTAGATAGGTGTGGTTTGGTTCGAGTAGCAGTTATTAGTAATCCACGTGTTCTTGTTCGTTGTTTGCATCGTCCAAAGTTACCTCATATTCTCGTTTGCTATTCCGACATCACACTCATTTATGATCTAAGCTTTAAATGTAAAGTATGATTAAGAACTAAACCTAACATGTTCGCTTAAATAAATTTTGAATGAGTATATAAGGGTATACGTTTATTCTGTTCATGGCAAACATAATGAAATTAATTTGTATTTGTATAAAATATATTTCTTAGATATAATGTCCATTCTCAAAAACCGTATGTATACATTTCCTATGCAAGTTGTAAACCAGATAATATATACTCGCACTTGGTTATACCTTTAAGGTTATAATACATATAAGAGAATGCTCCATGGCCTGAAAGCAATTGCAGCTTTGAAATAATATTTTCAATGTTAAATTTAATCGATGATAACAATGCTGAATAAATTATGAATAAAATTTGAAAATAAGTATAAATGGTAATCAAGTATGCTATGTCTCAAAATAAGATCACTAGTCAGTATGCATTAACCATTATTAAATCAATGGTCAATCGTTGTATATACATGAGTGTAGGATCGATGAGTCGTGATGTATGTATTAGAGTGTGGTGTTGTCTCAATAGTTCGTTGTGAATGGTTTGGGTCATTGCATGTCTAATGTGTGGTAATAGCCAGGTGTATGTAAGTGCATGCATTCTTGTTAGTATTCATGTGATTCTATACATATTCATAATATTACAAAAAGAAAAGAGTGTGAGTCGAGGCTATTAACTGTTGCGTGTGCATGGGTCGAATGGGTTCATAGTGATTTGGAAGCAACTATTTTTTTAAAGGGGCGTTTGTTTGTGATTGTTGGAAATGGGTTGGCATGCTGCGTGTCTCTTGAGACTGTTTTGGTATGTATGTGCCCTGCTATGTGAGTCGAAAGTACATGGTCTTGTGATGTTAGTGTCGTAGGCATGGTATAAATCTAAGTGAAATATACATGTATTATATGTAATCAGTAAGGGATTATCAAATGAATGTACTAAAAGCATAGTATTGTGTGGTAAGTTCGAGGGTGATCGCGGGATTATTGTATGGGTCGATTGGTTTTTCTGAAAGGGGGGTTAGTCGTATTCATGTTTACTTGGTCGTAATTAAAAGTTTTATGAGCCGCGAACGAGCATGAATATGTATCGAGACTAAATGGAAAACAAAGTATGAAACGTTATTTTTGGTCCAAAATATAAACTTGAATATTATATATGAGTTATATTATATATTTAAGTTTATTTACACTTTAAACCTTAATCTTTAGGAAATGGTCACATGCAAACTCTAGATTTTGTAAATTGGCATATTACACCCTAAACTATAATATTGATGATATTAGATCTTGAAGTTATTTATTGGTCACTTTCAACCCTAAACTATGATAAATTGTTGCAATAAACCTTAAAATATGGTAAGTTACATGTTTAACCCTAAACTTTGATAATTGTTGTATTTAACCCTAGACTATACTAATATGATTTTAAAGACCCTAAACTATGATATTTGTTATGTTAAACCCTTAAGTTTATTTAATTGTCATTTATAATACTAAAGTATTAAAGTTACTTAAATATGAAAACCTACTAATTCAGAAACTTACTAAATATGGAAAGTTACTTAATTCGGAAGTTTATAAAGATGGACAGAAACCCTAATTATGAAATATGAATAATTATGAACACTAAAATTATGAAATAGTTTTCTTAATATCAAACGATCATTATTCATGTAGATCCGCGAAAGGAGGAGTAACTTTTGTTTTCCTTGTGTGTTTCTGGTGATTTGCTTTATGGTTCGAGGTATAAATATCCTATCCCTTTTCAGTAGGGATTTCTCATGACTTTCTGATCCTTGACTTTTTTTCGTTTACGATATTCCTTTGCTCTGATCATTTTGATATGATTTATGATATGATCCTTTGATATGATTCTATTCATTATAACATTCGTTTGCTATGATATGATTCCGTTCAGTTTGATTTATTTCGTTTGATATGATATGATATGATTATTCTTCATATGCTTTGTTTCGCTCGCTGTCGAGCTAAGTAGTCATGGAGGTACCATGACCATGTCATTGATGGCACCAATGGCATGACACCATATATGGCGTGATTAGTCCCATTTATTATGTATTTGATATGAGATCTTCTTGGCCATTTATGATATGTGTATATACTTGTCTTGATCAAGGTACATATATGATTCCTGTTATGTATGCGTATGGATGCATCCTAGGTATTATGGTTAAATTATGTTTAGTGATTGGTGTGCGTGCCTTGCAACCCTCTCGCTTCTGGTACGTTGGGAGTCTGCAGCTCCTTATACACATATGAATTGACAAATATGTATGTATGTAATGTCCTTCATGTGCCATGCTTGACGTTAGGTTATGCGCTCGTGGCGATATTCCTATATGATTCATTTTGATACCTTATGATTATCTGATTCGTATTATTGTTGATCTCTCATTTCATTTGACTCATTTGACTTAT
The DNA here is from genome assembly GCA_910596185.1 of Chrysanthemum makinoi. Classification (NCBI taxonomy): domain Eukaryota; kingdom Viridiplantae; phylum Streptophyta; class Magnoliopsida; order Asterales; family Asteraceae; genus Chrysanthemum; species Chrysanthemum makinoi. The sequence goes on along the minus strand of OU343225.1, from coordinate 323,956,377 downwards.
GATATTTGTTTAGTTAATTCTTGAGCTCTCATTCTTTTGACAGATGATATTCATTTCAGCAGGAGCTTATGTTTTCCTTTCTCTATATTTATTTATGTTTTGATTATTCGTTTGTTATATATCTGTTCACTGGGCTTTTTAAGCTCAGCCGCATTTTCTTTTCCATGCGGCATGTACCAAGTGGGATCTTTGGGCTTTGATGGCTAAGAGTAGGAGAATTTGAGTGGACCGACCCTAGTTTACCTTATCATTTTGGACTCATTTTGAAGATCATTTGTTTTGGATATTTCATTTCTTTTGGACATGTTGGATTTTGTATTTTTCTTTTGAAGTCATCACGTTTATATGACTTGTTATTTATTTAAGACTCCCGCTTAGCGTTATATGCTTTGTATGACACCATAATGTGACATTTTTACCCATGTCGGGTTGTGGTGCTACATAACTAGCTTCTCACCATTGTAAACTACTTTAACATCATAAATCTACAATATACCAGCCACCAACTTAGTATTGTCAAAACATCACGTGAATACTCTACGGTTTGTATATGATAAAATTGTTATTGCATAAAATTATTCAATACTAAAACTGTCGCCATCCGTATACCTATTGTATCGTAAAATATAGACCTAAAAAAGAAATTCACTGAATATTTTGATTACATGGTACCCGCTGCTGCAACGCACAAGTACCCTGCTAGTTATATTAGTGAAAGAGCTATGTAACATCAAGAGGGTTTATTTCCACTATTTCATTTTCAAACCCCTATCCATAAAAAAAGACACACACATTAAACACAACTTCATTTCCTATTAGGCTAGATTATTCACATACTTTTTTTCCTCCTAATTTTGTGCCTGTGGTTTACACACAATTGCACATTTCGATCTTTTTTCAAATTTCTTTCATAATCCATCCCAATTGTTGACAAATCTTGCAATATTTGTCCTTTTGCCCAACGATTGCTTAGATTATGTCGTTGACTCCCCCCACGTGCTAAAAACGTGATGGTATTTAAGTTTTTACTCTCTTTTCATCTTCAACCTTCAATCAACTCTAGAATTTTTATTTACTTTTAAAGAAAAAAAACACTGATATTTTAAAAATCAAAACACCAACATTGGAATTTGATAAGGATTTATTTGGTACCTTTTTAAGGGGTCATTTAAGCCCAAATCGTATGAATATGATCAAATATTGCCCTAAATCGTTTCTTTTTGCATTTAGGTAGTTGGGACGAAAAATTTGGAAATCGGCAAATTTATGGCTTATTTGGATGAAAAAGTGAAGAAAACGATGAAGTCGCAAAATTCTGTCAGATAAAGGAGTCTGACGGCATCACACATCACAAAGTGACGCGTACTTATTCTTAAGATGGATTTTGGTGGAAAATTAACAAGCGGCGCTTCGGTGGAATCTAAAGACACTACAACTCTGGCGTCGATTCAGCGTGGGAGTATGTACAAAGTTAACAATAGAATGATGCCTAGTTGCACTCCTAAGCCAATTTACAATTAAGATAAGAAACAACCTAACAATAATTAATAAATAGGTTTTATAGATCTAAGCAAACACACAAGAAATTTAGCTAGACATGGTAAACAAGCAAGCATACACACAATCAATTGAAGACATAATGATACTTTGGACTAAAATACTTATCTCGATGTGTAAAATAGGGTTTGAGACCCAAAGATCTTTATCCAAATCGGACTAGCGTTGAGGTTTTTTTCTCCAAAAGTCTACCTCTCTAAATGCGAGAAAAATCAATTCTATATATAGATTTACACTTTACTGCGTCGCGCACACTTTTGGATGGGACCTTGCGTCGGTCTACGTCGTCATTAGGTTTCGTCTTGGCCAAGTCATCGATGGGACCAGCGTCACCTAGAGTTGTGACTGCCGTCATTTGATCTTCGATTGGGGCGTCGCCTTGATTCTGGATCGGTATCCGAGATGAAAAGTCTGAGTGATGCCCTTCTTCTTCTACGTGACGCCGTCAAGGTTATATGAACAAAAATTCCACCAGGTACATGCGGTGCATGTTTTGATCAAGTCTCTATAGAGGGGCGGCAGCCTTTTGATTGGGACGCCGTTAGGTTCAATTTGAGCAGCTTGAGTGGCTTCGATCTTGACTTTGCCATTTTCTTCATGTATTAGCTCCTTTTCGTCCAAATATGCTTCATTCCATTATTTTGCTTCCAAGAGACCTAAAAAGTGAAAAGGAGCGAAATTAAGCAATGCGGATATAAAAGTAGTCAATTAAGTTAAATGACCCCTAAAAGTGCAGATTTTAAATCCTTATCAAATATCCCTACACTTGGTATTTGCTTGTCCTCAAGCAAATGTGCTTTTGACCAATCAATTTATAAGTTAGGGGCATGAAGCATGGGTTTAGAATAATTCATAAAAATTAAAAGCACTGCAATAGTCATAACAAGCACGTAAATTATATACTAGCATCTCAAAAGGGGTGTTTGGATTCTCTCATCTCTCAGGTTTATATGAAATATAATAAATGGAAATGGAAGATAAACACTCATTACCTGGAATAGTACATAGATTACCATAAGATTGAGACTAGATCAAACCTCCACCTCTTTGGCGTAACCACCTAGGAACAACTATCTAAGAGGTCTTTGTGTTAGGAATTGGAAATTCCATATTAAAGTGTCGGTCACCCCAATTATGGTCTATCATATTTTAGCTCGTAGACTTGTAGTTATTTACATTGTTTTGTAGTTAATTAGTTTGTTTGTAGCGTAGTTTAGTTTAGTGCAACACCGTGGAGGAAGGATGGGTCTTTACCCTTTGTATACACGATCATGTGCCGTCCGAGGAGGTAGATGTAGTCTTGTAACTATAAATACCCCTTCCATCCTTGGAAGGGTGTGGCTTGGAATCTAACCTTTCATTTTTATTGAACCAACTCTCTACCAAGAACACCATCTCTCTACTTTCTCTCTCTGACTATGTCAAACATGTATTTCCATCATCCAAGACCACCCGAATCATCATAACACAATAATATTACTATCCTAAAAATGGTATCAGAGCCAGGTTTTTGTGTGTTGATGATTTTTTGTGGTTTTGATTCATATTTTTTATCTTTGCTTTTTGTGTCTTGCTTTTATGGTTAACATTTTTATATTTTGGTATTGGTAAACAGTTTTTAACATGTATTTTGTATCCTTTTTTGGTCAACAAAGGTCATATTGTTCATCCAGTGTTAATATCTGTCTTGTGTCAAATACTTGTCCAAACAAATTATATTTCCTTTTATGACATCTTTTTGTTGTTACCATTTTTACGTGAAAAAGTGGTTGTCTGGTCTTTTTTATTGGTCAAAACTGGTCATCTGGTGAGGGTTTTTCTTGGTCAAACTGGGTAAACAAGTGTTTCATATGCAGTTCTGCTGTTGTTTCTGGGTTACTTTGAAGATGGTCGGATATATTGAACGGAAAAATAGCTTGAAATTCCTGCTAGCGAGTTGACTGAATAAGTTGTCCGGTTTCATTGTTCTTAGCGACTTGTGTGAAAACTAAGTAGCGACTTGACATTTTTGAATGTCAAGCGAGTTGTTAACAGATTTGAGCTAGTGACTTGACACATTACTCACCTAGCGACTTGTCTAAGCGTGTTGACTATTGAGTCAACCGCAGCTAGCGACTTGTTTTATCTAGCTACTTGTCAAAGCTGTAGCTACTTGTCAATATAAGGTCTAGCAACTTGACTTAGCGACTTGACAGAGAAAGGAAGAAGAAGATGTTGACCATGGACCACGACCTCTACAATTATACCATATAGCAAAAGACATACAACTCGACCAAAGTTCACAAACCATCATCAGCCCACAAGCAGTTTAACAAACTATGAATACTACACAACCAAATCTCCTTAACTAAAATCCCTCCCAATCAAACAAGAACAGAAAGATGTTCATCAAAGAAACCAACCCAGCAACTAGAAGCACTTTTTCATTTAATCATATCAGCCCGTGTGAAGATGTCAACAACGGCTCATGAAGAAAATCCATGTGAAGAAGACCCGATAAGAAGAAGCTCGGTTCTTACATGAGTTTGGAGCCGTTTGACCATTTATTCTCAGATATACTTCTTTATCACACGTTGATAATTCTACATGTTGAGGTATATCTGAGAATAAATGGTCAAACGGGTCAAAATGAGTTACTTGAGAAATCAATCAGAATCAGAGTTTTTATAATAATTATAAACTCAATCAATGACTTCAGCGCTTTTAAACTTTTCAGTAAAATAAGTCATTGATTGAGGGGGACAATGTTTTCAAATTTACATCATTTAACGGGCTTTCTTAATTATCCTATATGCTTAATTAAAAATGATGTTAACCTACGTTGAAGAGACTAGGTGCCAGGATATGATTATTAGGATTAGATGATTAGAGTTTGATGACACATTATTCCCATTCATATATGATCGGTTAATATGTTGAATTGACTTTTATTAGTCGATTCTTTGTTTTGGTGATGTGACCACCATATATTTGTATGTGTGTTCTCTAACATATGCAGGTATATTGGTATATAAGAATGTTCCCGATCCGGATCCCACAAATGAAGATGATTGGATGCGAAAAGGAAATGGTAACTATATCGTGGGTTGACAAATGAAGAAACGGAGCTTAATTAGACTTCTATGGAGAGTTGGCATGGAAAAGTGCAACGTGGAGGTCTCCTTGCATCGCGGATGTGGTTTTCTTCATAAAACAAATGAAGAAAGCGAGCTTAATTTGACCTCGGTTGGCATTTATAAGCAACGAAGAAGTCTCCTTTGCATCTGAGAGCGGTTTTCTTCCAAGCCTTACGGCAACAACATAAGCTTCTCAACCACCTAATGTATCTTTGTGCAGGATACCATTTTTAAACAATTTTGAAATAATTTGATTAAATTGTTTTGAAAATGGAAAAATATTGTTTTGAAAATTAATTGGACTTAATTTTGAAAATCATCGGTTTCATTTTATTAAAACTTAAGTCACTCAATCATTTCTGGTCATCGATTGAGGAGAGTGATTTATAATAATATATTTTTTCAAAGCGATATTTCTTCATAAAAGTCCGGTTTATGCGTTTTAATGTGGTGATCTAAAGATTTAATGTTATGTCATGGTATGATTTTCTTCAAAAGGTCAAGGTCTTTCAAATGAAATTTTTACGTTCTTGTTTGATTGTGAAATTGTTTTATTTTACCTAAAAGATCTCTTAAAAATTATCATACCTGACACTAACAATCTTTAATGTCTAAATACGTTCCACTATCGTAATAAAATTAATCGAACACGGTTTTCTCCCATGTTTTTCTAAACCTATTTAAATCACTTGGGATCCAAAATCTCAAAGGATTTGATATTTTTGATAGGGGGAGAAAATGTGATTTAAATATAATCGATAACAAGTGATCGTTTTGACTCAGTGCGAGCGGCTCTCCCGTATGTGCTAAAGCTTTTAAATCTCGAAGCACATATATTGAGAGCATTTCAAAATAAACTATCAAGGTACAAAAGTTTCAATGTTTTAACATAAGTACCTTGATTGAGTTTTAATGGTTTCTTAATGGCTTTTATGATCGTGGATGTACTTTAAAAGAACTCTTTCCTCTATGTGATAAAATGATTTCAAATATCCTATGCACATATTGAGGGGGAGAATTTACCAAAGAAATTCAAATGGCTTTTCTGCGGAAATTGTGATCAAGAATATATTTCAAAGAACTCTTGCCTCCATGTGCTAAACAATTTCAAATCATCACCATTATGTTGAGGGGAGCATTTCTAAATGATCAAAACAATTAAAGTACAAAATGCTTTGATATAATATCAAGTACATTGATTGATTTTCCAAATGTTTTTTCAATTGGTTTCGAGAAGGAAAGAACAATACCAAAAGACCGACCAATTTACTTTATGCATGGTGTTATAAGGATGGTTAGGTTAGGTATTTGTTCCCAACTTTGATCCTTGAGCGGAGGATCTACCTGGGACAATCCACTAGATAGTGTAGAGTCCTTAGGTATGATGAAAAAAGGAGAAAATTGAGATATGGGAAGAGTGCGGACTGAGATAGAGCTAGAACTGGAATAAACCCAACAAGGTTCTAGTTATGAAGTCTTGGTAAAACCGAAGGGTTGAAGAATGAAAAAAGATTGAATGTAAAAGGTGAAAAATAGCCCTCAATAATTCAACCTTAGGGCGTAAACCGGATCAATACATATGCTCTTGGTGGTTATAAGGTAACACTAGTATTGAAGACAAGACGTCATGGACTATGGCATATTGCACCTAACCATGAAACTACTCAAGTTCCTCTTAAAAGGGCTTGTTTCATTCTCACGGGGAACCCACATAATCTATCAACTTTCTCTTAGAGATTGTTAATATTGAAGAAGGAGACCCTCTCCCTAGTCTCCGGCATAGGAACTGTAACACCCCCAAAAATGGTTTGCAGCGGAAGAAAAAGTTTTTGGGATGCTACTCAGTTGGATCATAACACAAGTGAAAAATAATAGCTTTTAAGTAAAGATTTCATTTATTGAAGTAAAATAGAGTTTACAAAGTTTTGAATTGTTGCAGGAAAATGGTCCATTAATAAAATATGGTCCCCATAAGTAAATCAAAGTCATCTATGACCATGCCATGCCAATGCCCAAGCGCCTCCAGAGTTAGCTATCGCCTTTTAATACACGAGATAAACATGCTTAAAAGATCAACACAACGGTTGAGTGATATTCATAGGTTTAGTAATTAGTTGAAAAAAAGTAAGAGATGATAATTGCTTCGAAGACAATTATCATAAGCAATTATTATTATGCACTAAGCTCATGACACCAAACTAACTGCATACACCTAATTACTAGTGTAAGTAATAAAATTGCCCCAAGATGTAATAGCCAATTACATAGAGATACCAAATATAGTGCGCCCCGGTTATTTCCGATAACCGAGGCGGGGTCGTCAATTCCCATAGTACTATCCACGATATTTGCGTTTACTCGCAAGTGATTAATGGTTCATGATGAAGGGGACTTTTGGTGCAACTTAGGGTATAATAATAATAAGCATGCAAGCATACATTTTAAGAAAAGACTTATGTTCTTCGATTTATAGCATGTATCTCCCCCAAAGAGTTTATAAAACAGTTAAAAGAGTAAAAGTGGGGCTACGAACTCACCTTAGTGATACGGTAGGAAATGCACAACAATAGCAAGTACGATATGACAACGGCTTCAACACGAAACCTGGATATAATATGGCAAATCTTAGATAATATATTCCGTTTACGACCATAAATGGTTATGTTTGGAAAATGGTTTAGTTGTGAGACACTCGTATCATTTCTACTTGTGTGGTAATGCTTGAAGTTCAAAAACAAAGTTTCTAAATATTTGAGTTATTGTAGCTTATGTGGACGTTTCATAAATTAATTTGATTATCGTTGCAGATAAAATGTGGTTGTGAAAATATTTCTTAAGTATTGGCTATTGGAATAATGGATGAATGATGTATACGAAACTTTCGTATAAGAGTTAGCTCGATTATTGACTTAACTATTTATCGAAATGGAAATAATTACAAATCAACTTGTATTTATGAAATTTTGTTTAGTTTTGAGGGGTATAAATACATATACAATATATATTTATCGGAGTTGTGGCAAAATATTATAGTTGGGAAAATATAATATTTATAGTTTACGCGGATGTGGTCGTTAAAAATATGTGTTAACATATTCATTTAACTAAATGTGTTAAAGTATTATAAATTTATCAAACTTATAAAATATTAGGATGACTAGCATCAAAGGGTTCAACTTTGAAGATTTAAAGTTGTGAAAGTTGTACAAAGTATAAATTTATAAAGATTTTAGGAAAATAATAAGTTGTTCATAGTTAAGGGCCGAAAGTGTAAATATTTATATAAGTTACAACTTTATAAATGTTCTTTAATAAAATGGCATATGACTCGAATTGGAAGAACTGAACTTGTCAAAACGTGAAAGTTGCAAAATTGATAAAAATGGCAAAACTGCCTTGGACTAGATTCAATCTTGAATCTCTTGTATGAAAGTTGAGCGGAACAACCAACTAAGCTAAGGTGATTATTGGTTTGGATATGCGTTTAACTATAAATAAAGGGGGGTTGTGTCAGTTTTGCATTTGTTGAAAATTCATACTCTGCATGTATGTATCGTGTTGTGATTCTTTTATTTTGAAACTGATTTTCCATCTTCATGCCGAATTCAACTTATAAAATGAGCTCGAGATTACAAGGGGAGTCCAAATATGCTCAAATGAGTCTCGACTCATTTGAGTTTATTTGACCCGAACTTTCAAACGTGACCAAAATTTGTAAACCGATTTTGTGTGAATGTTTAAAAGGGTTGGTTTAATACGATTACGAGAGACATGTATATTATCGTATAAGGACAAGTTTTGGTAAGCGTACATGTTTAACGACACAAGATACAAATCAAAAGAGGTGGGTTTGGTTTTAAAAGTTTAACAAGGCATGTTTGGTTTGTGATAAAAGGGTACGTTTGGTTTGGTCGAGACATGCATGCATATTAAGTGTCAATAGTTATCAAGTTTCTCACCACACAAGTTACAAAACGACAACAAGTAACATGATACGTAGCTTCTTATAAACGAGGTCGTGTATAAGTGTCGTGACAACGTATCAATGTGTTATAATTGATTTGGTTGAGAAACCTATCACGCATGAAAAGGATAGGAATCTCCGACACCAAGAATGGTGGTGGAGAACACGTACGGATAGGGATGAGAACCAAAGAAACCCGATATGCTTTCCAAAGTTAACCCGATTGCTTCCAAAACTCAAACCCGTAATGAACTAAACCGGTGATGAAAATTAAACCAACAGGACCTAAGAACTTGGTGAACTGACCCAAGCTTGTTTCTCTTCTTTTCCTTCCCTACGATACAGATGGGAGATTATTTTATGTTTGTGTTTGAGTTTGAAAATGTGAGAGTGGTAGTCTTTTGAGACTTGGTGAGTTTTTAGTGGATATGCAAGTGTGTGCATATATATTGGGTCGTATGTATATATAAGGAAAAGAGAGGAGAGGGACTCAAGCAAAAGAATAAGAGTGCATGGTTGACATTTAGATTCTAAAGTTGCCCTTTTATTTTTGGTTCAGACGCATGCTTAGGAAGAGATGGGACAAGAGAGACTTAGAGTTGTGTGTGAGTTTGTTGAAAATGGATGTGAATCCCTTTTGGTTCGATAGCTCTAAGAAGAAACTAAAGTAGGAGATTTTGACTACACTTTCTTGATGTGGGTCTTGTGATAGAATAAGTTTAGCAAAGATTATAATCAAATTGGAGGAATTTAGGAGGTCTCGTGACTCTATCTTGGAAGTAGAAAGCAAGAGTAGAAAATGATGTATCAATCTTGGGGAAGAGAGAAAGGGAGTAGGGGTAAAAGTGTGAGTGTGAATGCTGGTCCTTGTGGTGCGATAGTATAAAAAGAGACAAAGGAAGGGTATTTTGACTAAACTTTCTAAGGAGTAAAAGGTTGTTTGCTCTATTTCGATTATGACTCTTATTAGTCACTTTCATAGCAACAAAACAAATTCAAATGTATTAGTATATTTCTGTGATGTTTGAAAAAGAAGATTTCATGTATGCTTGGTCTTGGTGTCTCGGCATCAATAAGAGAAACATAAGGGAAATGCTTTGGTCAAAACTTAGAGCATAAACATGTAAGTATACATTTTAAAGTAAACATCACTTTCAATTTGTTTCTTTAATGTAGTCTTGTGATTTGACCAAAAAGAAAGAAATCATGTGAGCATTTTGAATAGTGGAAGACGCACATGAATTATTAAGAGAGAGGAGCGATTTATTTTAGATACTCAAATTTTTTGTCCCCATTTAAGCTTAAAACATAGTCGCGGTAACCCGGTTTGACGTTTTTTTAGCAAACATGCGAAAAATATGTTTCTAAGAGTGTTTTTATAAAAGTGATATAAAAACGTTAATATGAACTCGAACATGAGTTTATTTAATTATTGTCATAACTAATTGAGTGCCGGGTTTTTTTATGTTTCTGAAAATCTATCATTTTAATTCAAATCAACTCAAGAAAAATCGAAGTAAAACTTAGAAATAAACACTATTATTTATTGTTAAAACTTTCTTTGAAATTTTACGGGTGTTATAGTACCACCTACCCTTATGGGAACCTCGTCCTCGAGGTTAAGTTTGTGTTAGTCGCTTAGGTAACAAAGAACAATTTGAAATTTTTTCGGTTTTTTTGCAAACGTGGCGTGGCTAAATTTATTCAAATAACATTTTCAAGAAACACAATTTCTTGAGATATAAAAGCGAGAGTAAGAGGTTTGCATCCTCGAAAGGATCCTAATTTAATAAATCAAGTTTTCACACGTAGAAGAAAAAAATACTTTCGCCAAGGTCGGCGTTTTGATATTTCTTGGCATAAGAGGTTTTGATAGGGTTTAGTCCGAAAGTTTTTGACTCTTTAGAATTAATCTTTTTAGAAAGATCTCACCACACGTTTTATTGTTGACACAAATGTTATTTAAAGAAATATTTTCGAAGGTGAAAACGTCATAGGAGGAGATGTGGTTGGGTATGTATGTTTTCAAAAAATTTAAACGTTATGGGCAGGATTCAGTTGTTAAGGTTATGCTTCTCGAATTTGAACAGTATATAAGAAAAATATTGAGTCTTTAAAATTTTAAATGTAAAGAAAGTTGCCGAATTTCAGCTTTTGTGATGAAGACTTGTTAAATAAAGTTTTAAGCGACAACATGGATTCGGTTTCAAGCTGGAGGTTTACATGTGAATTCAAAAGTTGTTTCGCAAATTTCAAATAATTTCAAATACTTTAACTTTTTTAGATAATGAATCAGTTTTGTTTCTTAGCATTTCTCATTATATATTTTAAAACAAAACATTTTTTCCGAAATTTGGTTTATTTTCAAAAGAAGATATCGGTTATCCTTTAAAGTTTTTCAAGAGGAGTAAATAGTTTATAAGGAAATTGGGTAAAAGTTTATGAAAAGGTTTGTAAAACTATTTTATTGAGTGAGAAGAAAATATTTCTATCATGATAAATCGTAGTTTGCGGTTTGGTATTAAAGCAACAACTTGGTAAGGTGATTTTAAACGACTTATAAAAAAAATAGAAAATGGTTTGTCAATGGTAGTGAAATATATTGGTAAGACACAATTCAGGTTATAAAATAACTCGTGAGATGATTTGTAAAGAGCTTATAAGAAAACAATTTATCGTTTGTCAAAGAGTAGAAGATTTCGTAGTTCAATTAATACCAAGGTGGTTTATGGGTGTGATAATGAAATAGTCAGTAAAGTGAAGACGAACAGTTTGTGAGAGTAACGTAGTTTAATGGTTTTTAGATCAGGCAGTGGCTAAAGCAGCTCACTAAAAGGGTAAAATAGTTTGTAAGGTTGTAATAAAACTTACAGGACAAATTGTAACATAGTTTACATATTGCTAGTGAAATTGTTTGTTGTTTTATATAACAGTAGTAAGGTAATAAATCGGTTCATCACATTATAAGAAAATAGTTGGCAAAGTATTAGTATGGTTGTTGATTATAAAGTATTAGTAAAGTCATAAGTTTCGGTTTAATGGCAGAGTAGTAAGACTTTTTGTAGAATGAACGTGAAGTGATCGGAAAAATAGTTGAAAGTAGTTTGCGACAAAGTTTACTATTTCATAAGAGGGTAGTAGGACGGACCTTTGATATTCCAAAGAAATGAGTGAAAGGTTAGGGATACGTTCCCAGAAAAGTGACTTGAGTTGCAAGTTGACTCTTGGTATGTTTTTAGATCTTTTAGCCGTTCGTTTATTATTTATGTTTAGCGAGGAGTTCACTTTGTAGATGTCGAGGTGTGTTCTTCTAGAACGGCTAGAGATGTAATCCAGTTTATCGATTGAGTACGAGTTTTGGGGTATAGGTGACACTGTTACCGCAATGGATGACGAGGTGACTTCGATCTCAACGTTTGAGAGAATAATAATAGGATGGGATGATGGAGACATAGGTTGCAACGAACTAGTAATAGAGGTTTAATGATTCAGTAACGAAGACGATACGTCGATGGGACGGGAAAACAGAAGACGTGGTATTGTAGCAACCAAAAAAAATATAATCTAAACCTAGAGTAATGTCATGTGGTAATTTAAAATTTTATTTAGCCGCGCATAATTTACTAAGCAAATCTAAAATATAATCATTAACCCGCATCATGCGACATTTCATTGGTTATGTATTATCTGCTCAGCAAATCTTATACATAACGTGGCGGAGGAAAGTGGTGGCGTAAGTGGTCCATTTCAACATGGATCAATGTGGTGTCCTTGGTGAAGTGGTTGTGTGCATCATCGCCAAGCAAATCTCCATGCGTTGTTAGTAAGGTGTAGGCGGGCGTAAGGTAGTGGTGTAAAATGGTCGGAGTTTAGAGTGTAGTAATGAGAAACGTTCCAGCAGGAGAAAAAGTATCCTAGTGAGGAAATATTGTGACGTCAGTGTGTAATGTGTGGAAGTAAACTTTTATAACTCTTATAATGAAAATTTTTACTCTTTTTAGAAGTCAATCAGGAGGTCAACTGAACATACCACTATTATAACTACTTTCAGTATTGCAACATTCACCTCTGAGTCGGACATAGGTGATCAGGGCTATGTCAGCATCTGGTTGAATATAGGTGATAGGTCTATATTCACCGAGGTTCAATGAATCTTGCAATGCTTAGCTTAGTTATACTAGTAACATGTCCTAATGTCTTTTAAGTTTGTTATGAAAGCTGAATAAACATTTGTTTATGTGGGGAGAAAGTAGCCTTGATGGATGAAACATACATATAAGTAAAGCAATCATAGCTAATAGTGAGGTTAAGTTGTCAGTAATAAAACACATATCTTATCAAAGATGACTTCAATGAGTCATAAGTGAGGCATTCAGCTTGGCAGGCAGGCATGTGTCGGTCATAGGATTAAGTTTTTGTAAAAGTGGTTATAGTTTAGGTCTTGAAAAATGCCTAGTTCTCTATAACCAAGGCTCTGATACCAATCTATAATACCCCCAAAAATAGTTTGCAGCGGAAGAAAAAGTTTTTGGGATGCTACTCAGTTGGATCATAACACAAGTGAAAAATAATAGCTTTTTCGTAAAAGATTTCATTTATTGAAGTAAAATAGAGTTTACAAAGTTTGAATTGTTGCGGAAAATGGTCCATTAATAAAATATGGTCCCCATAAGTAAATCAGAGTCATCTATGACCATGCCATGCCAATGCCCAAGCGCCTCCAGAGTTAGCTATCGCCTTTTTAATACCTGAGATAAACATGCTTAAAAGATCAACACAACGGTTGAGTGATATTCATAGGTTTAGTAATTAGTTGAACACAAGTAAGAGATGATAATTGCTTAGAAGACAATTACCATAGAAAACAGAGATTATTATTATGCACTAAGCTCATGATACCAAACTAACTGCATACACCTAATTACTGGTGTAAGTAATAAAATTGCCCCAAGATGTAATAGCCAATTACATAGAGATACCAAATATAGTGCGCCCGGTTATTTCCGATAACGAGTCGGGTCGTCAATTCCATAGTACTATCCACGATATTTGCGTTTACTCGCAAGTGATTAATGGTTCATGATGAAGGGGACTTTTGGCTGGCAACTTAGGGTATAATAATAATAAGCATGCAAGCATACATTTTAAGAAAAGACTTGTGTTCCAGTTTATAGCATGTATCTCCCCCAAAGAGTTTATAAAACAGTTAAAAGAGTAAAATTGGGGCTATGAACTCACCTTAGTGATATGGTAGGAAATGCACAACAATAGCAAGTACGATATGACAACGGCTTCAACCCGAAACCTAGATATAATATGGCAAGTCTTAGATAATATATTACATTCTGACCATAAATGGTTATGTTCGGAAAATGGTTTAGTTGTGAGACACTCGTATCGTTTCTACTTGTGTGGTAATGCTTGAAGTTCAAAAACAAAGTTTCTAAATATTTGAGTTATTGTAGCTTATGTGGACGTTTCATAAATTAATTTGATTATCGTTCTTGAGATAAAATGTGGTTGTGAAAATATTTCTTAAGTATTGGCTATTGGAATAATGGAGGAATGATGTATACGAAACTTTCGTATAAGAGTTGGCTCGATTATTGACTTAACTATTTATCGAAATGGAAATAATTACAAATCAACTTGTATTTATGAAATTTTGTTTAGTTTCGAGGGGTATAAATACATATACATTATATATTTATCGGAGTTGTGGCAAAATATTATATTTGGAAAAATATAATATTTATAGTTTACGCGGATGTGGTCGTTAAAAATATGTGTTAACATATTCATTTAACTAAATGTGGTAAAGTATTATAAATTTATCAAACTTATAAAATATTAGGATGACTAGCATCAAAGGGTTCAACTTTGAAGATTTAAAGTTGTGAAAGTTGTACAAAGTATAAATTTATAAAGGTTTTTAGGAAAAATAATAAGTTGTTCATAGTTAAGGTAGAAAGTGTAAATATTTATATAAGTTACAACTTTATAATTGTTCTTTAATAAAATGGCATATGACTCGAATTGGAAGAAGCTGAACTTGTCAAAAGCGTGAAAGTTGCAAAATTGATAAAAATGGCAAAAGCGCCTTGGACTAGATTCAACAACTGAATCTCGGTATGAAAGTTGAGTGGAACAACCAAGCTGAGCTAAGGTGATTATTGGTTTGGATATGGTTTAACTATAAATAAGGGGTTGTGTCGATTTTGCATTTGTTGAAAATTCATACTGCTGCATGTATGTATCGTGTTGTGATTCTTTTATTTTGGCCCGATTTTCCATCTTCATGCCGAATTCAACTTATAAAATGAGCTCGAGATTACAAGGGGAGTCCAAATATGCTCAAATGAGTCTCGACTCATTTGAGTTTATTTGACCCGAACTTTCAAACGTGACCAAAATTTGTAAACCGATTTTGTGTGAATGTTTAAAAGGGTTGGTTTAATACGTTACGAGACATGTATATTATCATTATAAAGACAAGTTTTGGTAAGCGTACATGTTTAACGACACAAGATTCAAATCAAAAGAGGTGGGTTTGGTTTTAAAAATTTTAACAAGGCATGTTTGGTTTGTGATAAAAGGGTACGTTTGGTTTGGTCGAGACATGCATGCATATTAAGTGTCAATAGTTATCAAGTTTCTCACCACACAAGTTAGAAAACGACAACAAGTAACATGATACGTAGCTTCTTATAAACGAGGTCGTGTATAAGTGTCGTGACAACGTATCAATGTGTTATAATTGATTTGGTTGAGAAACTATATGTCCTACGCATGAAAAGGATAGGAATACTCACGACACCAAGAATGGTGGTGGAGAACACGTACGGATAGGGATGAGAACCAAAGAAACCCGATATGCTTTCCAAAGTTAACCCGATTGCTTCCAAAACTCAAACCCGTAATGAACTAAACCGGTGATGAAAATTAAACCAACAGGACCTAAGAACTTGGTGAACTGACCCAAGCTTGTTTCTCCTTCTTTTCCTTCCCACACGATAACAGTAAGGAGATTATTTTATGTTTGTGTTTGAGTTTGAAAATGTGAGAGTGGTAGTCTTTTGAGACTTGGTGAGTTTTTAGTGGATATGCAAGTGTGTGCATATATATTGGGTCGTATGTATATATAAGGAAAAGAGAGGAGAGGGACTCAAGCAAAAGAATAAGAGTGCATGGTTGACATTAAGATTCTAAAGTTGCCCTTTTATTTTTGGTTTAGACGCATGCTTAGGAAGAGATGGGACAAGAGAGACTTAGAGTTGTGTGTGAGTTTGTTGAAAATGGATGTGTGGATCCCTCATTTGGTTCGATAGCTCTAAGAAGAAACTAAAGTAGGAGATTTTGACTACACTTTCTTGATGTGGGTCTTGTGATAGAATAAGTTTAGCAAAGATTATAATCAAATTGGAGGAATTTAGGAGGTCTCGTGACTCTATCTTGGGAAGTAGAGAAAAGCAAGAGTAGAAAATGATGTATCAATCTTGGGGAAGAGAGAAAGGGAGTAGGGGTAAAAGTGTGAGTGTGAATGCTGGTCCTTGTGGTGTGACAGTATAAAAAGAGACAAAGGAAGGGTATTTTGACTAAACTTGCTAAGGAGTAAAAGGTTGTTTGCTCTATTTCGATTACGACTCTTATTAGTCACTTTCATAGCAACAAAAAAAATTCAAATGTATTAGTACATTTCTGTGATGTTTGAAAAAGAAGATTTCATGTATGCTTGGTCTTGGTGTCTCGGCATCAATAAGAGAAGTATAAGGGAAATGCTTTGGTCAAAACTTAGAGCATAAACATGTAAGTATACATTTTAAAGTAAACATCACTTTCAATTTGTTTCTTTAATGTAGTCTTGTGATTTGACCAAAAAGAAAGAAATCATGTGAGCATTTTGAATAGTGGAAGAGCACACATGAATTATTAAGAGAGAGGAGCGATTTATTTTGGATACTCAATTTTTTTGTCCCCGTTTAAGCTTAAAACATAGTCGCGGTAACCCGGTTTGACGTTTTTTTTAGCAAACATGCGAAAAATATGTTTCTAAGAGTGTTTTTATAAAAGTGATATAAAAACGTTAATATGAACTCGAACATGAGTTTATTTAATTATTGTCATAACTAATTGAGTGTCGGTTTTTTTTTTTATGTTTTACGAGAAAATCTATCATTTTTAATTCAAATAAACTCTGAAAAATCCAGAAGTAAAACTTAGGAAATAAACACTATTATTTATTGTTAAAATTTTGTTTGAAATTTTACGGGGTGTTATCGGAACCAAATGTGCACAATTGAGTCTAGAGCCAAGAGATCATCCACAATATCTCATTAGGACACAAAATTCCTGAAGGCTTACTGTTTCACACAATGTGAAAAGTAAGAATATATTAAGAGTCCTACGCATTATCCTTGTGGTAATTGCCAGACATCCCGAGTGATATGTGAAAATATTCACGATGAAGATGGAAAGCCTTCTAGAGCCAACATCAAACAAGCTCTTGGTAGGTGACATGTGAGATCTTTTCTAAAGATCAAGCTTGTGACAACTGGACAGAAACGATGGGGCGATTCACTCTTGAATCAACCTTGGTCCTGGAAATGAATTGACGAATAGTTTTGGAAAAACCGTTCGATGTGCAAATATTCTTTTCTCTTGCACATCGAATGTGTATTCATTTTCAAACACAAAAAGTATCTCTGATTGAAAAAATACTTTTGGAAAAACCGTTCGATGTGTAAATCTCCTCTTTTCTCTAGCACATCGAATGTGTACTATTTTCATATACAAAAAGTATTTATGATTGAAAATTGATCTTTCTTATAAAACCTTCGTCGTATTTCAAAACTCTTTCTTCTAAGCAATACGCGATTGTTTTCAAATCAATTTTTCATCAATCAGTGAATCTCAATTTGGTTCACTCCACTCCGTGTTGTCTTCTTTGAGACGTTCGGTTTGAGAACAACTATAACAGGTTTGTGAAACCCTCAGGAGATTCTTGAATCATACGATCCTGACAGGACGTACTTATCGATCAACGAGGGAACCATGGGCGTGTACCTCAATTCAACGAAAGTGATCAAAGACACTTTCGTGCGCTTTATTGCCTTATGTCGTATGCGTATTTTCACCCAGCGATTAGGTGATCGTGAGGAGTCAATCCAAAGAGCCGCATGCTCACAGCATCCACACTTAATTGAAGAAATCATGACTGGTGCATATCTACATAACCGGCTCGATATTTTTATACTATGCTTCAGCTACTGGCTGCCGCAAATATCAGGAACCAGTAAAGCTTCCGCTACTCTGATGGAAAGATGTCATGATTCAAAAGTGTGAGCATGTCGGTCCAAAAGTCACAACATCACATGAAGGCAACACAACTATGGATGATCCTGAGAGATTTGTTGTGGCTGATGATCTCAAAGAAAGCTCGAAGATCATCAAAGATGTGGATCTGTTCAAAGACCTCCACTGAAAGTACAAAATAATTGGACTTTAAAGAATCGCTACACAAGCACAAAGAATGCGGAATTTGAAGAATTGAAGTCTACGAGCTCGAGAACTAAAGACAAAGAAAGAATGCTAGGATGCAAAATGTATTTCATGGGGTGACCTCCCTTAGGGGGAGATTGTTAGGAATTGGAAATTCCATATTAAAGTGTCGGTCACCCCAATTATGGTCTAGCATATTCTAGCTCGTAGACTTGTAGTTATTTACGTTGTTTTGTAGTTAATTAGTTTGTTTGTAGCGTAGTTTAGTTTAGTGCAACACATGGAGAAGGAAGGACTGGTCTTTACCCACTGTACCTACAATCCCTGAGTGCGTCGAGGGAGTCGTAGTCTTGTAACTATAAATACCCCTTCCATCCTTGGAAGGGGTGTTGCTTGGAATCTAAACTTTCATTTTTATTGAACCAACTCTCTACCAAGAACACCATCTCTCTACTTTCTCTCTCTAACTATGTCAAACATGTATTTCCATCATCCAAGACCACCCGAATCATCATAACACAATAATATTACGATCCTACACTTTGCAAGGGTTGTAACGTTAGGCTTACGGTAGGGAAACAAAGGGTTTTGTTGGATATGCGATATTTAGTGGTGGCAAGTCAAAAATCTTATGTTACAAGCATGAATAGCGTGGCGTTGCTAAGCCAAGACTTGACTCACTAACTCTAGATAACTTGAAATGAACAAACATAAATTTAAAGACATAAACATAAAGATACATGTATGATGGTAGCCCGTATGTTTTTCTTCATTCTTTTCTTCATTTTTTTTAACACTCTCTTTTTTCAATTTTTTTTCATACATCATTACTGTACCATCCTCTACGATTATTGGAATCACTCCTAAACTAGAATTCAAGTGTTAGTAATTAATATGTAATAGTTAGCTTAATTATGGCTTTTATGTTAGTAATCAATGCTAGGCTCATGTAGAAATCCCATGAGCCTATGCCAAAGCCCATTATGGGAAAGGAAGGGGACTTGCATGTTGCCCTAGTTCCTTCCTATAAATACCCATGTAAACCTTCATTTGAAGGTTGGTTGTTCACATTTACATTTTACTTATGCTTAAACTTTCTCTCAAGTCCTCTGGCGTAGAGTGTGTGTATGTTCATCCGATCCTTCCTTCATATCCTTTCTTATTTTGATGCTTGTGTTACTAATATAGGAACCTAACAGTGGTATCATTCGCCAAATAGTTGGGTGAAACGATTTTAGTTTTTGAAGTCTTTTTGGTTATACGCGTAACTCTCGGTTTAGAAACTTTCATACGCAAAAAGCTCAAAATTTTACACTTTAAAACTCAAGATTCTTGTACTTTAAAGGTTATTTGGTGTTAAAGTTTAAGTTTTTGGCAAAAAGTTTGAAACTTTACGTGTATCTCCTTAGTTTTGAGCTTGATTTTCTTCGTGTAGTCTGTTTTACGCGTAAGGTGTAGAAACGTGTTGGATCATCAAGTTTCACACTTTTGTGTTATTTTGGTGATATTGAAACTGTTTCATCACAAAAATCAGGTTTAGAAACACTTTTGAAGGTGAAATCAACGTTTTGGAATATTTTTACAAATCTTACGCATAAGAAAACCCTAATCTTACGCGTAAGGTTTCCTTGGATTGATCTTCAGTGTTCTTGGTTTACTCAGTGTTTTCTTGCTTGGATAAGCCTGAAAACACTTCGACTTTGGATATCTTTTACACTGGATAAGTGTAAAGGATTTTTGGGCAAAACCTAGTTTTAAGCCTAAGCTAACTCTTACGTAGAATCTTTACGCTAAAGCATTTCCTTACGCCTAAGCCTTGTCTTACGCATAAGCAAATCTTACGCATAATCATTCTACTCCTAAGCTCTTAGTCTACGCATAAGCTAAGGTTTACTTAACCCTACGCGTACGCTAATCCCACGTATAAGCTTACATCTTACGCGTAAGTTGGTGTTTTTACGCCAAAGGTTTCCTTTGCCTAAACTTGGTTTCTACGCATAAGGTTACTTCATCAACAAAGTTTCATTCGACTACAAAGATCCATTTTACAACACAAATTTCAAGATGTCTCAACCACCATACTCTAACTACTTCCCTCATGTGTATCCTCAACAAGTACAACAACAAATCAATCAACAACTACAACATCAATTCCCTCAAGGAGCAATTCAACCACAAATGATTCAACCACCACCTAGTCTTCAAGTACAACCTTACACAAACATTCACAATCAGCATCCGTCCAGGAATACTATGAAGGAATCATCTTGGTTTGCAAAGATGTGTGAAGCGTTAAGTAGCCAACAATCCATTCATGAAATTTTGGATCACTTGATAGACCTCCAATGCTCACTCGGGCTAAACTACGATCAATGGATGATAAGGTTCTTTAGGTTTTGTGATCTAAAGAAGCCACATGGAAAGTTCTTAAAGAAGGTCATCACGGAAGGTCGTTTTGATGCCTACAATCGTTACACCGGAGATCCAAATGCTATTCCACCAAGAGGTGATGTCACCAACATTGCAAGTCTTACTGACCTCACTGCTGATGAACTTCTACGTTTTGAAGCCGATGAACTAGCAATGCAATACATCCTTTTGGGATTACCTGTTAGGAATTAGAAAATTCCATAGTGAAGAGTCGGTCACCCCAAATGTTATCTAGCTTAATTTAGCTCGTAGACTTGTCGTTAGTCACGTTATTTAGTAGTTTATTTATTAGTTTGTAGCGTAGTTTAGCGTAGTGCAACACCGTGGAGGAAGGACGGGTCTTTACCCACTGTATCCCTGATCCACAGGCCGATAGGAGGTCGTGTATTTGTAACTATAAATACCCCTTCCATCCATGGAAGGGGTGGTGCTTCTCATTCAATATAATATTCCCTTTGTTTAAACCTCTAGCAAGAACACCCTTTCTCTCTACTAACTCTCTAACTATGGCAAACATGTATTTTGATCATCCAAGACCACCCGAATCATCAACACAATAAATATATCGATCCTACAATTGGTACCAGAGCCAAGGTTTTTGTGTTATGTTGATTTGTGTGGTCCGTACCATGATTGTTGTTTGTGGTTTTTTGGTTCACGATTGTTAACTGTTTGAGTACTTTGTTATGGTCGGATAATAGTGCTTCTTGTTTTTTTAACAAAGTTTTAACTTTCATTTAGGTATCTCATTTTGGGTCAAAATAATCATCCGGTATAGTTTTCTTATTATTTATTTTGTACCTAATCTGTGATCATATCTTGTGGTCAAACAGTCATATCAGTGGTCATATAGTCAGATTGTCATAGTCCATTCCTTTGGTCAACAAGGGTCAAAAGATGCAGTTCTTCGTCATTTTTTTTCTGGGTTTATATGAACGTGGTCGGAAAAGTAATCGGAAAAATCAAAATTATGTCTAGCAACTTGTGTTTTTCGTCTTAGCGAGTTGCCTCTAAAAGTGTCCATGTACAATGTATCTGTTACATAGCGACTTGCTTTTGAGCATAGCGACTTAAAAAAAATGACCTTAAAGACCTAGCGACTTGTTATTTAACAAGTCGTAGCGAGTTAGCTTAGCGAGTTGGCTTAGCGACTTGGCTAGCAACTTGGCTAGCGAGTTGGCTAGCGAGTTGGCTAGCGAGTTGGCTAGCGAGTTGGCTCAAGACCATTGTCACTAGCGACTTGTTGACCACTTTGAAAAAGAAAGAAATGAAGAAGATGAGATGAACATAATGGACCACAAGCACAAGACCATCAAATACCACATACCAAGACTTTGACATCAGTTCATTATCACACACATAAGTATTAGTATTCGACCCTCAATTATAACCTAGCCTCAAATCCTTGATCACCATAACACAACAAATCCCAATCTACATCATCACAAGACTCGTGACAACATTCAGACAACATTCAAGTCAAAACAAACCCTCTCTAAGGATCTCAGTTCTGTTTATTTCTCGACTTTCAAGAATCAAGAAAGACTTGTCAAGGTCCTTTATTCGAAATAAAAATCATCACAGATCCATGGTTTGTTAACGTATTAAAACCAAGTAGAAGCAATGACTCACACAAGACTCAATTAGGTGTTCAAGAAAATCTCAGACTTGGATCAACTTTGCTACTAATCTTAAAAGATTTTTGTTGTTGATTCCTTTTCGTCATCGATCTATAAGTGGGAAACTTTGCTTCTTGTTTGTTATCCGAAATTTAAAAGAACGTGTAAAACAATTTTGCTAAACACGTTTCCTTTCATTCAATTCAATGAACAACCAAAACATAAAACAAAAGAAAAACATCTGATTCTAAGACCTACCCGAGACCCTTGTTTTTGGAAAAGAGCCTTGAAGACGAATCCACCTCGGTGTGTATCTACACTTGACATGAAGTTGTCTTGACACCATCCCTGTGGTATACAAGATGATGGTATTCGTTCTTAAGGGTTGATTATGTGAATCGGATTTGTTGAATCATTGGTGATGAGAGTTGATTTGTTTTAGGCAGATTTAAGAGAGAAAATGGGAGGAGGGAGGCGGATTATTGAGAGAGATTTTAGGGTTTGAGAGATAAATGATGAGGGGGGCGGATTATTGTGGAGGACTTTTAGGGTTAAGGTGTGATAAACAAGTCTTAAATACCCGAAAAATTAGGGTGATACTGATTCATGATTGGGCTGACCGTATTAATATTTGTTTGTCTAATATATGGGCCGGCCAGTTAATGAATGTAATTTGGAATTGTTTAACTATTTGCTAGCTGTGATATTCGGATATTATTTGGGCTAAATATGTGTTTATCTTGATTTGTTAAGTATTCTATATATCATGGATGTGTTGATATTTACAATTATGGATCGGGTATTGGTCATATCACGAATGTCATTGTAATATTGGTTGAGTACTCATGATCCGGATATTTTGGTATTCCTTGTTATATCACGCAAGTCTCACATTTGATGGAGTCGAGGTAATTATGTATCATGTGATACGGATCTTATTGGCCAAATGTGACGTTATATTATGGGTTGAATAGTTGTTTGGACCGGACTTTGAATTGAATGTGGGAAGCTTGGTTTTGGATTATCTTGGGCTTTGACTGGGAAGATTGGATTTCTCTTTATGAGGCGGGCCTTGACTATTACAAGTTACCAAGTTTGGGTCGTACTCACGATTAGGTGAATGGGCTTCTCAAGATTTGGATTTGGATGTTAATGAGATTTGATTATGCGATTTAATGATGTGACTTGTTGTGAGGTTTGGTACTTTGGTGTATACGCTTTCATGGAGAATATTATGTCACGGCTTGAAGTATTTATTGGAAAATGTTGACTACGGGGTTGTTTAGACGATATATCTTATTTGGATTTGAAGTGAGGTTTTTCCAGGCGCGTTTACTTAGTTCGTCTTCTTTCTTTCTACCCTTCCGCGAAGATGACTTGTTTGGGCGTTTATAGAGGGTGATACAGACTTGGCTATTTAGTTGCAGTTGTGATTCTTTCTCGCTTAACCTACAACGTAACTATCACTTCGGTGTCTCACACAGTTGAGGATATGTCAAGAGGTTTTGTACATTGGGTACACCGTTTCTTGTTCACGAGGATTAGTACAAGTTTAAGTAACAAATCTGGGGAATTTTACGTCATGTTCAAGTTTGATATACCGGGTTTACTTCTCCATGTGGTCACTGCAATAGCCATTGTGCGTGAATGATGTGTTTACCAAGTGTTTATTGGATGGTTGACGATTTTGTTGATGTTGGATTATGATTCGTTGATGAACCCCTGCATGTTCCTAAAACAGATATTCACTGAAACCAAAGTTGTCATAAGACAATCAAGCTGACATTGTTTACGGTTTTGTCTTGATTTTGTAAAATCCCGCGAAAGAACCTATTTCTCGGTTTAAATCATAGACTTGCAAAATCCCGTAACAATGGAAACATCCCGATAATAGTAAGGTGCATTTCGGAACTATCTTACGGTTTATTATTGGTTTTGTAAAATCCGCGAAAGAACTATTTCTCGGTTTAAACCATTAAAATTGTAAAATCCCGTATTGATGGAACCATCTTGGAGAAAGGAAAGTGTATTTGATCTTATTTGATATCTTTGGTGCTACGTTTTGTTTTGAAGAAGGGATAAACGGGTGTACTTAATGAATTGGATGTGTGTTTGGATTTTTGTCATGGCAGTTTGGTTATTACATGGTTTTATGGGGTTATGTGCTTTTAACCATGGTCGGGATGAAACCATTATCAGAGTTCACTTAAAACGTCAAAGGAGACTAGAATTGAGCATTTAACTAGAAGATGTGACAACGGAGTTAATTCAGTATTATTTATTTGAGGTTGAAGTGAATTATCACGGGCAAGTGTACTTAGTATCTGAAGAATCGGGGATGGATGGATGAAGATTCTTCATGATCCTTGTTCGAGCTTATTATCAAAAACGAAGACTTGGAAATCTAGTTATTGTTGGGTGACTTTTACCTCTTCTTTTACCACTTGGGGGAATTGGGCTCATACCACCACAAAATAACTATCACTTTAAGGAGTTACGTTGTAGTGCTCAATGTCACATTCAATTGTGGATTTTCAAGAGGTGATGTACGTCTTATACTTGATGGTTGGTTGGTTGAAGAGTATAGAGTACTTAGAGATTCAAAGGGGCATGAATTCTCGACACGCTCTTTTGTTACACATGTGCAAGTTTAAGTCACACAAGTTTGGATTATTCTACTTCGGGTCAAATTCATCATGGGTTGTCTCCATCAGCATCTGACAAAGAGCTCTTGAATGATAATGGGGTTGATTACATGTTTTGCCAAGAGATTGAAAAGAGAGAGCTTATGACGTCTGTTCACATCGATTCAGACCTCGTGCTCTAAAGAAAGAAAAAGTGTACATTTAGGTCGCGCTTATCTTTGAAAAAGAAATCTTCTTATGCGATATGAACTATGGAGTTCATGCCTCGTACACTAAAAGAAAGAAAAGTTCACGTTCGGTCGCGCTTTATCTTGAAGAAATCTTCTTATTATGACCATTCATCAACATGCTTCATACTTTTTCCGTGCTTGGGTCATCAAGTGAGCGGGCTACCATTGATTGTGTTCTTATTCCACTTGCTCAACTATAATGATGATGGCGACATCATGTGCTAATTTTGGGGAGAGTGTGAATAGAATACTTTTGGATGATTTCACTTATTTAGTCAGAATGGCATCTCCGTTATGCAATTCTTGAGGGGAGAAAGAAGTGTGAATTTTTGCATTGTTGATTGATATTTGAGAATATAAATGGTCATCTGACTTCTAAACTCATGTAAGAGCTTCTTCTTATCGGGTCATCTTCACATGGAGATTTTCTCTTCTAAGAGCCGTTGGTTGACATCTTCACAAGCTGATATGAGTTTATTGACAAAGTGCTTCGGTTAATGCTTCATGCACATTAACATGATGATTACGAACAACCTTCTGTTCTTGTTTGATGTGATTGTTTGCTTGGTGTTACCATTTTGTGTGTTCACTTCTTGGTGATTGTTGATTTCCTTGATGAACATCTTTACGTTTCTTGTTTGATTGGAAGTGATCTTAATTAAGGGGATTTGCAAGATGTAAGTTAATTGGGATGCTTTTTGGTGATGTTCTTGTGTTTTGGTGAAATGAAGATGTTAACTATCTATTCCCCAAGCGGACAATCTTGAAGAAGGTCTAGAGTCTGATCAGTTCTACATTTTCGCGCTACATGTTAGAAGACTAAGAGCGAGCTGCATTTGACTATCTAAAGACTTCTTCTTAATAAGGCATTTATTATTGATTATTCGGTTTAGGGAGAGCACTAATTGAGTAGAGTTATAAGTTGATTCAATTCCCAATTAGACTTGCTCATGTTCTTGATTGATTCTCCTGAACACATCTGAGCTTATGATGTTCTTCTCATGATTTCTGAATTATGCGGAGGCTTGTTATGTGTTCGCGTGCAGTCATCAAAACCGAAGCGAGGAAGGAGACTCACATCTAAACCTCAGCGAGTAAACTTGATGAACTTAATTCTTGGTGATTGAAGATATCTAGGGAAGACAAATGTTATTACCTGAGAGAGAAACTCAGAGTTTGACTCATGTGAGTAAACTTGATGAACAACTCTTCTAAGTGATTGAAGAATGTCAGGAAGACATTTGTCATGACCTTGAAGAATCTCAAGGTTTTACTCCATGAGGCTTTTGGTGTTTATTATTCCAACTACATGGAAGTGATGGAATAGAAAGTTTCACGAAGATAAAGAATACACAATTATTGATATTAGAGATTGTGTATTGGGATGCTCCTGTCTCATGAGGGCTTAATCGTGATTCGAAGATAAATCACTTATTCGAGTGGACATCCGAGAGATTGTCATCCTTGAGATGTCGGTGATTGGCTGCTTCTTCAATGTTATCGATTGTTCTCTCTTTGGGCATTGGTATTTGGGGTTCTTGAGCTTCATACACTTTCTTTAGGGAGAAAAGTATACATGGGGTTATTCTTTGGCTATTGGAATTAATCACGCTCTTGATGGTATAAGTTTCTTGTCTTGGTATATGATTCGGGGTTACGTGAGCTCTAGTCTAAGAGGCCGGTACATCAATCGACTTCACGGGGGAAGTGGTCTCTTGACACCTTTTGGAATGGATTGCTTGGACGTCCGGTTGAAAAGAAATTTGAGAATATTATTTTATGTGTGGGATGATACGTTCTTGTTCTTCTTGATGATATAACCCAAATGGAGATCCTCGATCATCATTAAATGGAGCAGCGGATTTATGATAATGGTGTGCTTCCTTGTGCACTGGCTAAGAAGAAGCATGTAAAGCTTTGAATCTGCTTCGGCTAAAGGATTTTGGTTTGGGGGAAGCCCCAAAGTCTCTCTTTCTCAGGCTCATGTTCCATCTTCTATTAAGAGCCGGAAGCTTTGGTGGTGGAAGTTTAAGAGATGGCGAATTCTATCTTCTGACGTCTTTCGATATCCTTATCTAGTATCATTATCTTATACTATATCATTTACTCTATCCTTGTATATATTTATCAGAAAACAAAATACAAAAATATAAAACCAACAAAAGAAAATAGAAAAATATAAAACCAACAAAACAAAATAGAAAAATATAAAATCTTCAAAACCCATAAAAATCGAGAAAATTTCAAAATTCCAAAATATGTTTCTCTTGACATGTCTTACGGTATCGATAACATCTACGGTTTTAGAAATGTCATTCAATAATGTCACGGGACTTTAGATGAAGTTGACGGGGAGGTGTAAATATTCTTTTCAAAACATGTCTCAAAATATGGCTGCAGTTACTTGACGTAACCGTTGCTTAAAACTATGGTTTGCTATTATTTCAGATAGCAACCCACTCTTCAAGAAAGGAAAGTCTTTGCGCTAAACCAATTTGTCAAATATTTCGTGCACTTATCCTAAAACAAATGAGGAAAGTATGTCGAAGGGCTGCTTGTTCCTACTCAAATATTTTCCTTCAAAATTCTTGAAAAATATTTGTTTTAATAAAAATGGTGGTAAATAGAGCTTGAAAATCATCGGTGTCGGAGTTTTCATAAATTTGCAAGCTCAATCAATGACTTCAGCACTTTTAAAATCTTTTATAAATTGAGTCATTGATTGAGGGGGATAATGTTTTCAAATCTATATCTTATAACGGGCTTTCTTAATATCCTCGTGCTTAATTAAAAAAATATAATTGCCTATGTTGAAGGACTAGGTTTCTAGGATATGATTGCTAGGATTAGATGATTAGGTTTGATGTACATTATTATACATTTATATGATCTGATTGATATGTTTACATTGACTTTTATTAGTCGATTCTTTGTTTGGGATGTCGACCACCATATATCTGTGTGTGTTCACTAACGTATGCAGGTATATTGGTATATAATAATGTTCCCGATCCGGATCCCACAATTGAAGATGATTGGATGCAAGGAAAGGGTAACTATATCTTGGGTTGACAAATGAAGAAACGGAGCTTAATTGGACTTCTATGGAGTTGGCATATATGCAGCGTAAAGGTCTCACGCATCCGGATGGTTTTCTTCTAAGTGATTGAAGAAAGCGAGCTTAATTTGACCTCGATTTGGCATTCAAAATGCAGCGTAAAGAGAAGTCTCCTTGCATCATGAATGGTTTTCATCCAAACCCTACAGCAACAAAAGCGGAGCTTCTCATCCACCTAGCGTATCTTTGTGCAGGGATAATAGTGATGATACCATTTTTCTAAAACTTTTAAATTGTTTTTGAAAATGGAAAAATATTGTTTTGAAAATATATTTGACTAATTTTTGAAAATCACCGGACTTCATGTTATCAAAACCTAAGTCACTCAATTATTGACTTCGATGTGGATTAAGGGGAGAGTGATTTAAAATAAAATATTTTCAAACGATGTTTCTTCACAAAGTTCGGTTTATGTACGTTAAAATGTGGTGATCTAAAGATTTAATGTTATGTCATGGTTAGATTTTTCTTTTGAATCAATGTCTTTCAAAATGAAATTTTTCTGTTCTTGTTTGATTGTGAAATTGTTTTATTTTACTTAAAGATCTCTTAAAACTATCATACGTGACACTAACAATCTTTAATGTCTTAAAATGGTCCTTATCTATCATTTTTCAAAAGTTAAATCTAGCCATCTTTCCCAAAATCTAAATGATTTAAATCAATGGGATCACAAATCTCAAAAGGTTTGAAATTTTGATCGGTGAGATCGTGATGTTAAATCTCTTATCTGTTTTAATGGAATCGGTTTTAGTCCTTTATAAACTCACTGCTCCATGTGCAAAGCGATTTCAAATACACAGTGCACATGTTGAGGAGGAGGATTTATCCAAAAACATGATGAGTATTTAAACATGGCCACATATTCTCCCATGTTTTCTAAACCTTATTAAATCACTTGGGATCCAAAATCTCAAAGGGTTTGATATTTTGATCGGGGGAGAATTTGTGATTTAATAATGAAATTTGATAAAAGGTGATCGTTTTGATTTAATTGTGCTGGCTGCTCTCTCATATGTGCTAAACGCTTTCGAATCTTGAAGCACATATTGAGGGAGAGCATTTTAAAGGAAAATAAAACTATCGAGGTACAAAAGCTTGTATGTTTTAACATAGAGTACCTTGATTGAGTTTTAAAATGGTTTCTTAATGGCGCTTGTGATTGTGGATGTGCTTCAAATTAACTCTTGCCTCTATGTGATAAAATGATTTCAAAAATCCTATGCACATATTGAGGGGGAGAATTTACCAAAGAAAATCAAATGGCTTTTTCTATGAAAATTGTCAAAAAATTTTCAAAGTCCTCTTGCCTCCGTGTGCTAAACAATTTCTAAATCATATGCACATGTTGAGGGGGAGGTTTTCTAAATGATCAAAACTATTAAGGTACAAAATTCTTTGATCTCGTATCACAAGTACCTTGATTGTTTTCCAAATGATTTTCAATTGGTTTAAGGAAGAATGAAGCTGTACAAAGACCAACCAATTTACTTTATGCATGGTGTTATAAGGATGGTTAGGTTAGGTATTAGTTCTCGATCCTTGAGAACGGGAGGGATCTACCGAGGGACAATCCACTAGATAGTGTAGAAGTCCTTAGGTATGATGAAAAAAGGAGAAAAATGAGAATATGGGAAGAGTCGGACTGAGAGCAGAGCTAGTCTTGGAATAAACCCAACAAGGTTCTAGTTATGAAGTCTCGGTAAGCACTGAAGGGGTTGAAGAATGAAAAGCCGAATGTGAAAAAGGTGAAAAGAAATAGCCCTCCATCAATTCAACTTAGAGTAACCGGGTTCAATACATATACTCTTGGTGGTTACAAAATGCCTTGATTGAAGACAAGCGTCATGGACCCGTGGCAGCACTAAACTTCCCATGCCACTCAAGTTCCTCTTAAAAGGGCTTGTTTCATTCTCACGGGGAACCGACATAATCTATCGACTTTCTTTTTGAGATTGTTGATATTGAAGAAGGAGACCCTCTCCCTAGTCTCCGGCATAGGAACCAAATGTGCCCGATTGAGTCTAGAGCCAAGAGATCATCCACAATATCTCATTAGGACACAAAATTAATGAAGACTTGCTGTTTCACAATGTGGAAAGTAAGTATATATAAGAGTCCTATTATCCTTGTGTATTGCGGAACATCTGAGTGATATGCATACATATTCACAATGAAGATGGAAAGCCTACAGACCAACATCAAACAAGCTCTGGTAGGTGGCATGTGAGATCTATTCTATAGATCAACCATGTGTGACAAGCTGGATAGAAAGATAGGCGATTCACTCATGAATCAACCTTGGTCGAGGAATGGAATTGAGAATGCTTTTGGAAAAACATTTGATGTGCAAACCTTCTTTTCTCTAGCACGTCGAATATGTACTTATGTTTCAAATTCAAAAGTATCTCGATTGAAAAATACTTTTGGAAAAACCGTTTGATGTGCAAAATTTTTCTTTTCTCTAGCACGTCGAATGTGTACTCTTTTCAAATACAAAAAGTATTTTGATTGAAAATTGATCTTTCTCATAAAACCTTCGTTATATTGCAAAACTCTTTCTTGGCAATACAGCGATTGTTTTCAAATCATTTTTCATCAATCGATTGAATCTCAATTCTTTGGTTCACTCACTCCGTGTTGTCTTCTTTGAGGCGTTCGGTTTGAGAACGGCTAGAGACTGCGAAACCTGTCAAGGAGATTCTTAGAATCCTACGATCCGAGGCGATGCTGTCGCGATCAGCGAGGCGTGGGCGTGTACCTCGATTCAACGAAAGTGATCAAAGACACTTACGTGTGTTTGTCTTCTTGTTGTTTGCGGTACATTTGGTGGTTCTGTTGTCGAAATTGAGGAGTCAATCCAAAGCATGCTCACAACATCCACTTAATTTGAAGAAATCATGGTGCATATCTACATAACGCAGCTCGATATTTCATACTATGCTTACGCTGCTGCTACAAATATCATGAACGATAAGGCTTCGCTACTCGATGGAAAGATGTCATGATTCAAAGTGTGAGCATGTCGGTCCGAAAGTCACAACTTCACATGATGGCAACACAATAAAGGGTGATCGAGAGATTTCTTGTGGTGATGATCTCGAAAAGCTCAAAGATCATCGAGATGTGGATCAGTTCAAAGACCTCCACTCAAAGTACAAAACTATGCGGACTTTGAAGAATCGCTACTAAAGCACAAAGATTGCGGAAATGAAGAATTCATGTCTACAAGCTCAAGAACAAAGTTAAGAATAGAATGCTAGGATTTGAAATGTAAAACATGGGGTGACATCCCTTAGGGGGAGATTGTTAGGAATTAGAAAATTCCATAGTGAAGAGTCGGTCACCCCAAATGTTATCTAGCTTAATTTAGCTTGTAGACTTGTCGTTAGTCACGTTATTTAGTAGTTTATTTATTAGTTTGTAGCGTAGTTTAGCGTAGTGCAACACCGTGGAGGGGCGGGTCTTTACCCAGTATGTCCACGATCCACAGAGCCGTGGGAGTGGGTATTTGTAACTATAAATACCCCTTCCATCCATGGAAGGGGTGGTGCTTCATTCAATATAATATTCCCTTTGTTTAAACCTCTAGCAAGAACACCCTTTCTCTCTACTAACTCTCTAACTATGGCAAACATGTATTTTGATCATCCAAGACCACCCGAATCATCAACACAATAAATATATCGATCCTACATTACCCAATCCGATCCTTCGAAGTGTTGATGCTCAAAAGACTGCTAAAGCAATGTGGGAACATATTCATCTTCTCATGGAAGGCACTGAACTCAATCAAGAAGACATGGAATCCAAAATCTACTTGGCTTATGAACACTTCATGATTGAACGGGAGAGACATTAGAGTCATATCATCATCGATTCTCGGACATCATCAATGACTTGGAAAAACATAACATCATTATGCCAAGAATTGCGGTCAACACTAAGTTCCTAAGTAGTCTTGGTCCTAATTGGGAAAAGTATGTCATTTTCATCAGTCAAGCAAAGAATCTTCATCATGCTACATACGGATTGTTGTAATGACTATTTGAAGCCCACCAAAAAGAATTTGACAAAGAAAGGGTTATCCGTGGACTCTGTCACACCTTCACTAGGATAATCAACAACTAGCCTTGTAGGCTCAAACTTGTTATCCTCAATTCCCGACCTTACAAACTGTATTCACAAATCCTCCACAACCCATTTGCTCAACCATACCTTTAAGATAACACCTTATGATCCATCCACGGCACCAATCTCAAAAAACTCAATTGGTTCCATACAACAACAACAACAATGATCAAGCACTTTACAGTGAATCTAATGAGGATCTGAGGCGCTTTCGATGCATTGCGGCAAGGGTTTGTCATGATTGCTAGAACCGATTACGCCGATACTCAAACAAATCAACAATCTCATTAGTGCCTCATCAACACAAGGAATGAGGTTGTTGTTAACAATGGGCGTGTTGAAGTTCAGTCGAGGAAATGTTCGTCAGATGGGGTGGTCAAGGTTTAATCAATGGGAAGGAATAACATGGGTGATCCACAACAACAAAGGGCTCAAGTGGTTGAGCAGGGAAATCTTTCAGAATGGGATTAATGGTCTTCATTGCTATAACTATAATGAGAAGGGTCATCTGGCTAATGCATGCCCAAAGCCAAGGACAAGAGGTAGCGCTTATCACAAAGAAGCTTTACTCTTGGCTCTTAAGGATGAAGCTGGTGGAACTCTTACTAACAAGGAACAGAGCTTCATGGCAAATCAGATTCGATGATGATATGGAGGACTTGTAGGCTAATGCTGGCGATTATGTTGATGGCAAACATGCGAACTCCACATGAGTGACACAGGGCCCAGTGTATGACACGCGGCGGCTTGTTCAGTACGAATCAAACCATATTCATCACTGATCTAATATCCCACCACCAACATCACGAATCCGACGAGGCTCAGAATGTTCAACATGAGCCGTCCACTTCTCATTCTGATGATACTCAACTAGATCTAGTAGTTACATTTGACGATCAAGATGACCTCCTGGTTACCATTGATAATCAAGTTGACTCCGTGGTAATACTTGAGGATCTGAATAATGATCATGTTGAGACTCACGTTGAACATTTGAACCATAGCCTATTCGAATATTGACCTCTTACTTAATGACCAAT
>OU343225.1:323741089-323922929 GCA_910596185.1 Chrysanthemum makinoi | reverse complement strand
ATAATCATCATAAACACAAGATTAAAGCTTACTTACTTGTAGGTGATTATTGCTATGAACTTATCCTTTGATTTGAAATCCTATGCTTCTTCTTCTAAGGTCATCAAGCGTAGCTCTTCCCTCTCTTTTCTCTTCTAAGACTGACACCCACAACACCCTACAGAATTTGATATAGATGGAACTTATGAGAAACTAGGAGATGTGCTATATATTTATCTAATTAGATAAGCTAGTTTGGACCCTTAGCATTGTTTGGACCCTTGGCACATTTGGTCCTTCAAGTCTCTTTTCTCTTATTTGGCCACACTTAACCTTACAGCTCATTTAAATCTATACAACATTAGCCCCTTAAGTTTATATTCATTTTAGTTGTGACAAGTACTACTTTCTATAACCATGTTATGCAATACTTTGACTATTACTTTGACTATTAGGTTGACTATCGGGTTTGACTAGCTAATCACGTAAAGCCTTTGAACTTATAAAAGTCGTAGTAAAGCTTACTCAAATATTACTTATCAAGTTAGTCAAACACATTAGTATTAGTTAATTTCACCTACGGTGGGGCCTATTTGTATCTGGGAAACAGGTCTAACACCATATAAGGAATTGGGTTTTTAGGTCATAAGTTATCATCCCACACAAAATGGCAGCCGAAGATCAAACGTCAGGTTAAAACTTGGAATAGATGATAACATGCTACGGTTAAATTTGAAATTTTTAGCCTTTTTCACACAAGAATACATATCACATTTTAAGCTAAATTTAGGCTTACAATAGTATGTGTGGGAGTAATTTTTGTCTACTGCTCAATCACAGATCACATATCCAATTTGTGCCTTAATGATTATTACTCTCTGATGCTGGTTTTACTGACCAGGTTTTAATATTTAAAAGTTCTCGTTATACCTATGATCTACCCT
Source organism: Chrysanthemum makinoi (assembly GCA_910596185.1). Classification (NCBI taxonomy): domain Eukaryota; kingdom Viridiplantae; phylum Streptophyta; class Magnoliopsida; order Asterales; family Asteraceae; genus Chrysanthemum; species Chrysanthemum makinoi. The sequence goes on along the minus strand of OU343225.1, from coordinate 323,922,006 downwards.
AATGCACTAACGGGCAGTGTACCCGGTCGTGTGTAGTGTAGTATTCGGTAAAACCGAGGTCGTCCCAAGAGCTACGTAGATCGGAAATTAACTTAAGTTTATGTCACGATTTTAATTGCTTTTAAGATTGAAATAATAAATTAACTACTAAGGAAATAAAAGAAAGCAAGTAAGGGCGAAGGTTGTGATCAATAGAGGTGAGGGGTGCTAACCTAGTCATTCATCCTAATTAGCTATGTTTACGTTTAATTACTTCCAATTACTTCAGGTGGGGTCAAAGTCGCTAGGACATCATTTGGTCAGTTCGTCCTAACCTATCAGCAAAGGGTCCTACTAGAGAAGTCAGGTGTCCCCTCATAAGTCCAGTTGTTCCTGGTCCCCTAAGCCAAGTCATTAAGTAACGCTACATGCTAGATTCATAATAGTGAGTGCCCGGGCGCTAGCATCTTAGACACTCACCCCTTACTTCTTAATTTCATCTAAACGATAGGTGATCAGTTGGTCAAATCGCACAAGTAGAAAGGGTCCCAGTTGGTCATATCTTACCCTTCCCGTCTCAGTCTACTTACTCAGGGTCAGTTGGTCTTATCTCCTAAGCAACTAGCCTCTACCGCCATTCAAAACTACCGAAACAAGGGTAGCTACCAACAAACTATGCATGCATACACTTAGAAATAATTATACAGAAGCAATGTAAACATAAACAAAACAATTAAGGAATCATAACTAGGCCAGCACCAGAGGTGCTTAGCCAAACATATAGTAAATCATACCAACAAAAATGAATAAATCATGAATTGAATTGAACATAATGTTTGATACAAATTACTTGATATAGAGCTAATAATGATGATGATTGCGAGTGAATTCTTCCTTGGAAAATGGCTTTGGACTGCTGAAAATTGCCCTGGAGTGGTGCTCTAATCGACCCCTAGGAGAGGGGTGAAGAGAGATACTCGAAAATTCAGATTTTGGGCTGTATTTATAGGCCCCGACATGGTTACGGCGTAACCTTAAGTGTAAATTACGCCGTAACTAATGTCGACGCAAAGAAATCCGGATCTCAAATAATTACGTCATAATTAAATCATTAGTTACGTCGTAACTAAAGTTACGCCGTAACTAATATTGAATTACGTCGTAACTAACTAATCTCGTACTTTTTCTTGTCATCCTAATTTCTTGAAACATTATTACTCTTGTGTACGCTTTTGGCCCCTCATCACTTCATATTTTATAACAAGTCCTTGAAGTAAATAAACTTTATATGAGTTGTCACCTTTAGTCCCTGATCGTACTTATTATTTTTACTTTCAATCCTCGGAATAAATATCATTTAACTTCATTTAGCCCCTGGACTTCAACTCCTTCGCGCCCAATATCTCTACGGCGTAACTAAATTGCTACATTACGCCGTAACGTTCACAAAAATAATTACGACATAACCATAAGAAATGGTTACGCCGTATCCTTCAAAGCATAATATTTACGCCGTAACATTATTAACGAGTTACGGCGTAATCTTCACACTGAATTCATAGGCCCTTGTAAATCTATCTTCAGAACATATATTTGGCCTAATATCACATATTTTCCGCTTCAACGCCTCATTTATCCTGAAATGCAAATATGAACGAATTAAGTACCATATTAATACAAATGAGGCCATAAACACGGGAATTTGATATATAAAATATCAGGCTAATTTGATGTTATCACTCTCCTATAAGCAAACTTTACAATAAGTTGAAGCAGTAAACTTGTTTGCTACTCGATCTGTCCCACAAATTTAATATGCATTGATGACTGATGGTATGGGTCATTACAGACCTAAACCATCACTAAAGGCGATTGATCTAACCTACAACTCCTGACTAGTTACCATGCAGCAGAGTTTGCAGACTCCCTTTTTTCATGAAAATGCTAATCAAGGAATAATATTGTTGGTATCATGGAGTGTAATACTAAGCTTATGGTCTTACTGTTACATGTTATGAGTGGAGTCACATCAGAATTGTTACAGAATATTGTTGCAACATATTCTCTGTGAAACGCAAATACACCGTGTTGCCTAGGGAAACAAGTTCCTATATGGTCTAACAGCTGATATGGAGTAAAAGTCCAAGTTTGCTCATGCACCTTATGGAAGAATCTATTTCAACTGCTATAAGGGGTGTTAGGGATTGCGTTTGCAGAAGCGATTATGCAATTCTGAAAAATAGGACTCAACTTGGTTTTCCAAAACTGCATTAGAAAAATGCAGATAATAAATTTTTATGGTTTGAAATCACTATTTTCCAATTCTTTGCATTCTAAGAACGAAATATTCACATAAACTCCTGAGATGCAACTCACGTGTAATTAAATACCTTGAATTGAACAAATAGACAGTCAAATAAAGTCAACAAAAATCAGATAACGTAAGCAGTGGATAAAGAATATGATTTTCTAAAAGATCATGGCTACAATTACAACCCAAACCATGAAATCGCTATCTATCCCATACACCTTCAATATGCTAAAATTCTGAGAGATGGCATCTTCATAAGTCTTACAATATCTTGATTATCATAAGTAACAAGTAAATTCTTAAAGCCAACCACTATAGAAGTGGATTTCATAGTTACTAGCAGCTGCGACCCGGTTTCACATCAAAACCTAAAAATCTGCAGTAGCGTATATGAGGCAAAGTTAGAAACGACAGCTTCAAAAGATGACATGAATTAACATTGAGCACCTTACTATAACAGAAACTTGTAGATCTAAATATATAAACTCACTAAATTCCGAACAAGACATTTGCTATTCCTGTAGATTAATGCACTGTATAAACATTTCCTTGTACCACAAATATGCAATACAAAATAGATGCATTATCTATAATCCTTATATAAAAAATCAAGCTATCATAAACAACATCTTCTTGAAATGGTTAAGATACAGAACCATAGGAACAAAGCTACTATAAAGTAGCAGCACAAGCTATCATGATCTAGCTAATCTTATGATTGATAGACAAGGCAGAGGCCAATCCCAAACACGACTATATGATTTTATGACCTGATTTAACCATGTGGATACCCATTCTATTAGCAAAGCGCAGAGTTTGTTAAGCCAGCGATTATTTTTTGATCTCGGGTTGCAATAAGTAGTTCTAAAACGCACAGATAAACATCTCATCCTGCAAACATGCAAATTTACCTAAAAATACAGTTTACATAATGATTCTAAAATTGCCATAAGAGAAAAGGCTATGAAGCTATTCCCAAATACTTAAATGCACTAAATCCCAATCAACTTTGATATATAATCACAAGAAAAGCAAGGTAAAATTCATATGCGCTAGTGTTGTAGACTATGTAGATGATGAGCTACTTGGTAGCTCTCCCATTAAAGACAAATCCAGGAATCAAAGGAGCAAGTTAATTCTGTTGAAGATTAATAGGTAAACTCGTTAACAGAAAGAAAAATCCCCTCAAAGTCTCAAATCCTACTAACTTTGTAATCAATATGCCAAACTAGGATACTAACTCGATGGTTATGGGGCGGAGAACTGATTCCTAACATTCAAATAGAGCATAACGCCTATCTGTTACTATCTTTCCTATCCAAATTATGCAGATTCATTCACATCATAAAGCGATGATAAATTCAGTTAAAAGCATGAAGAAAAAAATAAGCTACATGATAGGAAAAGAGAAACTTTAGAGATCATCATACCATGCCTAAATCCATTCACTTGATAAATCAATCATACATGAGGTTTAATTGATCAAATCGGCGTTTGGTGGTATATACTTTCATGTGCAAATATTTGGTTTTAATGTTCTATTTAGATATTGAGAGTTTTGTACTGCAGTGCATCTATTTCAAAGAGTTTGGTGGATGATAAGTCTATGTTAAAGGTCAGTTCCTATATATGTGGCTATGTGCAGATGTGTTATGCAAAAAAATCCAAAGTGCTCTATTTGTCAAAGCATGATGCAGCTCATATGACTTTTACAGGTCTTGAATTTGTGATCAATATGCAAAATTAGCACTCTTGTAGCACGTGAAGGATAACTTCTATAGCGGATGACTTAACAAAGTGTACCAATAAAAAGAAAAATGCACCTAAAGTCTCAAATCCTACTGATGTTTGTGATGAATATGCAAGGACACTAATGCGATAGCTATGGGGCAGAGAACCAAATCCTAACATTCAAACAGAGCATAACGCCTAGATGTTACTATCTTTTCCTATCGAAATACACAGATTTATTTACAGAATGAAAAAATAATTCATTTAATAACATGATGGAACCAGTTGTACATGTTGAAAAGAAAGAGAGAAGGTTATAACATTCATAACTCCATCCACTTTTCTGAGCAAACAATTTACTCATGGCAGTGGGAGAATAAGCCTTGAGGTGAATCTCAGTGAAGAATGGCCCACTCCATGGATAACTGAGAAAGGATAGATTATGCTAGGCAGCCAACGGCCACCAGCCAGGTGGTTTCGAGAGACATGGTTTGCAAGATGGCCACAATTGGGATATGAGGTGGGGCTGTAGGACCTTGTTTTTATCAACTTTAACACACTAAAAACTACGGTGATGGTGACTAGGTGAGGTGATGGTGATGGCGTAGTGGTGACGACAAAGAGATAAAGGAAAGGGACATTATATTAGATTAAGAAGAGGAAAATGAGATACAAGAGAGAATGGGAAGAACCTAGAAGTTTATTCCTAGAATTCCACACATGAAATTAGAGGTAATGGGTTCCTTTTATAGATGAAGGACCCTTACATGGTTTACCTCCTCAACCGATGTGGGATAGGTTTCTAAAATACATTCCAATATAAACAGACTAGCTTACCGGGCTAACTATTACACGTAACATTATTACAAGACTCGATGACTCAATAATGATCGTAACTTCTATTCCTAACAATCTCCCCATAAGGGGCGATCATTAAGATCTCTCTTTGATTCCCTTGATGATCAACACCTCTAATGCTAACAGGGGCCCTTAAACTGAATATGAACATATACGATAGCATGAAAGACCTTAAGTGTTAGATTATCACCCAAACCAAGCGGTATCCTAAAATGTTGCAGACGGGGAACGGGATACACATGCACATAGCTATTAGTGAAACTGGTCCTGCTGTATAGATTGAGATCAGCGGCATTACGATAGCGTTTAGCACCAAACTGATAAGACCGGAGCAACAAAGCCCACTCCCCAAAATAATACCAGTATGAATCGTCGGACTGAGTACCCATAACATTGGAAACAGTGTATAAAAGGGGATGGTCAGCATTTCTGAAACCCATCGTGTAAAGCGACTAATTATGAACCATTGTGATACTAGAGGCTAAATGTGGTGCTTCTTCTTCTCCCGACCGTAGATGAGCAACACTTACAACCCAATTTGGTTGACGAGAGTCATACAAGTGAAACTGGGGGATATTATCAACAAACACAATACATAAAACTCGAAAATTATCTGCATCACTTTTTTTTTTTTTATCTCTATGGCTTTTTGGAGTTGAAAGAAAGAGACAATGCAATATGCATGTGTCTGATTTTATCCCCTTTTCAAAAATATTTTGTTTTAACCCTTTGAATTTTCACTTCTTTCTAATACATTATTATTACTTCTTCTCCCCTAATTCGGTCATTTTAGTTGTAGAAAATTTTTCGTGTTTTTTCGTTTTTAGATTCTTTTATAAGGGAATGGTTTTCTTCTCTAGAGAAGAGTTGATAATTTTTAAAATCAATTTAGATGGAGTTTCATTTTTCCTTTTTTTGCTAGAGAGAAAAAAAGAATAAAAAAGGTAGATTGGTGTTTTCATTTTTCTAGTTAAAATTTGAAAAGTGATAATTTCATTTTTTTTAAATAAAAAAAATGTGACTAAACAGGTGTTCAATACCCATAACATTGGAAACTGTGCATAAAAGGGGATGATCACCATTTCTGAAAACCCATCGTGTAAAGCGACTAATTATGAACCATTGTGATACTAGAGGCTAAATGTGGTGCTTCTTCTTCTCCCGACCGTAGATGAGCATCACTTACAACCCAATTTGGTTGATGAGAGTCATACAAGTGAAACTGAGGGACATTATCAACAAACACAATACAAAAAACTCAAAAATTATCTGCATCACTTTTTTTTTTTTTTTTTTTTTTATCTCTATGGCTTTTTGTAGTTGAAACAAAGAGACAATGCAATATGCATGTGTCTGATTTTATCCCCTTTTCAAAAATATTTTGTTTTAACCCTTTGATTTTTCACTTCTTTCTAATACATTATTATTACTTCTTCTCCCCTAATTCGGTCATTTTAGTTGTAGAAAATTTTTCTTGTTTTTATGTTTTTAGATTCTTTTATAATGGAATGGTTTTTCTTCTCTAGAGAAGAGTTGATAATTTTTAAAACCCATTTAGATGGAGTCTCATTTTTCCTTTTTTTGTTAGAGAGAAAAAAAATAAAAAATGGTAGATTGGTGTTTTCATTTTTCTAGATAAAATTTGAAAAGTGATAATTTCACTTTTTTTTTAAATAAAAAAAATGTGACTAAACGGCCGTTCAGTTTTTCCATTAGCCAATAAAAGATTTTGTTTGTGTATGGTATGTAAATCGGTTTAAGAGATGGGATGAGAATAGTTTTGTTGTTTGGTTTCACGTGTAGAACAGTAAGGACCCAATGAGAATGATGAAGATCAAAAAGCTCGGGTAACACTTAAACAAATACCACACTTGACTGTTGAGAAACAGTATTGCCCAAATGTGTGAAACTTGTTGAGTTGTGTGTGAAGCCTTCTATTTATAAAGAGACGAGTAAGGTTTAGAGATAAACCTTTAAGAGATAATCAACGGTCGTGGAGGAGCTAGGTGTTGATCATCTAGATAATAGACAAGGAGGATAGGTGGGCTCCCTTCCTTGGCTCGTATAAAAGAGTGTTCTGCTTCCTGTTTTATTGGTCGTGTTTTCCACACTGTGTTATGTCAGACTCGTACGTCTTAACCGTTAGTGAAAGTTAGAAACCACTGATACTATGCGCTCAATATAGCCTGATGAGACGAACAAGGCAATGCAATATGCGTCTGTCTGATTTTCTCTCTCCACTTTATCCCCTTTCACAAAAAAATTTTAACCCTTTGATTTTCCACCTCCTTGTAATACATTATTATTACTTTTTCTACCCTCATTCGGTCATTAATGTGATGTTTAGTTGTATAAAAAGTTTCTTGTTTTCCTGTTTCTAGATTCCCTTATAAGGGAATGGTTTTTCTTCTCTGGAGTAGAGTTAAGAATTTTAAAAACCCGTTTAGATGGAGTTTTATTTTCCACTTTTTTGTTAAAGAGAAAAAAATGAAAATTGGTAAATTGGGGTTTTCATTTTTCTAGTTAAAATTTGTAAAGCAAGTTTAAGATCTTATAAGGAAATTCATTTTATTTATTTTTTTATAAAAAAAAGAAAAAAAAAAACAGAACTGTGACTAAACTGGTTTTTTTAGTATATTTATTTTCTTATGATAAATTTCCTGCAAAAAAACGATATGTTTTTCACCAACCAAACACACCCTCAATTTCTCGCTCGTCTTCATTTACATAGGATCCTTGCAAGTTTAAGATCTTATAAGATTCTGATCATTACCATAATCTCTTAAGATCTAATCCAATCTGATATTCCTTTTCTCGAACCGCAAAAAAACACTACAAAGTTATGGATTGTGTTTTGTAGAATCTAAAAAACAACATGTTAGTATTTTTAAACATTTCATTATCATAATTTAGAACAATATTTCTATGAAACATTCATATAATTCTGTTATGATATATAATAATTTGTAGATTTGTATAATATTACAAAGAGTATTCCAAAGATTATAGTAGATTTGTATAATATTACAAAAACTATTCCAAAGACTATAGTAAATTTGTATAATATTACAAAGATTACTAAGAAAATGACATTATAATAGGATCTTAATATCCCGATCCGATATTAAAAAAGGTGGTCTTTGCATATAATACCCTTCAACATAGTTCTCTTGAGCCACGGATCTATACTTAGTCCAAAAATTTCGGTAGAATTTTGAAATTTTTTAAAACTAATTTTTTGCTTTAAAACGCCTTCTCGAGAAGGTTTTAACGCTCAAATTCTTGAGTATCCCGCTCTGATACCAAATATAGAATTGTAAGGCGGCATATGGTCAATTTGGCTTTTTCGAAGTTTATCAACTTCAAGCCTCAAAGATCAAGGAGTGGTTATACAACAATAACAACAACCACAATATGTAAAGCGAGTAAAAAGACACCACGATATATACTGGTTCGGGATGGGGGTTTATACCATCCGTATGTCCATTTGCGAATCTACGACACCGATATTATTACTAAGTATAATCCTTATGGTGGATTACAAACCGTTACAATTTTACTCCACCGATATGCACAAAGATTGACGCTCACTAAGAAGAGTTGCTCCCAACGGTATTCTGCCCTCGAAAACCACCCACAAGAATCTCATGATTCGAATTACCGAGTAAGATTACAAAGACCACTAATACCACAAAGAACTTCTCCCCGAAGTATCAAACCCCAACAAAATCTTATCTCGATCTTGGATTGACCACACAAAGGTACAAGACTTCTTACAACCAAACCGAATGAATGATAGTTGATTGTTCAAATCAAGTCCTAACCTAACCTAGAGAATCTATTCTAATAGAAAGGGTGTTGGTACACAAGGTTTAAGCAAATGACGATATCTTCCTAATAATAATAAGAATAATAACAACATCACCCAAAACTATAATAACACCATTTGTACTTTTCAACGTTTATAAATCTTATTAGAAATGAATCAAAGGTTTATAGTGGAATAGCTCTCGGTAAAACAATTTTGGTTGACTGACAAATGAAACACTTCGATTAGAATGACTAGAGGCAGCTAGCTTTGCTTAGTTCGTTCCTCGGAGAGGGGATCTTATCAAGGACTAAGTACTACTTTATGTGTTTATTTATAATTCTACTTAACTCGGTAACAAAGTCTCGTATAAATAGGGAGGAAAACATTGTGGATGCACATGGGTATAGTAGTTTGTCGACCTTGGAGTAGATAGCACGTACCTAGAATACTAGGTGGAGCGTGCTTTGAGTTCCCAATGTTGACAACCTTTTGTACCCAAATCTTACTTTATCGTCCTTTGATAAAACACTTAGCTTATCTTCCCAACAAGTTTCCCGCCCATTTATCAGAGACTAAGTTACTTTGAATGAGATAATTCTTCGGGGTCAAAGAGATATTTGTCAGATCTCGGTGCCTCTGGTGTTGCATATAGCTCCTTATACCTTAATCCCTGACACTGCATCAGTTTACAAAGTGTTTCTTCAGTTGGTCTTCGACTTCCCTGAAGCTTGGCTGCTGATTAAGCTTTATACAACTCTCATTGATTTCTCATTATCAGTTAGTCGCTCTTACTGATAGCCATCAGTGACCAATGTTCATAGATAACTGTTTGCGAGTTATTCTCTGATAATTATTAGGGAGTAACACTTTCTGATAACCAACAAAGAGTAAGACTTTTGATTTCCATCAGCGGGTTCTTACTCTTTTATCCTTATCAGTGAGTGTTGTTCTCTCTAATCCTTATCATATATCTTACTTAAGTTATTTTATGTTTAAATACTTGTAAGAGAAAATTGGGTTAAAATATCAGACCGAATAAAGGGTATAGAGAAGAAGACCCTCGACACAATTCACAGAGTGGATTAGGTTCTTGTAAATCTTCCTTGCGGGGATGGGTTCTTTCAAGAATGATAAGAGAGAATATTAGAACATAAGATAGTAGACTTAGAGGGTTGAGAGAAAAGAAGTAAGGAGGAAAGAATGAACAACTAGGGGTGAAAAATGCCCAAGACAAGAAGGGGTATTTATAGACCAAGCCCATGGAACTCAGAAGCCTGGCGCGTCAGCAGCACGCCAGGCTCTATAGTCCCGAGCTTGGTTTTATATTTACCCCATATTATTAAACCCGCCAAGTGCACTTCACATTTAACATTTCCAATATCATTCTAACACTCAGAGTGTGATAAAGTCAACCAACTTAAATAGCCATTTTGTGAAATAATTTGTGAAGTGTTTAAAAGAAGTCTTGGGGTGTTTGTCCAATATCAAAGAGAAAGGGAAGAACTATTGGACCATACATAATGGATAAAACATTGCCTCCCATATTTAAATTTCAAATCCAAAAACTAGTTGTTAGAGATTCCTTGTAATCAGAGGAAACTCAAACGTAAGCTAGAACCGGAGAAGAGAAGATACTTTAGGTTTAGTCCTATTGCCTGGAAGTAGAGGGGAGATATGAGTTGGCATAAGGGAATATTCAAGGAATATACTATATGTATAAGAGGAAAAGAGGAACATTTGAAATTAAAATTCAAATGTTTGATAAGGTTAGAAACTGATCGTGGTTAGGTTGGTGTGTTGACATGGTTAGGATAGAAAGAATATGCCAATGAAATATTACATCCTTGGAGAGGAAGTGTGGATGTTGAAGAGAGAAATTTGAAATATAAATTCAAAATCTAGTTGTTAGAAATGAGTTGGAAGTGATGTGATGGAAGGGAGCTTATATCTTCAAGTTCAAATTTCACATGTGATGAAATGGAAAGTGAGTTGTATGATGTGATGGAAAGGAGCCTTTGGATTCAAATTCAAATTTTAAATTTGAATGTTGAGGAAAGGGTGAGGGAAGTTTGATTTGGAGAAGGTTTATTTGATTCAAAATTTGAATGTTTAAAAGATACGGAGAATGTAGAAGATTGTGTTGGATGTAGGGAGACAAGAAGTACAAGAGTGTGTAAGATAATGTTAGTGGTGTGAGTTGGCACATTCAAATTTGAGTCCAAGCTTATAGAGAAGATGTTGTGTGGTGGAGGTTTAATGAAGAAGTGTATAGAAAAAGTTTAGTGACAAATGTATTAGGCTCCAAGTGAGGAAAAGAAGGATGTTTAATGTGTTTAAGAGTGTGACAAAATTAATGAGAATTTATAGAAGTGTGGAAGAAATCATTTGTTTGTTTGGAATGTTGGGGACAAAAAAATAATTGGGGAATATGTGATGGAGTGTGGAGAATAAATGAGATAGTGTAGAGAATGTGGGGATCAAGAGTATTTAATATGAAAGTGTGTAAAAGGCTTTGTTCACAAAAGATACAAAGGAAAGTCATACATTCAAGTAGTCCAAACTCAAATAATCAAATGGCATAATCCATGATTAAGCAACAATAAGTGCAGTCCCCAATCACGTTGATGTAAATAAGCTAAATGATTTACATTACAAGTAAAACATATCTCATAGTGGGAAATAATACATTTACACAAAGTAACCTTTGACTTTATTTGATCAATAAGAGAGTAAACTCGTTACGTGATTAGAGAGACGTACGCACTGATTATGTTCATATGAATACGTTCATTTGATGTTATATTGAAAGTATGAATGTCATAGGTTTGGAGGAAAAGAGTTTTGGCCTTGGCTAGAGGCATTTGGTAAAATAATTTGAGTTGGCGTTTTGTGAAAAACGGGAGGTCTTGATTTTGCATCCATCTAAGTCTAAACTTCATTTCGAGTGTTTCAAATAACTCAATTATCATATTCATACCTCTAATGAAAGAACCACATTTGTCGAGTTAGGGGAAAGCCGATTTTCAAAAATCAAACCGATCCTTAACAGACTGTTGATGCGTTGTTGCTCTGACGCATCACATGTGTGCCAAGTCCAGTTAAGGATTGGCTTGGTTTTTGGCTAATGTTTGTGATTTTATGTGTTGTGAAAGTATATTTGTCATCATTAAAAAACAAAAAAGACTTAGTCAATGTTACACCAATACATTGATTATCTATACCCAACTGAGAATACCAAACTAAACGAAGATACTATCAACGTATTCATCTTTGTTAAAAACATGGGCCAAGGGACTTAAAAAACGATATTAACAGTGATTTCATGGTAACTACAATGATATTCTAAAAGTGCGTGATGATTGAGCAGTCAATAAAAGGGACGGGTTATTGGTAAACACCCCTCACACACACCAAAATTCTACATATGTCCACCTCATTGCCATGTAATTGTTTTTATGCCACGTCATCACATTAAAGCCATGTCATCACATTTAAATAAAATCCGGATTTAATTTTACAAAAATGCATTGTGCTGAATTCGAACATGGGTTGTTAACAAGATTGACATATATCTTAACCACTACACCAACACATTACTTTGAATTTATTGTGCAACTTATAATCTATAAAGGTATTAATCTTCTGCAAGAATAATCCTATACAAAACATATATACATTATTAAAACACATACGTATATTTTTTTTTTTACAAACAAAAACCCTAATCATCAAATCTCTCTCCAAGAAGAAAACTCCATCACTAGGTTTTAACGATTTTTAATGTGTTTTTGTGCAGTTTCCATTCTTTTCCTACTTTATCATCATTGAAATATTCTCACATGATTTAGAATCATCTTAAAAGGTAATCTTCCATTTATTTTGTTCGAATGAAATCAAATTAGGTTAGTTGGTCAATTTTGATATATGATGATATAAGAATTAATTTTGTTGCAATTATTAATTTTTACAAGATTCATGAAGCCTGTTGTGGTTGTTTGTATTAATTATATATGTAATTAAAGTGTGTTTGGTATTCTCTTACAAAATTCGTAAGACTTAAGCGATGGTGAATATTCATAACGTGGATTGATGACAAAGGATCATAAGGTATGCTGTGTTTATGTAAGTATTTGATTTAATCTTTCATATTACTTTAATATTTTCTTATTTTGTTAATTTTTGTAAGTGGATTCATATTATTGCTATTCTATTATGTTCTTGGGGCTATTATCATTCCTCTAATAGTTTTAAATGAAGGCGGATGCTTTTGTGCCCTGAATGGGGTATGATTTATACAAAATTTTGTGAGTTAATAGTGTTAGGTTCAAACCAATACCCGCGTTAGAAAACAAATGAACTAATTTGTATCTTCACCCTGTTACTACTTGTGCACTTAGCCCGTTTATCTGTTCGTAGATTTAGATATAGTATATCATGTGGTTCTGTAGGTGGTTCGAATATCATGGTTACAAAAAGGTAAAAAAACGTATAAAATTCTATTACAAAGAAAAATTTTGTTTTTTTAATTGATTTTGCTTTCTGGATTTGGTGAACAGGAAGCCTTTTCTACCAGCACGCCTGAGGGGTTCAAAGCTTTCTTATCCGGAAGTAAGAATAAACAACATTACCTTTTCTTTGTTCTGATCATCGCGAATCTAAAACAGTCGTGTTCTCGGCTAGCTTAGATTTAATATCATATACAAACTCAGATTTTTCTCTACAGTGAAAAAGTTGAAAGAAAAAAAAAGCATTAAGTTTTTCAAAAAAAAGAAAAGAAGAGAGTCATCATCGTGAAGTCTTTACACTTAATATTATTGTGATACCACTCTAATACTTCCTGTTTGTAACATAACGATTGATGTTCTAATTGATAACTTATGAACAAGTATACCCTTCTATAGTTAATGGTAGAAGTGGCTATATCAGCCCAATTTGCATGAATTAGTAGATTCAGGTTATCTTTTATCTTAAATGGGTTTAATGGGTAAACTGGGTAATGTGTATGTTCAAAAAGAGTATCCTTCATCTGCTTTACTTATATCACATCGTTGCAATGCATAAGATTTTGAATTCATGATCACAAAGTGGTTACATTCAAGCCTCTAAATGAACACACTTTAATAAGTCTTTGGTGCTGCATCATTAAGATGTGATTATTGTTATTTGTTTTGCAACACATATTGCCATTTTGAAGGATAACGTGATATTGTGCTCGTATATTGTGGAATAATTTGTAAATTTAATGCATATTAATTTGTAAATGTAATGCACTTTAGGTTGCTGTAACTTTGACCCTCCATCTTTGCCACTACTAACAATCACCTACACGAACCTACGTAATTAATGAGCTATAACATCATTATTGTTTGATAAGCGTTTAACGTATGTGACATCTTATTAAAGTGTTATGCTATATTATTTCTATGTGGTTATTCTTTCCGTTGATTTCTTTTTTGTTTGTTTTTGATATTGTCTATTTGTACTCTAGGCGACTTGAGGAGGCAAAGTAAAGTTTGTTTCAAAGACTGAGGAAGAGTTTGCAAAGACTGGAAAGGTGCCAGACCCAAGTTCAACTGACAACGCTGAGTTTCAAATTGTGTTGAGCATTATTAAGGAAGGTTTAGTTGTTGACCCCAAGAAGTACCACAAGATGAAGGAGAGATTGGTCGGTGTGAGTGAGGAGACTACTACTGGAGTTAAGAGGTTGTACCAGATGCAAGCTAATGGCACTTTGTTGTTCCCGGCTATTAACGTTAATGACTCTATCACCAAGAGCAAGTTCGACAACTTGTATGGATGTCATCACTCTCTCCCTGATGGTTTGATGAGAGCCACTGATGTCATGATCGCTGGAAAGGTTGTTGTTATCTACGGTTACGGAGATGTCGGAAAGGGTTGTGTTGCTGCCATGAAACAAGCTGGTGCCCGTGTCGTTGTGACTGAAATTGACCCCATCTATGCCCTTCAGGCTACCATGGAAGGTCTTCAAGTCCTCACCTTGGAAGATGTTGTCTCAGAAGCCGACATCTTTGTCACCACCACCGGTAACAAAGACATCATCATGGTTTCTGACATGGTCAAGATGAAGAACAACGCTATCGTCTGCAACATTGGTCACTTCGACAATGAAATCGACATGCTTGGACTTGAGAAATATCCAGGTGTTAAAAGAATCACCATCAAACCCCAAACCGACAGGTGGTTATTCCCAGAAACCCAGACCAGCATCATCATCTTGGCTGAGGGTCGTCTCATGAACTTGGGCTGTGCCACTGGTCACCCCAGTTTCGTGATGTCCTGCTCCTTCACCAACCAAGTGATTGCCCAGCTCGAGCTATGGAACGAGAGGAACAGTGGAAAGTACAAGAAGGAAGTGTACGTTTTGCCAAAACATCTTGATGATAAGGTTGTTGCACTCCATCTTGGAAAGCTTGGAGCTAAGTTGACCAAGTTGAGCAAGGACCAATCTGACTACATCAGTGTACCAATCGAGGGACCATACAAGCCTGCTCACTATAGGTATTGAGCGGCGTTGGTTTTTGCTGATATGATTTGGATGTTGGTAATGTGGTGATTGTTAGATTTTTATAAGATACATTTCCAGTACTATGTTTTAGCGCTTAGTTTTTGGATGTTGTTCTAATGGGGATGTCGGCCAGTGATTAAAACTGATTTGGTCTTTTTGTTATTGAGAAAGGCTATTGATGTTGGTTTTGAATTAAAAAAAAAAAAAACGATCGTCTTTTCTTGGCTTTTGTAACTTTTTATCTGATAAAGTTGCTATCTTTGATCTTTTTCTTCTATTACAGTTACGGGTCAACAAAATGTGGTCTTAGACAACCTCAATCATCATTATTGATATTGAAAGAAAGCAAAAAGTCCAAGGTTGGAGTTCATACGGCCTCTTCGGGGATGGTTCTCACAGAGTTGCTTTTAAGGTAAATAAATCTTGTAAAAAGATGCAGTCTGAAGTCGGAAACTTTTACTAAAATGATTGTTCTGTGCAGTGGTTCGACTATATAGAACAAGCATATGTTTAATATAATCTGCGAGTTACCTGAGACAGTTGCAAGAACATTGGTCCCACGGATGAGAGTTGTAAAAGGAAGTGGTAAAGCGATTAATTACTTAACTCCTCCAAGAATTTTACTTGCTTTGGTCAGTGCGTGGGTAAGACGAGGACGTTGGTTTGATGACAAGGTAAATCACACAATCTTTTATTCTTTTTAAACATTTTGGCTAATGCTTATGTGAGACGTCAAACATTTCTAAGTGTTGACTTTTTTTTATTACACATTCTGTTAGTAGATTAATTTCAAAATTTTCCATAATATAAAGTTGTTGAAGGTAGTCTATCACTTCATTTTCAAGAAAATATCAGGGTATAATGGTAAAACTAAACTTCATTATCTGTAGCATGAAAACTAAACTTGAGATGGTTTGGTAAGTTAAGAATTCATATTGCTTGCTTGCAACTGCAAGCACGAGGGAATCCAAGAAAAGGTAACTTTGCTTGAAAAATATTTTGTTTCTCAAATACTTTTTATGATTTATTGGTGCTGTCACAATTGAATTCAATCCTGACCAGCAATAGTTGTATTCTATCTTCAAATACTTTTTATGTTATAGATTTTTTTATTATTTTATTTATCATATTTGTTTGGTATGAAATGCAAGTAATCCAAGGGTGACAACTGAGGTAACAAGGGATGCCTACTTACTTGCTAGAATGACGGCAGCCAACATGTACTTCTCTCAGATTGAGGATCTAATGTTGAGCTTTGTAGATTATTATTTTTTGTTATTTTAGAATCTGTGTATTCTCATTGTAATTAATCATCTTACTCAAATGATTGTCTTTTTTAGATGTCGTACTGATGAACTTCGTCTTCGAGTAGAAGAACTTTATAGATCATCAAGGACTCATGTGAAGCACTACGTTGGTATTGAATTATTTATTTGTAAATTTGACTAATACTAATCTGATATCAAAACACGTAAAAGTTGCTGAATTGTTGTGTTTTTTCCAGACTTCTGGAAACAGGTTCCTCCAACTGAACCTTACCGTGTAATTCTTGGAGATGCACGGGATAAGTTACTAATACACGTGAAGGAGCTAGACATCTATTAGCCTGATAACATCAAATAGTCCTGAATGTTAAGTGTCAATTTCCCCTGATAATGCTCGTTATTTATATCATTTATATGGATTTACGCTTGTTTTCCATTGTTTTCCTCTTTCAGGTAAATTACGAGCATTGGAGCTAAAGAGACGCGGAAATGGAAACATAACTAAAGATTTATCACGGTATGCCTATTTTTAGAAGTGGCGGCGTAACTCCTCTCACATTACGCGTAACTATTGCGTGACCCCGAATACCAACTTATCAAGAGGTTACGGCGTAACTCTTCCCAAAGGTTACGACGTAACTCCATTAAGTAAAAAGAGGTTCCATGCATTTGTTATTTACGCCGTAACTCTGCATCACTACGACGTAACGAGTTTATTGAAGACTACGGCGTAACCACTTATAAGGTTACACCGTAACTAGCAGATCTAGTGCATTTATGAAGAAATAGAAGGTTACGGTGTAACTCCTATATTGGTTACGCCGTAACCCGACTGCCTATAAATACCCCACGAATTCTAGCATTTCAAAGCATCCCATTCCACACACAACACTCTAAGAACGTGGGAAAAAGCTCAAGGTAGGTCTAGGGGAGCATCTGGAGTTTTCAAGGAGAAGTAACTCCATTATGATAAGCTTTAGCGTTTTATATTTCTTTTACTTTCAATTCATGTATTTCATACCTTTGAATATTGAATTGATTTGCATGATTAATATGAATGGCTAAGCACCCTTTGGTGCTAGCCTAGTTATGATTCCTTAATTGTTTTGTTTGCGTTTACCTTTACTTCCGTACAATTATTTCTAAGTGTATGCATGCATAGTTCTTTGGTAGTCACCCTTGATTTGGTAGTTTTGAATGGCGGTAGAGGCCAATTGCCTAGGAGATATGACCAACTGATCCTAGGTGGCGGTGAGCGGGAAGGGTAAGATATGACCAACTGACGACCCTTTCTACTTGTGCGATTTGACCAACTGATCACCTATCGTTTGGATGAACTTAAGAATTGGGGGTGTAGTGTATAAGTTCCTAACGGCCGGGCACTCACTATTTAGAATCTAGCATGTAGCGGTACTTAATGACTTGGCTTAGGGGACCAGGAACAACAGGACTTATGACGGTGCGGCTGATTTCTCCTGTGGTGGCATCTTTGCTGATAGGTTAGGGCGAATTGACCAAATGCTGTCCTCTCGAATTTGACCCCACCTGAAGTAATTGGAAGTAGGTAGACGTAGACATAACTAGCTAGGAGGATTGACTAGGTTAGCACTACTATTCCTCTATTGATTTCCCTTTACCATTTATTTGCTTTTATTCTGAATTAGTAGTTTAATTAATTAAATCCCTATCGAAACCATTATTATTCTGTGACAATTAGACTTAGTAATAATCCAACACACATAGCTCTTGGGACGACCTCGGCTTTACCATTTACTACACTACACGCGACCGGGTACACTGCCCGTTAGTGCATTAGGGTAGACCATAGGTATAGCGAGACACTATAAATATTAAGACTTGGTCAATAAAACCTGCATCATAGCCCATGAGAAGTTTGACATTTCAAAATACTTTGTTTAAACAAATGTTAAACAGGTATCTCTGACCCTCTCAAGTTCAACCAATTACTTCACATTAATGAGATATGAGGCAGATTTGTTTCAAGGAGTGTTTGGACTTGTGCTTTAAAACTGATTGTTTGATTATTGCGCCCTTTGGTGGCAATAATAAGATTTTAATGTTTGGATAAAATCATGTTTTTTTATTGGTCAAATAATTATTCTAACAAGCTGCAACAAAAAGTGTAGAGCAAAGTTACCAAATCTGAGACTCATCTCATACGAAATATGTTCGGCTATCACAATAATGTCATTTAAGAAAATTTTCATAAATTACTTTCAAGTACGAAACGTGCAGGTGGTTTTCCAAATTCTTGCAGTGTACCGAGACTCCCTAATGTCAATATTGGGAAGCGTTCTTATGAGATGAAGTGCGTGTTAGTATTGAAGTGTGTTTGGAGGTCGGAATTGATAGGTATGGGTATGTTAAAGTGTAAATAGTGTAGACATATGTTTCTTTTTTAGAATATATATTGGTATTGTTTGGTTCAGAAGCATTCCTTGATCCCCATAGTGTAGAAAGAGCATGCGTTTGGATGAGAAGTAGAACACCTCCATCACGTAGAAGAAACCATAGGAATGTTCCTTCTGTTTGTGAGATTAATGAGATGGTGGCAAATGCTAAGTTGGCTAAGAGTCCAACACGACAAGGTCCAGTTTTCGATAGTACTGATTCTCTTCCGGGAGATGATATAGTTTGTTCTAAAGATTATGCAGCTTTGTCAGCATAGAAGATTAAGACACCTACTTCGGTTCATCGTTATAAATCAAATCATGCTCCTAATTATAATACTAATAGTAATAATGCTAATGGTATTGGTATCTCTATGTAGGTTTGTTGTAATCTCTCAGCTATTGTGCCTGTATATATTTATTTTAAATGACGAAACATCTTACTCGTCAATAGCACTTATATATATCTAGAACTATATGTGATGTCTTTTAGTAAATTTTTATGCTACAAATTTTATTGAGGGGAGGACATTGAAAGCATCTATAACATTTTTGACAAGATAATGAAACAAATATTCAAGCAGTTAGAATGTAGATATTGACCCACTAATAAAGACCACAAATAGCTAAACCCATTAACACAACGATACTCATCATGTATTTCAATGAAATCCCTTTCTTTCAACATGTACACTTTCCAACCATTTTTTACCACCCTTCTTTTGTTATAGAAAAATATGCCAACGATATTTATAAGTCATACCCGCCCAACGGCGGGCTTATATGCCCGGGAGGGCTTATAAGTCATGCCCGCCCATTGGGCGGGCTTCAAAAACTAGTATATATATATGTGTGTGTGTGTGTATATATATATATATATATATATATAGTAAGTCAAAAGTATTAAATTATAAAAAAAACGAAACATAAACTGATAAAAAATTATACCGTAATGTCAAATACAATGAGCCAGGAGGTGAAGATGATAACAAGTAAAATAGAGGGTCCTAATAACACCACCCTCAATAAAATTGTGGAGTTTATTGTTTACATAGTATAATCATTAGGGAGAATTACATGTATATCCTTATTAAAGTTCAATATTACGTAAATATTCTTCTCATTTACATAAATATTCTTCCCACTTTTATAATTACATCAATGTCATTCTCAAACTTTTGTAATTACATCAATATCTTTCCCGAACATTAAATTCTTACATATATCCAGAAATCAATTAAATTATAATTATAATGATTTTCAATTCAAAAACTACTATTTATCTCTGATATTCATCTTCAATATAATGTTTATATATACTTTTTGGCCACCATTGATGAAAAAATATGATGACGTAATTACAAAAGTTTGGATATATATATACATATGAAAGATCTTACTGTTCGTATTTATTTATTTGTTCATATATACTATTAAGCCTCGTGTGACGAAAGAATATGTTGATTTTGGGATATATACAAGAATTAAAAGTTTGAGAAGGATATTGATGTAACTAAAAAATTTTGAGAAGGATATTGACGTAATAACAAAAGTGAGAAGGATATTGATGTAATTTTTTTTTGAACGGCGAAATTTTATAAAACTAGCAAGGAGCTAGAAACCAAAATAATTACATATTAGAAGTAACTAGAGACGGGTTTTGAAGCCACCCGACCCAACTAAACTGCTTATAACTACATCTACTACTAATCCAAATAAAAAGTCGTCAAAACAAAGTTATCAAAGAAGACGTTTTCCCTCGGCCGCGCTACACGAAAAACATAAGCATTCCTATGAGCCCACACGTGCCACCAAAGCGAAAAAAAAGAAGCCTCCAATATAGTCTTTTGCATCCTCTTTGACCGCAAGTTCAGTAACCAATCCCGCCATTGTTGAAACGTGAGCAACATCGGAATCTGGATCTCCCACCAACGACCAAACAATTCATAAACTTGTGAGACAAACGAGCATTGAAAGAACAAGTGATTCGTATTTTCAACATCTTCTCCACATATTGGGCAAAGGATAGATGGAACATCAAGCCCACGAATATCGATTTATCTGGCGTCGGAAGTTTATCTAACGAAATCCTCCAAGCCAATATATTTACCTTTTGAGGGATAACTTTGCACCATCGCGTAGGCTGCCACGAGAAATCATTAACTTTTATCTATATACATTCAAGCGGACCAACAGTGAATGACCGTAAGCCATCCAATGTCCATACCCATCATAGGGAACGGAGACAAAATAATGAAGAGATAGCGAAGCGCATCTCCATCATTTGCTCATCCTCTATCCCTCCACGAGGCAATCTACGATATTAACCCAAACCAACTCTCTGCTCTAACTTTGCAGCTAACTTAATCTCTTTATCCAACTCCAAGGCAAAGATACGTGGATATGCATCTTTAAGAGTTTGATCACCAACCCATTTATCTGACCAAAAGTGAGTACATTGCTCGTCGCCAACCTTCTTTTGACAAAACTTCATTAAATCTACCCCTTTATCCTTAAGAGAAGATATAGCTTTGACAATGATGACCCAAATTGAGTTTGGGTATGACTTCCGGAGAGATTCCTTTAACAGACCACCGTTTCCGTGAATCGCTCTAACCACCTGAGTCCACATTGCATTCGATTGCGTCCAAAATCTCCACGCCCATTTAAATAAGAGGGCATGATTCAAAGCAAATATACTATTTACCCCTAAACCACCCTCTCGTTTAGAAGCTAAGACCTTCTTCCAACTTATCCATGTAGTCTTTCTTTCATCCGAATCTGCACCTATGAAAAACCGATTACGAATAGATTCAAAAAGATTTATGACAGTTTGTGAAGCCCTGAAAATCGACATGTAATACTGTAACACCCCAATTTCCACGGTAATGTTTTATTACTATTTTATACGCTTCCTAGTTGACTTCCATCACTTTTTATACAATATGGTTAGTCAAAGTACCTCACATGAATTAAGTCATAGCAAAAAGTACTAACTTTGAATTGGTCCTACTACCAGGGACTAAAGTTGCCTAAGTGTGAAACTTAAAAATTATAATAACCAAATTTCTTCATTCCCAGGATAATAAAAATTTCCAGAAGCCTCTCTATTTCTCTCCATATATCACGATCATCTATACATGACATCAAGAAGTTAGGGTTTTGATCTTAATTCGAATTTAAGCAAGATTGAAGTAAGATATCATCTTATCCAAGCTCAAAAACCAATAAACTAGGGTTTTTCTCATCTTATTCAAGGTATATATCACAACTTGTTTTCAAATTCATGTGTTTTGGCTTACTAATTATGGGTAAAGCCTAAAGATTAGGCTTTTATGCCAATTATAGGGTTGTTATGAAATTTTACATGATTATGTAAAAATATAATTTTGAGAAATCATCAAGAACCCTAGTAATTGTGTATAAATGATTAGCCAAGTGATGGGTAGCCTTTTTGGATGTCATAACACCATTTCATGGTGTTAAATTTCAGAAATCATGTTGGTATGGTTACATAAGCCACGAACCAAACACCCCTCTATGGCTTATTTATTCTTTTAGTGCTTATTGTAATAAGCCTAGTCATGTTCTTAATAAGCTCCATGTAATTCATATGTTCCTAGGTTATACGGGTTAGTTGGGGACATCTTATAAGGAGCTCGTGATTCTACTCAAGCGACTTTGAGGTGAGTAACATATTTAAGTATAGAAACGGGTCCTTGGTAACCCGTTAGTGCGCCATTCTAATTGTGGTATTCACGTTCATGTTCATGTAGTATATTCGAGTTACGACTTCATGATGTTATAATTATACGCTATGTGCCTAAATGAGTCACTCATAGTATGTTTATAAGTGAATTATGTTAAACGGGTCAAAACAGCCCCAAATGACCCGTTTGGATTTAGTTAAGCATTTTGGCCTAAATATTATAATATTATTTGTATAGCGTCCTAAGTGGACGACATGTGTTATTATGTCATGACATGCTTCGAAAGGGAGCCTAGGCGTCTAAGTGGATGGCCAAGCCTTTATTAGCATCTCATTTTGTAAAATGAGACTTAGACATCCTAAGTGGATGACCATATAGCGGCTCAAAGTCATTGAGTATGTGACCGGCGTCCTAAGTGGGCGACTAGAACATTTTTGTTATCTTGAACCATATGGGTTCTAGCGTCCTTAGTGGGCGACTAGTATATAATAGCAAACAAGTACTCATTGCCTGCGAAGCAACCATAATATTATGCCATGTTATGATTAGTATCTTTTATATGTTATCTCACTAAGCGTTGTGCTTACGTTGCTTTGTTGTACTTGTTATATGTGAAGCTAGTGGTAGTGCTATGAAGGGTACGAAGATCGAGAACTAGACCTCGGTGGGATACTTGGGTAATGAGCATTTTCCCTACACGCACTCTTACCAAGAAACGCCCTAGGTTGTATGCTTTTGTGTATGAACATATAGACTCATGTTTATATGATAATCAAGTACATAAGTAGTTTCCTTTATAGTTTAAAGGGTGTTTGGCATAGTGCCATTCTTGCCCATTTTGACCCATTTTGATCATGTACGGGTCAAGGCGAATGATATATGTTATGTACAGTTTTATGTGTTAATATAAGTGTTGGTGTTAATATTATATCAGTCCAAAAAACTTAGCACAGCGTTTCAAGTCTGTACCAGAGCAGTGGTTTAAGAGATTTAGGTATCCGCTGTAGATGGGTAATTAGACTTAAACCTAGGCTATGTGGGACCTATAGTATTAGAAACGTTTCCGCATTATTATGTAGCATCAGTATTAGTATTAGTGCAGCATACATTGTTTGTATGGTAAACATATTACTAGTATTCATGAATTTGGTGTAACATGGTTAAGATCAGGACTTGGTTATCTTATGGAATTATTACGACGCCTGGCCAACGTGGTAATAATTGTGCCACATAACGAGAACTTACCGGTATTATGTTACACTAAAGGAATGAACCCGATAGTAATATTAAGCTCATGCATATAGAAATCTATACATTATGAATATTGCAGTGACTCTTATTGTTCCCTTATCGTGCAATATGTTTAACTTTCAGCGTAGATATGGATGAAAGACCTCCTGACAACTCTGAGTGTCCGACTCATGTAGACATACCAGAACAGGATGATCGGGAGCCCTCCGATCAGTGAAATAGATAAGCATGATAATGCTCCTATTTGATGCTATGGCTATCTGGTCGAGATGTAATATCTCAAGAGATAGCCAAGGCAGAGAATCGGCTATACCATATTATCAGAGCGTCTCGGTGATATCATAGCTCGGACTATCACAGCGAGAACTTGATCGGCTGGTACTTACGAGTCTCGCCACCCAAGTTACTTATCGCGACTTGCGACTTGCAAGCCCCGATTTTCGGAGAACAAGATCCTTTTAAATGCCACAAATGGATCCGGGATGTTGAAGGCGTTTGCCACCGATAAATGCCCGAGCGTTGGGTTAATTTTGCTATTAATCTCCTTCGTGATCGGGCTAAAACATGGTGGAATTGGACCCTTGCATCAAAAGACCAGAAATTGCTAGGAGTATGACTTGGAAGGAGTTCAAGGAATTACTTTTTCAAAACTTTGCTCAGGCGAACTTAATAAGATTCGCCAAGACTTCTTGGGTACCTACCGGACCAGTCGATACATGAATTCTCCATGACCTTCCTTGACCGAGCACATTTTCTACCTGAATATGCTAATGACGAAAGGTTGCTTATGAAACATTATGTGGATATGCTTAGAAAAGATATCCATCAGTTTATTTCAGCCAGGGATTGGAAAAACATGGATCAGCTCATGAATGCGACTTTAGGCGAGAACAAGAAACAAAGAAATAGGAAGAGATTCCTCCTAAAAGAAAGGTGGAGCAGGCTAGTTCTTCTAGGAAGAAAGTTAAGCCGAATGAGGCTTATCCTAGCACGGGGAGTAGGAGCTTTCCACAGTGTGAGAATTGTAAAAGGTTTCACCCAGGAGAATGTCGTGAAGGTAGCAAGACACTACGGTTGTGGTGAGCACTGGTCACATTAGTAAAGATTGTCGAAACGGTTCGGTTTGCGAGGAAATGCTATGATTCAAAGCACACTGAGTCTTGTCCCAATGTCGAGACCCCTTACTCCTCAGCGTCGGCAAGATCCTAGGAGGAATATGACAAGACGGTGAGGCGCCATCGCTTCTAGACCTCCGGAGCCCCTAGCCTTCCTATTGTCCAAAGAACACATAGACCACCGGCCCGTGTTCATCGGATGGTGTAGATGAAGCTAAGGAAGCATAAGGCGTTGTGACATGTACCTTCTTTGTGAATCTATTACGCTCATGTGCTATTTGATTACTGTGCGGATAGATCTTTTGTATCCGAAAGGTTTAGTAGGAGATTTTACATTCGATTAGTCGACAAGCCACCACTAGATGTGGAAGTAGCTAATAACAAAGTGATACGTGTAACCGATGTCTTCGAGTGCGAAATAGAAGTCGATAATGATAAGTATCTAATCGATTTAATTCCTATCCTATGGAGAGCTTGATGTAGTCATCGGTATGCACTGGCTCGGTATGAATGAAGCCATCATTGTATGCCGACATAAGCAAGTCGACTTCAGAACCCCAAGTGGGGAGAAACAATCATCTATGGCGAGCGTAAGAAGGCTAACCTTGCTATTTGTACTTATGCTAGAGCTAAGAGATACTTGGCACATGGTACATCAAGCCTATTTAGCTCATGTTGTCGATATTCATAAGTCTGTTCCAAATATTGATAATATTCCAATTGTTAGAATTTCCGATGTCTTTCGGAGGAACTCTCGGGTATGCCACGATAGACGGGTAGAGTTCCACATTGATCTTATTCCGGGGTACTCCTATTGCCAAAACTCCTACAGACTTGCCCCATCAAAAATGCGAGGAACTCATGAAGCATTACAAGAAGCTGGCTGGATAATGGTTTCATTAACCAAGTAGTTCCCGTGGGGACACGGTCCTTTGTGAAAAGAAGGATGGTAGTATGCGCATGTGCATCGACTACCGAGAGCTCAATAAAGTTACTATCAAGAATCGTTATCCTCTTACTAGGATAGATGATTTATTTGATCACTACTGTGGCAAGTTTCTTTTTCAAAAATAGACCTCGGATCGGATATCATCGGTTAAAGATTGGAAGAAGATATCGAAGACGACTTTCGGACTAGATATGGGCATTATGAGTTTACAGTTATGCCATTTGGTTTGACGAATGCCCCGGCAGCTTTTATGGACCTAATGAATCGGTTACGTAGTCCGATGTTAGATAAGTCAGTTATTGTGTTTATTGACGATATCCTCATTTATTCCAAATCAACTAGTGATCACGAAACCCACTTGCGCCAAGTCCTCAGCATGTTAAGGCGAGAAAAGCTTTATGCTAAGTTCTCGAAGTGTGAATTCGGCCGAAGTTCAATTTCTTGGGCATGTCATAAATAGTGAGGGCATTAAAGTAGATCCGGCTAAAATGATTGCCATCATGAATTGGGAGCGACCCAAAACTCCCACAGAAATTAGATCATTTCTTGGACTTGCGGGATACTACCGCCGTTTTATCCAAGATTTTGCAAAGATTGCTTCTTAAACTACTTGAGCTCACCCATAAGAATGTAAATTTCGAGTAGGATGAGGATAAGGAAGTCGCCTTCGAACTCTAAGCGAGTTAAGTTAAGTCGGGCTCAGCTTAGTATTACCGAGAAGGCAATGATGATTTGAAGTTTATTGTGATGCATCTTTTAATGGCCTCGGTGGTGTTCTTATGCTTTGAGAGAGGTCGAGTCATCGCCTATGCCTCTAGACAGCTTAAGAAACATGAGGAAGAATATCCTACTCATGATTTAGAGCTAGCGGCAGTAGTCCTTGCCTTAAAATTGTGGAGGCATTACCTTCGATTGTGAAGATCAAGATCTTTACCGACCATAAAAGCCTCAAATACTTCTTTGATCAGTGTGACCTCAATATGAGACAGCGACATTGGTTAGATCTAGTCAAGGACTATGATTGTGAAATCCCTTATCATCGGGGAAAGCCAGCGTTGTAGCGGATGCCTTGAGCCATAAAACAAGGCCACGACTCCTTATTGGTCAAATCACTTGAGATGGTGATTACCCGACTTTTATGAGCATATTAAATCAGTTCAAAGCATGAAGCATGGGAAAATGGCGATGTAAATTGAGCGGCTCGTGGGTGGTGCACAACTTAGTTGTGGACTCACGAGGGCTCAGAACAGCCGGTAGAATGTGGATACCGAATGATAAAGAGCTCAAAAAGTTGTTGCTTGATGAGGCTCATAAGTCAAAATCTTCCATTCACCCAGGTGCCACCAAGATGTATTATGATCTTAAATTAGATTATTGGTGGCCAGGTATGAAAAGAGACATTGTAAAATATGTCGGCGGTGTCTTACTTGTCTCCAGCATTTAAGACGAACATCAACAACCTTATGGTAAGCTACAACCTCTTGAGATTCCATTAACGAAATGGGAAAGGATTACTATGGATCTTATCATGAAATTACCCATGACACGACGCATCGCATGATGCTATATGGGTGATTGTAGATCGTTTAACAAAGAGTGCGATTTTCCTTCCTATTAAGGAATCGATGTCCTCGAAGCTCTGGAGTTGTATCTTCGCCAGTAGTGGCGGAACATGGAGTACCGGTTTCTATAGTATCGGATAGAGATATCGTTTACTTCTAGATTACGGAAGAAATTTCAAGAGAATCTAGGTACTGCGTGTCCATTTTAGCACTGACTTATCATCCACAGAACGGATGGTCGAGTGAAAGGACCATTCGGACACTAGAAGATATGCTTGAGCTTTGCTATTGACTTTGGTGGTAGTTGGGTGTCACACCCCGAAGCGAAACCGAGGTGTGGCGGAAAGGAACACAAGTAAAAGATAATAGAACATACAAACGTTTAAGATTAAAGGAAAAGATACATTATTACAATACTAGTTTAGCAAACATAAGCAAATATAATATAAAGTTTAGATCCCAAAGATTGCGTTTATTACATAATGATTAGTAGTAACATGTGAAAACTTCATTATGCAAAGACCTTGAGAAAAAGCACAACGATCACAAATGCATGAGAAAAGCAGGTCAACTATGAAAATAGTTGGTGAGTATACACATTTTATATAATATGAAAATGTTTAAGAGAGTCAAAGGTTTCGGTCATCGAGAATAGTCCACAAAGCAAAGGCATTGTAAATCCACTTTCAGGTTCAAGTTACGCCCATACAAAACTTGCAACTTGTGTGTTCACAACCCATTGCACAAAATATAGGGTGTCTAGTAGTCAAGTATACGTTGTCATAATAGTTCACAATAAAGCACCACGTATATAATAATGTATGCAAGGCAAATCCCCTAGAATAAATAATATGCGTCCCGTAACATAGTGGACGAGAGGTTGGCCGACCTCTAATAGCGCTATTCATACTACCTACTAATAGGAGACTAACAATGCGAATGTACGAATGGTACATCATACAACTATAAATATACAATTAAGAGCACTCCGAACATGGGAGAATTTGTACACTCCACCAATAAGGCGAGTATTTGTTTTGCTCCGTTCACATAGGGAGACTTGGTATTGCTCCGTTCTCATAGGGAGACTTTAGGTCATAGTCATAGCATGTACGGTTCAATAAGTTCAAACAAGACATAAAAGTTCAAGGGTTTGATTCAAGTTCAAAAGTGTTCATAGAAGTAGTAATCAATTTAGTTCAAGTATGGTTTATGCATTTTGCCCCAAAATATAGTAAAACGGTAAAAAGGGGATTGTGAGTACTCACTTGGTACAATGATGTGATGGCAAAAGTGGATACACTGAAATGAGGCGAAAACTCTAACTGCAACCAATATGAATGATATGCTCTAATATAAGCCATGATATAATGTTATGCATGCAACTCATATGATATCCATACCACTTGTGCATTTTTGAAAATAAAGTTTATCGTCGAAAAATAAGTTTATAACATATTGTCAAGTTATAAATTACTTTATAAGTACTTACGTTGAAATTATATCCTACGATAGTCAATCATTTAGTGATTTATTATGAAATTATAGTTTTTCGTCGTAAAACAATATAATTTGACAATTTATGAAAGTGACTAAATGGCCTCGAGAAACTAGTCGTAAAATAGTGAATACCGAGTGTTAGGAAACAAACTCAATGATTTTGGAAAGCTTGTCACATTATCTAAAAGTCTTAGTGTTAAACTTTTGATCATAGAGGTATCGATCATGGAGAAAGATATAGGTGAAGTAGAGTACTTGAACTAAAAATATTGTTTAAGGTTAGTTTTCGACAAAGTTTGAGTGACCGTATTTTATTCGTTACAACTCCGTTTGACGAACGGTTAAATATTTTGGAAAATAGAATAGGTGAACTTACTTTTACTAGAAGACATCGTTTTTCTCAAAGTATTCTATCGTTGTGAAAAGCGACTCCAAACATGGTCACTGCGACAACTATTTTTTTACTAATAGAAAATATGCATAAGTGTTTATACTTGTATAAAAATAGTTACGATAATCTTATTTAAAACGCTTGTAACTTAGCCGTTATAAGTCCGTTTCTCGTTTTATATATCCTTAGTTTCGTGTTAATGTATACTAATATATTTTTAACAAATCGACTCATTTAGATAGCGCTTAAAACTCATTTTTGGACCTATGAAAAATTACGGACAACATGTATTTTCACGAAAATATAGTTTTGCCGCTAAACTTGAAAATAGTGTATCTCCTTCGTTATAAATCCGTTTTAACCCGTTCAAGCGACCACGATTTCGTTTTAAAGTATATTTTCTGAAAATATAACCCAAAATACTTCATGACCTGCTGAATTTTCCAGATTTTGCAAAAACGAACAGCAGCTATTTTATTATCGTCTAACTTGATTTTTCTAGCGTAATACTTGTTTCAATCACTTCAAATCAACACCAAATCTATTCTAAACCTACCATACACCTTCTTAGGGTGTCATAGGTTCCTAAACATCATCAACCATGATATGTTTCAAGGGATTAATTATACGATGATTTATACTAGTAATAAGTACCAAAAACAATAAAAAGTGGTATAAATACATATGATACTTGCATGATTTCTACTAAAATGATGAAAATAACTCAAGAATGATTAGGAAAGATCATGAATTGCTTACTAGTTGATTGATGAGGTTTAAGGTAACTAGGTACTAATTACTCCTTGGTTTTTATTGCAAAACCTTATATAGAAGTATACTAGGAATTATATAAGCACTTGATCTTGAAAATTTATGGTTTCCTCTTGTGTTTCTTGATCTTGGCCGAACCACCCAACAAGAGAGGAGAGGATATGTAGTTTATTTTCACATTTGAAAAGTGTATGTATGTTTTTAGTTTGCAAATATCTTGTATCAAATATTGCTTAGTCATTTAAATGTGTAGGTGTCCCATTTTACTTGAAGATTTTTGTAAAAAGATAGTGACTCATGGGGGAAGGTCGGCTAAGGTATGAAATGGGACAAGATTTTGTATTTTTGATAAGTTAAATGTATGTAAGTGTAACTAATATGTGTATTTGATAAATATAATTAGGTATTAAGTGTAGCGTTAGCTAGAAATCAATTTTAGCGGAACAAAATAAAATATTTCGAAGTCATAAAAATTATAAAAATACATTTCTCGCAAGAATTGAGTGAATAAATAATTATAGAGTTGAATTCTGGCAGTAAGTAAACATTTATATATAACAATTTATATACAAAATAAATTTAAAATATTGGGTAAACTAATAATATAATTTTTATAGTCTTAAAATGAGTATAAAAATATATTAGGATAATTTTGGAAGTGTCGGATCAATTGTTCAAAATAAATGATCGTGCGATAGCGTTTATTTAATAGAAAAAAAAATATACGTTAATGAAATATGCAAACCCATGCATGAACTAATATGGAAATGATGTTATAGATGATATGTAGACTAACTCTAGTCTATATGAAGTGTTCTCAATGATGTTTCATGAATACGCAGCTAAACCCTTACGGTTACGCGAATTTGATGCTCGTAAACCTAGTTTACGAAAAATGATGAATGAAAGTCATGAATATAAATTTTTCTCCAGGAATGAATAGTGTTTCGTGAATAGTAAAATTTTGAAATAACCTCTCAAAATATCAGCTCGACTCCAAAAATGATGAATAGTAAAATAATGAATAGTAACCGATGAATAGTAAATTCCCGAGATGAATAGTAAAAAATTTTAAAGTTTGCAAAATGACCGGAAATTAGGAATTGTGACATTCTTCCCCTGTCAGAGGAATCACGTCCTCGTGATTCAATTGTTGATACTATAGTCCGAACCGCGACAAGGGTTCTAAAAGTTCATGCTCGTGTATGGTCTAAATGATTATGTCAATGCTCATGTACATGTGTTCCTCATCCAACTAGGTACGTTCTCGTGATCAGACTTGATGGTGTAAATTTACCCAATATCAAACGTAGCCCTCAAAAGACCTTTAGGTAGTCGATTCTAATTTAATCTCACAACTCATCAAACAAGAACTGTCATAAGATTAAACTAAATCGAATTGAGTAAACTTGACTCTTAGCTTGATTTTCGCAACTCATCAAACAAGAACTGTCACTAGATCAAGCTAGGAAACAAGTCTTTTGAATGAAGTCTTTTGAAAGATTCGCTCGATATTGGAATGCTTACACAAATCAAATCAAATCAACAAAATAAATTACAACTAAGGTCGATATCGTTAGGTCTCAAATTAGTCAATGTCGTGAACGTGGTAAAAAATCGAAAGGAAGTTATGCACTCAAAATCATGTTGTATGCAGAAAGAAGGTGGTTGTTCAAAAGAATGTACGTTACGCGTTCTGCTTCCCGGTACCAAGATAGAATGCTCGACCCGCGGGGGAAACATCAATGTTTTGTTCTGGTGGACCTTCTATTGCCAACGCCAGGTTTGGATGATTTCCTCCTTGGTTGGGAGTTCTTTTCAACTTTGGACAAGTATTCGAGAAGGTGATATAGACTTCCACACTCGTAACATGCTTTTCTTTGTCCTTGATTCCGGTCTGTTTGAGCAATACATGATGTGACCCGATGCATTCACATTTATTGCACTTTGGGCGCTTCTCAGTGGTGATAGTTACATAGAGTGCACATAGGGTGTGGACCTGCGTATCTTTTGGGCCCTTGAGTTATTGCTCCGTAGTTCCCAACTACTCGTTGTCTCTTGTCTTGTTGATTTTGGTCACACCGCTGTGATCTTCTACTGCCTCTTTCGTCACCGTCATTTCCTTTCATTAGTTCACTCGACTGATCACATCATTATTCGATCAAGCTGCACGCCATACCCATAGCAGACTTGCGAGTGGTTGGGTTTGATGAGGTGACATCCCTCCTAATTTCCGGTATCAATCCCCAAATATATCGGTCGATCAACTTCTCCACAGTGGAAACCATGTGAGGAACCATTCTATAGCATCAACCTTGTTTCCCTCAGCACATTTCGTGATACTAAGTTTTGACTCAACATTCTCGAACCATGTTAGCAGTCCTATGGCACCCTCGGTACCATAAAATTCCATTGGCTTGCATGTCATGAAAGTCTTGTAGTTGCATCCATGACCAGTGTTTGAAGTACCTTCTCCAACGTTGGTTCGTCTAGCATCAAGGTGTGTCATAATTTGGGCGAGTAGGTCCGCTATTCCAACAGCGTTGTTGTTTGGATTGTCATTGTTGTTTGGGTTGGAATTGTTGTTTAGGTTGACATTGTTGTTTGGATTGACGTTGTTGTTGAATCCTGAGCATGTGTTTCTTGCAGCCATGATCTTGCAGTGGACCAAAACATCGGGTTGAGTAAACGACATTGAACAAGCAGATGAGGTGTGGAACAGTTGAAATTTGTGTTATAGTGATTGAAATATGAAAGGACTAGAGACATACTATGTCTAACAAGTCGAAAGGTGGGAAAAGAGAAGGTATAAACAAGGTACGGTAACATAAACGTGAATATAAAACATGTTATGCATACCCCCGACCAATGCAGATTTGAATGACCGGACTCTTAAGACTCGACTAAACTTGATTCAAAACTACCACTCTTATCATTGCATGGTTCTTCATAAATTAGACATAGGTGATCAGGCTATGTATAATTTAGGATTAACGATGCAACGATAGGACTAGGTGACTCGTATGATGTTCGATGTTTAATAAACTTTATTACGGTTATAGTTGGATTTTTATTTTTGAAAATCGGCATTCTCTATAACCTTGGCTCTGACCAATGTCATACACCCTGAGAAATGAAACATGAGGTGTAACCGAAAAGGAACACAAGCAAAAGATAATAGACCATACCAACGTTTAAGATTAAAGGAAAAGATACATTATTACAATACCAGTTTAGCCAACATCTGCAAATATAATATAAAGTTTAGATCCCAAAATATTGCGTTTTATTACATAATGATTAGTAGTAACATGTGAAAACTTCATTATGCAAAGACCTTGAGAAAAAAGCTACAAACGATCACGAAATGCATGAGAAAACAGGGTCAACTATGAAAATAGTTGGTGAGTATAAACGTTTTATATAATATGAAAATTTTTAAGAGAGAGTCAAAGGTTTCGGTCATCGAGAATAGTCCATAAAGCAAAGGCATTGTAAATCTACTCAGTTCCAAGTTCCGCCCATACAAAACTTGCACCTTTGTGTGTTCAAACCCATTGCACAAAATATAGGGTGTCTAGTAGTCAAGTATACGTTATCATAATAGTTCACAAGCACCACGTATATAATAATGTATGCAAGGCAAAGCCCCTAGAATAAGTAATATGCGTCCTGTAACATAGTGGATGAGAGGTTGGCCGACCTCTAATAGCGCTATCCATACTACCTACTAATAGGAGACTAACAATGCAAATGTACGAATGGTACATCATACAACTATTAATATACAATTAAGAACACTCCGAACATGGGAGAATTTGTACACTCCACCAATAAGGCAAGTATTTGTGTTGCTCCGTTTACATAAGGAGACTTGGTATTGGTCTGTTCTCATAGGGAGACTTTAGGTCATAGTCATGATACGGTTCAATAAGTTCAAACAAGTCATAAATTTTCAAGGGTTTGATTCAAGTTCAAAAGTGTTCATAGAAGTAGTAATCAATTTAGTTCAAGTATGGTTCATGCATTTTGCCCCAAAATATAGTAAAACGGTAAAAAGGGGATTGTGAATGTAGGATCGAATATATTTTTGTGTTGATGATTCGGGTGGTCTTGGATGATCAAAATACATGTTTGCCATAGTTAGAGAGTTAGAGAGAAAGGGAGTTTCTTGGTAGAGACTTGGTTCAACAAATGTAAAAGGTTAGATTAAAGAAAAGCTCCACCCCTTCCATGGATGGAAGGGGTATTTATAGTTACAAGAAATACGACCTCCTATCGTCCTGTGGATCAGGTATCTGAGTGGGTAAAGCCGTCCTTCCTCGCGTGTTACACTAAACTAATCTACGCTACAAACTAACTAATGAACTACTAAGTAACGTAAATAACAACAAGTCTACGAGCTAACTTATGCTAGATAATATTTGGGGTGACCGACTCTTCACTATGGAATTTTCTAATTCCTAACAATCTCCCCCTAAGGAAGGTCACCCCATGTTTTACATTTCAAATCCTAGCATTCTGTTCTTGTCTTTGGTTCTGAGCTCGTAGACTTCAATTCTTCAAGTTCTGCAATCTTTGTGCTTTTGTTGCGATTCTTCAAAGTCCGCATTGATTTGTACATTTTAGTGGAGGCCTTTAACTGATCCACATCTTTGATGATCTTCGAGCTTTCATTGAGATCATCGGCCACAGACAATCTCTCGGATCATCCTTTTGTTGTGTTGCCATCATGTGAAGTTGTGACTTCGGACCGACATGCTCACATTTTTGAATCATGACATCTTTCCATCAGAGTAGCGGAAGCTTTCTTGGTTCAAGATATTTGCGGCGTAGCAGGAACATAGTATAAAAATATCGAGGCAGGTTACGTAGATATGCACAGGTCATGATTTCTTCAATTAAGTGTGGATGCTGTGAGCATGCGGCATTGGATTGACCGCTCAATTACGATCGAGCGGCGATCCAAATGTACGCAAACAACGGTTAGCAATAAAACACCGCGAAGTGTCTTTGATCACTTTAATTTGAATTAGTACACGGCCGGTTCCCGTTGATCGATTACAAATCTTTACTTTGTGATCAGTAGGATTCCTAAAATCTCCTTGACAGGGGTTTGGCTGTTCTAGCTGTTCTCAAACCGAACGTCTCAAAGACAACGAAGTGAGTGAACCGCAATTGAGATTCGATTGATGAAAAATGATTTGAAAAACAATCGCGTATTGCTTGAAGAAAGAGTTTTGCAATTCGACGAAGGTTTTATGAGAAAGATCAATTTTCAATCAAAATACTTTTTGTATTAGAGAATGAGTACACATTCGACGTGCTAGCGAAAAGAAGAGATTCGCACATCGAACGGTTTTTCTAAAAGTATTTTTCAATCGAGAGATACTTTTGAATTTGAATTGAATACACATTAGCTAGAAAAAGAAGGTTTGCACATCGAACGGTTTTTACAAAAGTATTCGTCAATTCCATTCCTGGACCAAGGTTGATTCAAGATTGAATCTCCCCATTGTTTCTATCCAGTTGTCACAAGCTTGATCTTACGAGAAGATCTCACATGCCACCTACCAGAGCTTGTTTGATGTTGGCTCCAGAAGGCTTTCCATCTTCATTGTGAATATTTTTACATATCTTTCGGATGTTACGGCAATATCACAAGGATAATCGTTAGGACTCTTAATATATTCTTACTTTCCACATTGTGTGAAAAAGCAAGTCTTCAAGAATAGTGTCCTAATGAGACATTGTGGATGATCTCTTGGCTCTAGACTCAATAGTGCACATTTGGTTCCTATGCCGGAGACTAGGAGAGGGTCTCCTTCTTCAATATCAACAATCTCTAAGAGAAAGTCGATAGATTATGTCGGTTCCCGTGAGAATGAAACAAGCCCTTTTAAGAGGAACTTTAGTAGCTTGGGAAGGTTAGTGCAAGTCGTCCTGGGTCCATGATGTCTTGTCTTCAATACCGAGTGTTACCTTAGTAAACAGGTAAATATGTATTGAACCTGGTTTCTGCCCTAAGGTTGAATTATTGGCGGGCTATTTCTTTTCACCCTTTTTCATATTCATTTCTTTTTCATTATTCAACCCGCCGGTTACTTACAGACTTCATAACTAGAACCTTGGGTTTATTCCAGTTAGCTCTGCCAGTCCGCACTCTTCCCAAATTCTCATTTTTCTCCTTTTTCCAATATTCCTAAGGACTCTACACTATCTAGTGGATTGTCCCTGGGTAGATCCCTCCGACTGGCGGGATGGGGGAACGAATACCTAACCTAACCATCCTTATAACACCATGCATAAAGTAAATTGGTTGGTCTTTTGGTACAGTTCATTCTTCCTTAAAACCAATTGAAAAATCATTTGAAAAAACAATCAAGGTACTTGTGATACGAGATCAAAGCATTTTGTACCTTAATAGTTTCGATCATTTAGAAAACCTCTCCCTCATCATGTGCATATGATTTAGAAATTGTTTAGCACATGGAGGCAAGAGGACTTTGAAATATTTTCTTTGATCACAATTTTCATAGAAAAAGCCATTTGATTTTCTTTGGTAAATTCTCCCCCTCAATATGTGCATAGGATTTTTGAAATCATTTTTATCACATAGAGGCAAGAGTTAATTTGAAGCACAACCACAATCACAAAAGCCATTAAGAAACCATTTGAAAACTCAATCAAGGTACTTTTATAAGTCTCTTATAAAAACTTTTGTACCTCGATAGTTATGCTCCCCCTCAATATGTGCGAGATTCGAAAGTTTTAGCACACAAGAGAGAGCAACATGCACATTTGAATCAAAACGATCACCTTTTATCAAATTTCATTATTAAATCACAAATTCTCCCCGATCAAAAATATCAAACCCTTTGAGATTTTGGATCCCAAATGATTAATACGGTTTAGAAAACATGGGAGAATATGTGGCCTGGTTTAAATACTCATCATGTTTTTGGATAAATCCTCCTCCTCAACATGTGCATTGTGCGTTTGGCACATGGAGGCAGGAGTGCCTTTAGGAGCTAAACCAATTCCATTTAAACAGATAAGAGAATTAAATCACGATCTCTACCTCGATCAAAATTTCAAACCTTTTGAGATTTGTGATCCCAATTGATTTAAATCATTTAAAAGATTTTGGGGAAAGGCGTGGCTTGATTTAACTTTGAAAAATGATGAGATAAGGATCATTTTAAGACATTAAAGATTGTTAGTATCAGGTATGATTGTTTTATGAGATCTTTAAGTAAAATAAAACAATTTCACAATCAAACAAGAACAGAAAAATTTCATTTTGAAAGACCTTGATTCAAAAGAAAAATCATACCATGACATAACATTAAATCTTTAGATCACCACTTATTATCGTACAAAACAGAACTTTTGTGAAGAAATATCGTTTGAAAATATTTTATTTTAAATCACTCTCCCCGATCCATGAGAAGTCAATAATTGAGTGACTTAGGTTTTGATAACAAGAAGTCCGGTGATTTTCAAAAATTAGTCCAATATATTTTCAAAACAATATTTTTCCATTTTCAAAACAATTTAATCAAAGTTTTATAATATGTTTTAAAAAAATGGTATTCTGCACAAAGATACATTAGTGGTTGAGAAGCTTCAATTGTTGTTGCTGTAGGGTTTGGAAGAAAAACCATCTGTTGATGCAGTGAGACTTCTTCTTACGTTGCATTTTGAATGCCAACTGAGGTCAAATTAAGCTCCGTTTCTTCAATCACTTAGAAGAAAACCATCTGCTGATGTAGTGAGACCTCTTACGTTGCATTTATGCCAACTCTCCATAGAAGTCCAATTAAGCTCCGTTTCTTCATTTATCAACCCAAGATATAGTTACCCTTTCCTTTCGACATCCAATCATCTTCATTTGTGGATCGGATCGGGAACATTCTTATATACCAAGATACTGCATCGTTAGTGAACACACTGAGATATATGGTGGTCGACATCACCACAATGCGACTAATAAAAGTCAATTCAACATATCAATCAGTTCATATAAGGTATGGGATTAATGTGTTCATCAAACTATAATCATCTAATCCTAACAATCACATACTAGAAACCTAGTCCTTCAACATAGGCAATTATATTTTGAGATAAGCACGTTAGGATGATTAAGAAAGTCCGTTAGATGATGTAAATTTGAAAACATTCTCCCCTTCAATCAATGACTTATTTTATGAAAATATTAAATGAAGTCATTGATTGAGTTTTCAATTTTTCTGAAAACTCTGAATCTGATTGTTTTAAAGCAAATTTTCCACCATTTTAGAAAACAACAAATATTTTTACGAGAAAATTTTAGACGGAAAAACATTTGTGTAGGAACAACAGTCCTTCGACATACTTTCCTCAAAGTGTTTTAGGATAAGTTACTTGAAATATTTGAAGAATTGTTTAGCGCAACACCTTCCTTTAAAAGGGTTGCTATGAAATAATAGCAAGCCATAATTTTAGAACGGGTTCTGATCGAGTAACGCAAGCCATTTTGAAGGCGGGTTCTGATCTGAAATAACGTAAGCCATAATTTGGACATGTTTAGAAAGAAATATTTACACCTCCTCCTTTCGAACTTCATCTATGGTCCCGTGCCATTATTGAATGACATTTCTAAGGCTGCAGATGTTATCGATACCGAGAAGACATGTCTTGGAAAACATATTTTGGTATTTTTGAAATTTTTGATTTTTTATGGGTTTTGAAGGTTTTATATTTTCTATTTTCTTTTGTTGGTTTTATATTTTGTATATTGTTTTTTGATAAATATATACAAAGATAGAATAGATGATATAGTTTAAGAAGATGATGATCGATACCGAGATAAGGATATCGACAGCCCTTGTAGAAGATAGAAGTCATCATCCTAAAACTTTCACCACCAAAGCTTAGAGCTCTTGCATTGAAGAAAGAAATCGAACCATCGAAAGTGAGACTTTGGCGACCCTAAACGAAAATCCTTATGATGATTGACTCTATTTCAAGCTTGCTTTAGCCGGTGCAAAAGAAGCACACCATTATCATAAAGGCTCCTTTTAAGAATAATCACCGTGATTCTTCGTTGCTATATCATCCAATAGAACAACAACAACGTATCATCCCACATTTAAATAATCTTCTCAAATTTCCTTTTTCACTGAAGTCTGAAGCGATCCATTCCAAAAAGGTGTCAAGAGAACATTTCCCCCAAGTAGATGAAAATGATGTAGTCAGCCTCTTTGTATAATGCTCACGAACTCTCTCGAATACACATCATGAAGGGAATGAAAACACCTTACATGTTCACATTTTCTTCCGGATGATCGTGTATGAAGCTCAAGAACGAAGTACACCAATACCGAGCTCTCCCGAATACATCATGGGGAATGAAAACACCTCCCCATGTTCACATTTTTCTTCTCTGATGATCGTGTATGAAGCTCAAGTATCCGAAGTATACCAATACACAAGGAAGGAATAACTGGTAACATTGAAGAAGCGGGACAAGTCATCGATTATCTCTGCGGATGACAATCTCTGCGGATGTCAACTCCGGAATAAGTGATTATATCTCTGAATCAGTGATTAAGCACTCAAGTGAAACAGGTGAGCATCCCCATGTACCCGTCTCTCTCCCCAATGAATCACACACTTGTGTACCTCTTTATCTTGAAACTTTCTTACATCACTTCCCCAACCGTTGGAATAATAACACAAAAGCCTTGATGAGTAAAACCTTGAGTTTCTCTGCGGTCATGACATTTGTTTTCCGGGATATCTTCAATCACTTAGAAGAATTAAGTTCATCAAGTTTACTTTTCGCATGAGTCAAACCTTGAGTTTCTCTGCGGTAATAACATTTGTCTTCCCGGGATATCTTCAATCACAGAAGAATTAAGTTCATCAAGTTTACTCGCTTTGTGTTTAGATGTGTGTCTCCTTTCCCCCTTGCTAGTTTTGACACTTCAGAATCAGCAACTCTTTGAAAGCCCAAATACTATAAATCTGTTGAGAAGAACGCTTGGAGTTTTTGTGAGAATCAACATGCTGAATAATGTGAGCAAGTCTAATTGGGGATTAAATTCGCCATATCACTATCCCCCAATTAGTGCTCTCCCCTAAACCGACAATATGTTTGATAAATGCCCATATTAAGAAGAAGTCTTTTGATAATCAAATGAAACTCGTCTTTTAGTCTTCTAACATGTAGCAGAGAATGTAGAACCATTGTAGACTCGACCTTCTTCAAGATTGTCAAGTTGGGGAATAAAGTGTTAACATCTTCAACTCACACCAAAAAGCTTCCCACCAAAAGCATCCCATTAACTTACTTCTTGCCAATCCCCTTAACTAAATCCGCCCAATCAAACAAGAAGAAGGATGTTCATCAAGGAAATAAACAATCAGGGCACTTACACACAACAAGATGGTAACACCAAACTACCAATCACATCAAACAAGAACAGAGAGATTGTATGGAATCATCATGTTGTGAAGCATTAACCGAAAGCACTTTGTCGATAAACTCATCAATCCGAGTGAAGATGTCAACCAACGACTCTTCAAAAGAAAACTCCATGTAAAGATCCGATAGAAGAAGCTCGGTTCTTACATGAGTTTGGAGCCGTTTGACCATTTATTCTCATATAATAATCAACCATGCAGTATTATCACACTTCTTCTTCCCCTCAAGAATCTTGAGATGCCATTCTTGATTAAGCAAGTGAATATCTTCAACAATGTAATCTATTCACACTTCTCCCCTGCAAAATTAGCTCATGATGCCCATCGTCATTATAGTTGAGCAAGTGGAATAAGAAAACAATCAACAGTAGCCATTCACTTGATGGTAGGCGCATGGAAAAGTATGAAGCATGTTGATGAGAATGGTCATAATAAGAAGATTTCTCTTCCTCAGAAGATAAAGCGCCTTTGGCTTTTCTTTTCTTTAGTCACGAGGCTTGAGGCGGGAATTATTCAACGTCATTATGTTGAAGTACGAGGGCACGAACTGATGTGAACAGGCGTCATAAGAAGATTTCTCTTCTTTTGAAGATAAAGCGCACCGAGACGTACACTTTTCTTTTCTTTAGAGAACGGGCATGAACGATGTGTTCATACGTCATATCCTCTCTTTTCACTCTCTTAGCAAAACATGTAATCATCCCCATTATCATTCTGTAGGCTCTTTGTTGTGACGGTGATGGAGAAAACCCAATGATGAATTTGACCACGAAGTAAACTACCCGTTCGTGACTTAAACTTGCACATATGTAACAAAGAGCGGTGCTGATTTCCATTAGCATCTCTAAGTACTCTCTATGTACTCTATACTCTTCAACCAACCAACAAAGTATAAGGCGTACATTACCTCTTGAAAATCCACAATTGAATGTGACACTGAGCACAACAACGTAACTCCTTAAAGTGATAGTTATCTTGTGGTGGTAAGAGCCCAATTCCCCCAAGTGGTAAAAAGGAAAGGTAAAAGTCACCCAACAATAACTAGATTTCCAAGTCTTTGTTTTTGATAATAGGCTTGAACAAGGATCATGAAGAATCTTCATCCAACCATCCCCGATACCTTTAGATACTAAGTACACGCGCCCGTGATATTTCACTTCAACCTCAAATAAATATCTTGAATTGCCGTTGTCACATCTTCTGATTTGCTCAAATCTAGCCTTCTTTGACATTTAAATGAACTTTGATAATGGTTTCATCCTGACCATTGTTAAAAGCACATAACCGTAAAACCTGTAATAGCCAAAAGCCATATGACAAAAATCCAAACACACATCCAATTTATGAAGTACACCATTTTATCCCTTCTTCGAAGCAGAAACTGTAGCACCAACATCAGAAAAGATCCAGAATTACACTTTCTCATTCTCCAGGATGGTTCCATCATCACGGGATTTTACAATTCTATGGTTTAAATCGAAAAATAGTTTCTTTCGCGGGATTTTACAAAACCAAGAATAAACCGTAAGACAGATCCGGAAATGAACTTTACCAATACCAGGATGTTTCCATTGTCACGGGATTTTACAAGTCTATGATTTAACCGAGAAATAGGTTAATTTTACAAAATCAAGACAAAACCGTAAACAATGTTAGCTTGA
The DNA here is from genome assembly GCA_910596185.1 of Chrysanthemum makinoi. Taxonomy (NCBI): domain Eukaryota; kingdom Viridiplantae; phylum Streptophyta; class Magnoliopsida; order Asterales; family Asteraceae; genus Chrysanthemum; species Chrysanthemum makinoi. The sequence continues at coordinate 323,879,734 of OU343225.1, read as the reverse complement.
ATGTGTTATGACAACATTGGTATCGGTGAATATCTGTTTTATGGGAATATGCAGCGGTTCATCAACGGTTCATAATCCAACATCATCAATATCATCAACCATTCATCCAATAATCACTTTGGTTAACACATCATTCACGCTATCTGTCGGCTATTGCAGTAACCATATGGAGAAGTAAACCCGATATACCAAACTTGATCATGAAGTAGAATTCCCCAGATTTGTTACTTAAACTTGTACTAATCCTTGTGAAGAAGAAACGGTGTACCCAATCTACAGAACCTCTTGACATTCTCAACTATGCGAGACACCGAAGTGATAGCTACGTTGTGGGTTAAATGAGAAAGAATCACAAACGCAACTAAATAGCCAAGTCTTTATCACACTCTATAAAAGCCCAAACAAGTCATCTTCGCGGAAAGGTAGAAAGAAAGAAGACGAAATAAGTAAACGCGCCCAGAACACCTCACTTCATATCCAAATAAGAGATACCGAACAAACAACCCCGTAGACAAACATGTTCCAATAGCTATTATAAGCCATGACATAATAATATCCGTGGAAATGTATAAGCCAAAGTGTCAAACCTCATAACCCATCATCATACCAAATCTCATCATCAGATCTCATTATCACACATCTCATGATTGTCAACCATAATATTCCCTGGATCGAGCATAAGCCCATTTTAAAATTAGCACATCCGATAATGAAAGCCCATCCAGAATTAATTCCTCTTAAAGTTCAAGTATTCTTAGAATCCAAAGACATGGCGCCAACTCACGTAGAGTATCCGAATTATAGAGCCCATTTTACCACATTAATTTCCGTTAAGATCACGAGTCTGCAGATATCCGATTCAAACAATTAAAACCGAGGCTCAAGAGTTACCACATAATTCGTTCCAAAATTAATGCCATTTGTCACATGGACCATTAAGAAATCATTTATCCCCTCCAATCACTCAAATAACTCATACACGCTTAGTAATAAAATAACCCATTATCTAAACCAATTTCGTGCAATAACTCCAATCACAAGGACAAGACGTCATGGACCTTTTATGAAGAAATTTCGTGAGTTGTGATTACATTATCTCACATTTGTGAGTTCATTATCTCAAATAAGCCATTCATGCTCACAAGGTCCATTAAATATTGTGATTTCACTATCTCAAACCCAACTCAAGCGGCCCAAAAAAATTAGGTCCACTCGGCAAATATGAATAAATCAGGTTTACACTGTTTCTTGCCCAAATGTCACGGGGAGTATAAAAACATCACATATCTTACTTAACTCACAAACCCTAATAACACCACTCTAATATGTCGCCTCCCTCCAACACATCTACTCAAACCCTAAATCTTCTCCTAATTACCTCCGCTTCTCACCAAAATAGACGAGTCATAGACAACCAAAACAGATCCAATGGAGATCAAAATCAAGCCAAACCTTTCACCAATCAATCATCTCACCCAAACACATTCATCTCCATTTATCCAAGTTGTGACTTACCAACATCATCCGTCCCATTTCTGCTTCTCGCTTCAGTCATCACGCCACAGGGATGGCATGAGTTTTATGCCACAGGGATGGTACGAGATATGGTTTAGATGGCATCAAGATCCACTCCGGGTCAAAGGTAGGTTTGATAATAGTTGGTTTTTGTTTGAAGAAGATGTAATCGAACCTAAGAATAAGAGACTAACGAATTTGTTAATACTCTATTCCTTTTTATTTGAATATTAATTGAAGATTAGCTTCAACAATTAGATCGATGAGGATATAAATTCGTGTGTTAAGACCCTTGTTGTCTTTATATTCCATTAACAAACACGAATGAAATCTGAGATCTTTTTGATTTTACCTTTTGTAATTTGTTATGATTGAGGGTTGGGGAGTGACTTCTTGAAGTGAGTCAAGAGTAGGATTGGTTAATGTATTTGATTGTGTTAAGATGTTTTGACCATACACTTCTCGTTTACATCAGCTCGTACAAGGACTGATGGTTGTTTTAAACTGAAGTCGAGAAGTCTTTATGGTACAAGGTTGGTCTTGTGGTCGAGTCTCGTTGGCAATAAGTATTGTTGTTGAGGTCGTGGTCTCCTTCTTCTACCTTTCTGTATAGTTGCATAAGGCCCAAGACAAGTCGCTTCCAATTTTTGCAAAGCAAGTCGCTAACTCTTTAAGTCAAGTAGCAAACTTTGAGTCAAGTCGCTAGCAATGACATAAGTCGCTAGTAGTCATAGCGAAGTCCTTGCACAAGTCGCTAGCACAAGTTGCTACGACTTGTAAAGACAAGTCGCTAGTGAGTCAAAACTGACAAGTCGCTAACCTTTTTCATTACAAATCTCTATTGACTCAATAGTCAATAGTCAAGTCGCTACATTAAGCATAAGTCGCTACTTGATACATTGAATCTGGACTGTTTTGTGTACAACTCGCTAACATGATATATGACTTGTTCCGGCGTTATTTCCGACCATGTTTTTGACCATTTCTTCATATTAACCCAGAAAATAGCAGTTTTGACCCAGTTGACTCATAGACCACTAAAGCTGATGGATTGACCATATATTCATATTTTGGACAAAGCGTATATATAAACAGAACTTGGACAAAAAAACAGACTTGGACACATGTTTGAACCAGTTAGGACCATAGACCAAAAGAAGAATACCAAGACATGATAAACTGTTAACCCAAAAACGTATTCCGACCACAAAAACCAATCAAAACCAGTTTCAAATAAGCAAATAAGTATCAAAACCAAAAAAGTATCAAAACATGTTTGAAACCAGTTTTAAAAAGTAATCCAACCACAAAAATTCACGAACCAGTTAAAAAACCATGTATCAATACCACAAGAATCAACACAACATAATAACCTGGCTCTGGTACCAATTGTAGGATCGAATATATTTTTGTGTTGATGATTCGGGTGGTCTTGGATGATCAAAATACATGTTTGCCATAGTTAGAGAGTTAGAAAGAAAGGGAGTTTCTTGGTAGAGACTTGGTTCAACAAATGTAAAAGGTTAGATTAAAGAAAAGCTCCACCCCTTCCATGGATGGAAGGGGTATTTATAGTTACATGAAATACGACCTCCTATCGGCCTGTGGATCAGGTATACAGTGGGTAAAGACCCGTCCTTCCTCCACGGTGTTACACTAAACTAATCTACGCTACAAACTAACTAATAAACTACTAAGTAACGTAAATAACGACAAGTCTACGAGCTAACTTATGCTAGATAATATTTGGGGTGACCGACTCTTCACTATGGAATTTTCTAATTCCTAACAGTGAATACTCACTTGGTACAATGATGTGATGGCAAAAGTGGATATACTGAAATGAGGCGAAAACTCTAACTGCAACCTATATGAATGATATGCTCTAATATAATCCATGATATAATGTTATGCATGCAACTCATATGATATCCATACCACTTGTGCATTTTTGAAAATAAAGTTTATCGTCGAAAAATAAGTTTATAACATATTGTCAAGTTATAAATTACTTTATAAGTACTTACGTTGAAATGATATCCTACGATAGTCAATCATTTAGTGATTTATTATGAAATTATAGTTTTTCGTCGCAAAACAATATAATTTGACAATTCATGAAAGTGACTAAATGGCCTCGAGAAACTAGTCGTAAAATAGTGAATACCGTGTGTTAGGAAACAAACTCAATGATTTTGGAAAGCTTGTCACATTATCTAAAAGTCTTAGTGTTAAACTTTTGATCATAGAGGTATCGATCATGGAGAAAGATATAGGTGAAGTAGAGTACTTGAACAAAAAATATTGTTTAAGGTTAGTTTTCGACAAAGTTTGAGTGACCGTATTTTATTCGTTACAACTCCGTTTGACGAACGGTTAAATATTTTGGAAAATAGAATAGGTGAACTCACTTTTACTAGAAGACATCGTTTTCTCAAAAGTATTCTATCGTTGTGAAAAACGACTCCAAACATGGTCACTTGCGACAACTATTTTTGACTAATAGAAAATATGTATAAGTGTTTATACTTGTATAAAAATAGTTACGATAATCTTATTTAAAACGCTTGTAACTTAGCCGTTATAAGTCCGTTCTCTACGTTTTATATATCCTTAGTTTCGTGTTAATGTATACTAATATATTTTTGACAAATCGACTCATTTAGATAGCGCTTAAAACTCATTTTTGGACCTATGAAAAATTCTGGACAGCATGTATTTTCCTGAAAATATAGTTTTTGCCGCTAAACTTGAAAATAGTGTATCTCCTTCGTTATAAATCCGTTTTAACCCGTTCAAGCGACCACGGTTTCGTTTTAAAGTATATTTTCTGAAAATATAACCCAAAATATTTCATGACCTACTGAATTTTCCAGATTTTGCAAAAACGAACAGCAGCTATTTTATTATCGTCTAACTTGATTTTTCTAGCGTAATACTTGTTTCAATCACTTCAAATCAACACCAAATCTATTCTAAACCTACCATACACCTTCGTAGGGTGTCATGGGTTCCTAAACATCACCAACCATGATATGTTTCAAGGGATTAATTATAGGATGATTTATACTAGTAATAAGTACCAAAAACAATAAAAAGTGGTATAAATACATATGATACTTGCATGATTTCTACTAAAATGATGAAAATAACTCAAGAATCATTAGAAAAGATCATGAAATACTTACTAGTTGATTGATGAGGTTTAAGGTAACTAGGTACTAATTACTCCTTGGTTTTTATTGCAAAACCTTATATAGAAGTATACTAGGAATTATATAAGCACTTGATCTTGAAAATTTATGGTTTCCTCTTGTGTTTCTTGATCTTGGCCGAACCACCCAACAAGAGAGGAGACGATATGTAGTTTATTTTCACCTTTGAAAAGTGTATGTATGTTTTTAGTTTGCAAATATCTTGCATCAAATATTGCTTAGTCATTTAAATGTGTAGGTGTCCCATTTTACTTGAAGATTTTTGTAAAAAGATAGTGACTCATGGGGGAAGGTCGGCCAAGGTATGAAATGGGGCAATATTTTGTATTTTTGATAAGTTAAATGTATGTAAGTGTAAGTAATATGTGTATTTGATAAATATAATTAGGTATTAAGTGTAGCGTTAGCTAGAAATTGATTTTAGCGGAACAAAATAAAATATTTCGAAGTCATAAAAATTATAAAAATACATTTCTCGCAAGAATTGAGTGAATAAATAATTGTAGATTTGAATTTACGAAAACCGTCGTAAATATTTATATATAACAATTTATATACAAAATAAATTTAAAACATTGGGTAGACTAATAATATAATTTTTATAGTCTTAAAATGAGTATAAAAATATATTAGGATAATTTTTGGATGTGTCGGATTAATTGTTTAAAATAAATTAATCATGCGATAGCGTTTATTTAATAGAAAAAAAATATACGTTAATGAAATATGCAAACCCATGCATGAACTAATATGGAAATGATATTACAGATGATATGTAGACTAACTCTAGTCTATATGAAGTGTTCTCAATGATGTTTCATGAATACGCAGCTAAACCCTTACGGTTACGCGAATTTGATGCTCGTAAACCTAGTTTACGAAAAATGATGAATGAAAGTCATGAATATAAATTTTTCTCCGGGAATGAATAGTGTTTTGTGAATAGTAAAATTTTGAAATAACCTTTCAAAATATCAGCTCGACTCCAAAAACAATGAATAGTAAAATGATGAATAGTAACCGATGAATTGTAAATTCCTGAGATGAATAGTAAATTTTTTTAAAGTTTGTAAAATGACCGGAAATTGGGAATTGTGACATTGGGATAAGTACTTAGCGCTAGCATAATTCTCGTACAATAACAGTTATCACTCCAGTATTAAGATGCCTCCATACGAGATGTTGTATGGAAGGAAATGTCGAACTCCTATATGTTGGGGTGAGATTGGGCAAAGAGAATTAGCCAGTTCTGATGTTGTCCAACAGACGAATGAAAAGATTGATCAGATGAAAGAAAGGCTTAAGATGGCCCAGGATCGACAGATGAATAGTAAATTCCCGAGATGAATAGTAAAATTTTTTAAAGTTTGTAAAATGACCGGAAATTGAGAATTGTGACATTGGGATAAGTACTTAGCGCTAGCAGAATTCTCGCAGACAATAACAGCGATTATCACTCCAAGATAAGATGCCTCCATACGAGATGTTGTATGGAAGGAAATGTCGAACTCCTATATGTTGGGGTGAGATTGGGCAAAGGGAATTAGCCAGTTCTGATGTTGTCCAACAGACGAATGAAAAGATTGATCAGATGAAAGAAAGGCTTAAGATGGCCCAGGATCGACAGAATTCCTATGCGGACAAGAGGAGCCAACCAATAGAATTTCAGTGTTGATGATCGTGTTATGCCGAAAGTTTCTCCATGGAAAGGTGTTATCCGCTTCGAAGCGTGGAAAGCTAGGACCACATTACATTGGTCCATTCAGAATAACTGAAAGAGTTGGAAAGGTAGCTGCATGTACTTAAGTTACGAAGAGTTAAACAAAATCCATAATACTTTCCACGTGTCTCACTACAAAAATGTCCGACAGATGAGGCAGAGTATGTCCCTCTAGCGGACATAGTAGTTGATGAGAAACTTGGCTATGTTGAAGAGCCGGTAGAGATTGTTGACACCATGGTCAAGAAACTCAAAAAAAGAGAGGTCCTCCTTCTTAAAGTCAGATGGAAGCACAAAAAGGGGTTAGAATATACATGGGAACCCGAAGAGGAGCTCATTAAGTACTACCCCGCTTTTTATCAGGAATGGTTTGTGAGGACACAAACCGAATAAGTGGGGGAGAGTTGTAACACCCCAATTTCCACGGTAATGTTTTATTACTATTTTATACGCTTCCTAGTTGACTTCCATCACTTTTTATACAATATGGTTAGTCAAAGTACCTCACATGAATTAAGTCATAGCAAAAAGGACTAACTTTGAATTGGTCCTACTACCAGGGACTAAAGTTGCCTAAGTGTGAAACTTAAAAATTATAATAACCAAATTTCTTCATTCCCAGGATAATAAAATTTTCCAGAAGCCTCTCTATTTCTCTCCATATATCACGATCATCTATACATGACATCAAGAAGTTAGGGTTTTGATCTTAATTCGAATATAAGCAAAATTGAAGTAAGATATCATCTTATCCAAGCTCAAAAACCAATAAACTAGGGTTTTTCTCATCTTATTCAAGGTATATGTCACAACTTGTTTTTAAATTCATGTGTTTTGGCTTACTAATTATGGGTAAAGCCTAAAGATTAGGCTTTTATGCCAATTATAGGGTTGTTATGAAATTTTACATGATTATGTAAAAATATAATTTTGAGAAATCATCAAGAACCCTAGTAATTGTGTATAAATGATTAGCCAAGTGATAGGTAGCCTTTTTGGATGTCATAACACCATTTTATGGTGTTAAATTTCAGAAATCATGTTGGTATGGTTACATAAGCCACGAACCAAACACCCCTCTATGGCTTATTTATTCTTTTAGTGCTTATTGTAATAAGCTTAGTCATGTTCTTAATAAGCTCCATGTAATTCATATGTTCCTAGGTTATACGGGTTAAGTTGGGGACATCTTATAAGGAGCTCGTGATTTTACTCAAGCGACTTTGAGGTGAGTAACATATTTAAGTATAGAAACGGGTCCTTGGTAACCAAGTTAGTGCGCCATTCTAATTGTGGTATTCACGTTCATGTTCATGTAGTATATTCGAGTTACGACTTCATGATGTTATAATTATAATTATGTGCCTAAATAAGTCACTCATAGTATGTTTATAAATGAATTATGTTAAACGGGTCAAAACATCCCCAAATGACCCGTTTGGATTTAGTTAAGTATTTTCAGCCTAAATATTATAATATTATTTGTATAGCGTCCTGAGTGAACGACATGTGTTATTATGTCATGACATGTCTTCGAAAGGGAGCCTAGACATCCTAAGTGGACGACCGAGCCTTTATTAGCATCTCATTTTGTAAAATGAGACATAGACATCCTAAGTGGATGACCAGTGTGTATAGCGGCTCAAAGTCATTGAGTATGTGACTTAGACGTCCTAAGTGGACGACTAGAACATTTTCATTATCTTCAACAGTATGGGTTCACAACGCCCTTAGTGGGTGACTAGTATATAATAGCAAACAAGTACTCATTGGCCAAGCAACCATAATATTATGCCATGTTATGATTAGTATATTTTATATGTTATCTCACTAAGCGTTGTGCTTACGTTGCTTTGTTGTACTTGTTATAGGTGAAGCTAGTGGTAGTGCTACGAAGGTATATAAGACCGAGAACTAGACCTCGGTGGGATACTTGGGTAATGAGCCTTTTCCATACACGCTCTCTTACCAAGAAACGCCCTAGGTTGTATGCTTTTGTGTATGAACATATAGACTCATGGTTATGTGATAATCAAGTACATAAGTAGTTTCCTTTATAGTTTAAAGGGTGTTTGGCATAGTGCCATTCTTGCCCATTTTGACCCATTTTGATCATGTACGAGTCAAGGTGAATGATATATGTTATGTACAGTTTTATGTGTTAATATAAGTGTTGGTGTTAATATTATATCAGTCCAAAAAAAAAAAAAAAAAAAAAAAATTAGCCTGGGCGTTTCAAATACGTTGGAAGTGATCCCAAAACTAATTTCAGTAACGTAAGACGACCACCGACTGAGAGAGTTTTGATTTTCCAAGAGGATAGCTTGTTAGACACTTTGCTAATTACCTCTCTCCACGATTCAATTCTGAACATATTGATGTAATTAAAAAAGTTTGAGAAGAATATTGACGTAATTACAAAAGTGTATTTAGTGATAAATGCGTTGATGCAATATTAAACTTTAGTAAGGATATAAATGTAATTTACTCTATTCATTATACTACTAGTGAAGTAAAAAAGGTCTTTATATCTCTATCTAAAAAATCTATCATCTTAATTTCTACTAGTAATAAAGTTATCAAGTCTTCAAAGCAGAAACAAGATTTATACTTTTTATAGAAACAAATCACTCAATAATTACTATTATATATATATACTATTTGTGGGGGAGGAAAACAGTAACAATTGTGTGTCTATCTGTCATTGGTTGCGCATTAAATGCAGCATTAAATGCTACTAAGCATATATCTTTTAAAAAAAAAGTCCAAACCCATCCGAACCAAACTCAATCCCAAAACCTTATCCGAAATCCAAATAGGACCAAAACAAATTCAATTGCATGTCTTCCAATAATAAACTTGAATTAATTTTTTTTTCCAAAAAGTGGATTTGGAAGTTTAAAATTATAGTATAAATTTTTTTCTTGGGTACCTGAAGAAGGTTAATATGACGCTAATGGCACATTTGTACACTGATCCATTTTTTGGCATAAAGTTTGTTTTGAAAATAAATAAAAACTAAAAGTTTGTAAAACTATTTAAATTTTTAGCGGGTGTAATCCCACACACTATAATCCTAACTCTAAACCCTTGCCTCGACGACTGAAGGGTTTTACCAAAGAGAAAAGCGAATGGGAGGGCCGTGGTGGCGGTGGTGAGACATGGAAGGTGGTGGTGGCGCGTGGGGTGTTTGGTGGCGACTCACTTGTAGAAGCTCCGAGAAATGAAGAAGGTGAGCCGATCTATTGATTCGACTAATAAAACGATTGCCGGAATTATTCCGGCGATGGTGGTGGCGGAAGTGGCGGTGGTTGGCCGGCGGTGGGAGTGGTCGGCGGTGAGAGGTGAGAGAGGATAGAAAGAGTGTTATATGTGTGTGTTTAAGAGAGAGAGTGACAAAGAAATATATGAAATAAAAACTTTGTTTTATAAAAGTTTAAGGGACCAAACATGTGCAAATAAAACTTAAAGGTTTGTAGTGAAAGTACGGGCAGAGGGACCAAACTTGCCAAGATGGCTAAACTTTTCTTAAAAACATTATGGGACCCCATTAGACGTATCAAACGCGAAAAATTACGAAAATTGCACCATTGTTTCAAATAATTTTTCGATAAAACACGTTATAAATATACATAACTTTCTTGAAATCAATTTTCTTGGCAATTACGGTTCCTTTTTTGCTTTCTAGGTTGTCCCGGTGTAATCAAGGGACAAAGGCGGGACGCTTACTATAACAACATTGTAGTCGCTACATGGCTTGCTATAGCGGTCAAACAAAGGACAAAAACCTCGAGTTATGAATGCGTTGCAAAGTTAGTCTTTAACGATCATTATTTAACATTCGTTAGGACTAACTTTGCAACACTTTCAGAATTTTATGGATCTTTTGTAAAAAACATATTGTTTCCATAAATAATTTTAGAAATAGTCCTTGGCTTTATTGCTCTTTTCAAATTTAATCCTTAATGGCAAACTCTAAAAAAAACAAGACGATTCTCATGGCCAAAGAACGCGGTTACGGCAAATTAAGATGTATAGTCATTTAACAAAAATATTTCTTAGGTTTAATTATCATTTCAAGGAACACATCCCACATGGCAACGCGCGTTAACACTCATATATACTATTTATGCGAAGAAGCAGAACCCCCAAGGCATTAAATGCAAAGTTTCCTAAGTTGGCGTAAAACGGTCGAGGTTTAATTGGCGCCGCAAAAAAGTAAGTCCAAACATTAAAGCAAAGTTTCACAACTTGGCAAAACAACCCTAAGGTTTAAGGGCGTTGCAAGGTAAGTCCTGCAGAATTAATTGCTATCTATAGAAACTTGGCAAAATTAGTCCCTAAGGTTTAAGTGTCGCTACAAAGTAAGTCCTTTGAAGCCAATCACGCTGCATCGCGCGGGTTTCCACACTCGTATATACTATTTGTTGGGGAAGAAAACAGTGCAAAGCATGCATTAAATGCAAAGTTTCAAAACTTGGCAAAAACAGTCCCTGAGGTTCAAGTGGCGCTGCAAAATAAATCCTGATGCATTAAATGCAAACTTTCCCAACTTGGCAAAAAAAATGTCCCCGAGGTTCAAGTGGCGCTGCAAAATAAGTCCTGCATCATTAATTGCTAACTATAGCAACTTGGCAAAATTAATCCTTAAGGTTTAAGTGTCGTTGCAAAGTAAGTCCTTTAAAGCCAATCCCGCTACATCGCGCGGGTTTCCACACTCGTTTAAACCAAATCTCAAACAACATTAACTATGCACGAAAATCACTAACATTTTTTCCAAATCAAGCTAAAACAAGAACATATACACTTGCCAAATTGAGTTATGGAAAAAAATATCTTAGCACAAAAACAAATAAACCAACAGCAGTAGAACACGGAGCAAACCACTCCCTTCGTTATCTCTCATTATCACCTTGCACGTGTCCCCCACGTGACCTCCATCTCGTTTTACAGTCTTCGAATCTTGTTCTCTCTCACACACTAAATACACCTTCATTCTCATACACTCACACACACATAACATTCTATGTTACATACACTGTATTTTATAATACCGTATATCCCAACCAACTTGCCTTCTTAACTTTTTTATTCACTTCAAATCCCAATTTCACAACCACATTTGACCGGTATCAATACATTTTCAAAAATTGACCGTTTGGTCATTAAACTAAAAAAAAAAACTTTTTTTCAAATCAATTTTACCACTCTATAAATACCAACTTCACCTCAAATACAATTTATCACTCGCCATTTCTCATCTATATTCATTTCAATCTAATTCTTATCCAACTTCTACAACACCCCAATCAACCCAAAATTGACCGGCCGCCGACTAGAAGAATTGGAGAAAGTCAAGACAACAATCAAAGCACATTACAATTTAGATTATTAGTTTAAGTATTGTAGTGTTTATTTTAATTTCCGTATTGTAATTTTTTTTTTTTTTTTTTTTTTTTTTTTTTTTTTTTTTTTTTTTAGTGTAATGTTTTTTTTTTCTTCGTAATGTAATATATATTTTTTAATTTGAATGAATTTTAAATTTGTTGTTTAAAATGTTTAAATTAAAAATAAAAAAACAAACAACAACAACAACAATTAAATCATTTGGTCATCGACCGAGCATCTGGCCATGTCGGGGTCATGGAGAAAGTTGACGTGACGATTTGGATGACTCCAGTCGTCTCCAGTCACGCCCCAAAATACTGGATGACATAGCTAGAGACGAGATCAATTGCAAAGTGATAAAGTTTAAAAAGTGTGAAAAGTCACTCATCATATGACATGTGTCCTCCATCTATTTTTTTCAAAAAATTCGTCAAATGGTCAAATCGTAATTTTACCCGTTTTTTGCTTTTCCACTTCAAATTTCAAAAGCACATATCTTTTAAACGACAAACTTTTACAAAAAACTGATTTCATCATAATTCTTAAAATTTAATCTTCTTTAATTTGGTATAAATTTTGTTAAATATTTCAAACTTTTTTTAACATATCAAATGGGTCTTAATTTTCTTGATATTTTTGTCATTTTCGACCTTATTTTTTACCTTTAAAATTACTGAATCTTGAAATACTTGAAACACGAAAGTTGTAAAATTTGATTCACTCTTTACCCGGAATTTTGAATCACTCAAATATGATATGATATGAGTGAGATATCGCACGTTAAAGATGACGTTTTAGTCATATTTGTTGCACACAAGGTGTTTGATGAAATGTCTATCTTAAATTTTCAGTGTTAAAATTGCGTTAAATGCTCTAATTTTTGTACCACAACGCATTATTAATCATTTTATTAATGTAAGATTCAAAAAGTGATAATCTTTAATCGTTATTATTATTATTTTTTTAAAACACGTTCTGTTAATCAGTTAGTCTTTGTTCATCAAGTTAGTCTTTTTCAATCAAGTTAGTCTTTGTTCATCAGTTAATATTGTTCATCAGTTAATATTGTTTAACAGTTAATCTTGTTCAAGACTGATGAACAATATTAACTGATGAACAAGACATATTTATTACTAAAAAGAGTTGATCATCAGTTTATCACAACGTTCATTAGTTCTTTTTATTTTTGGTCATCAGTTATATCACAATGTTCATAAGTTAGATTATGTAGCCTATCAGTTTTCTAACAAAACAATCATAATGTTCATCAATAAAAAAATCATAATGTTCATCAGTTGTCTAAAATAAATCACATTGTTCATCAGTTAAAGTCACAATGTTCATCAGTTCATCAATTAGTTGTTCACCAGTTAGCATTGTTCATCAATAAAAAGAGTTGTTCATCAGTTCTTTTGAATTTTGTTCATCAGTTTATCGGTTTTCTAAAAAAAATTATAATGTTCATCAGTTATAGTCATAATGTTCATCAGTTTATCACTTGGTTGTTCATCAGTTAAAAAAAATAAAAAATAAAAAAAATTACAAAAGATGTATTTTGGTATACCAATTAGTGCATTTAAAGGTACTTTTATAAAAAAAAATATATATTTTAAGCATTTTATCAACCATTTTGTGTGCACTAAATATGACTAAGATGTTATTGTTAACGTGCAATATCTCACTCATATTATATCGGAATTGAGTGATTTAAATTTCTGAGCAAATAATAGCCAAAAAGCTACAACTTTCTTGTTTTAAGTTTTGCATAATTAGGCCTTTAAACTAGACAAAGTTAGAGCTAAAAATGCCAAAAATTTCAAGAAAATCAATACCCACTTAAAAAGTAGAAATAAAAAGTTGCGATTTATATATCAAAATGCATACCAAATTAAAGAGAATTAAATTTTAAAAATTATGGTGAAATCGGTTTTAATAAAAGTTTGTCGTTTGAAAGTTATTTACGTTTGAAGTTTTAGGGTGGAATAAGAAAATGGATTAAAGAAAACGGAAAGCGCGCTCGCGCGCTCTGGCTTTCGAGCCTCCGCTTGCTCCTCCGAAAAAGGACCAAAATGCCCCTTAACAAAATTTAATAAGAAAAAAAAGGAAAGATTTGATGGAGGACACATGACACTCAATGATAGCTTTTTAAACTTTTTATTTTTTTTTTCACTTTGCAAAAGATCCCAACTCTATATAACTATGTTACTAAATGCTTTATCAAAACAAAAAATTATTAATGCTTACTGCTACGACTTTTCGCTGATGTTTAATACTACTGATTCTTGTTACAACTATCTTCGTCAAAAATACCAACACATCGCATACTTTTAAAATACACGCGCCCACTATCTCCTCCCTCACACACATAGGCTATGTTTGACGAAACGTAATAGTAGCAGTAGCAGTAAACAATAGCTGTTTGTTTAGAAAACATGTTTGGTAACGTGGTTATAGCTATAATTTTAAAATGTAAAATTTACAAAAGAATGACATATATACATTAAAATAAAAAACCGGACGTTATTTTTATAGGTATATGGGTAATTTTATAAACAAAATACTAGAACACTTTCATAATGCTTGTTCAACAAGCATTTCAAATGAAATCAGTTCGACAATATATTAACTCTTGTTGCTTTGTTGCCAAACAAACTTTCAAATAAATCGATTATCACTTGTCGCTACTAAACACTTAGGGAGGACGGAGTGGGTAACGGGTACCCAATTGAGTAGTGGAGCTCGAGCGGGTACACCGCCCCGTCTTGATCGGGTACCTTAATCGAGTACCAAAATCGAGCTCCGAGCTCGCAAGACTACCCGCATATTTGTTGATTAAAATTGAAAAAAAAAGGGAGATGAAGGTGTTTTATATATTTTTTTGGAGGAGATGGATTTATATTTTTTTTGCTTTGTTTCTTTTTTCTTGCAGGTACCTGCAGGTAGGAGAATGAGAAGATGGATATTTTTTTTATATTTTATTTTTTAATATATAAATAATTTATATATTATACCTTATAGTATATACATGTTTACATTTTAAACCTTATAGTATATACATATTTATATTTTACTTTTTCTAATTTGTTTTTATTTTTTATAATATGTATTTTTTATTTTTAATAAAATGGTATGTTTTTATTTTAAATATTGTATGTGATTTTATGTATTTAAAAAAAAAAAAAAATGGAATTCGGGTACTAGGGTACCACTCCCACTAGTTAGGGTAGTGTTAGAGTAGTATTATGATACTCCCTCCGTCTCAATTTAATTGTCCACATTTCTATTTTTGGATGTCTCAAAAAGATTGTCCATTTTTCTTTTTTAGTAAAAACTAGAGAATCTAAATAGGGAATATTCTATTCGTGTGGTTGAAAATTAAAGTAGCCCCACTTTCATTAAACTTTGTGATTTCTCTCTCTTGACAATTAAATTGGACGGAGTAGTTAGGTTGAAATGGTATTTTATTAAGGAGGTGACACTCACGCGTGAGATAGGTATTAGTATCACTCCCACCCCCTTATCGTCTCCAAACATAGCCATAGCTGTATATTAAAATAAACGCGCATATCTCGCACGCGCCAACTATCCATCTCACATATATAACTTTGTTTCATAACACACGCGCCACTAAAACTCATCCTCACATAGTTTATTACACACACATCGCTGTGATTTACAACACACGCGCATCCACGCGCTCTTTCATACAGTTTTATACATATACACAATACCGTTGTCTTTTTTACACAAACTTCACGGTGTATTTTCACACACTCCATCTACATCTCTCTCTCACACACTTTACAACACGCGCGTAAACTACACGCGCCGCTACTTCACGGTCATTTGTAATGTGAGTTCACATAATGCACGCTAAAAATCGCCTGCCTACAAGCGGACACAACACACCGTCGCCACCAGCCTCACCGTCGCAGCTCCGGTCACCACGTCTCCGCCGTGCCGGAAAACCTACGGGAAAGTTTAACCTAACAGTCAACAACCGGTCAGTCGCGCAACGAGTCGCGTGGATCATACTCTCGGTGTTGTTGAGGCGTCAAGGAGTGTTTTTGTTTGCTCCGTTGCTTTATATATCTGGAATGTTGTTTTATATGGGAACGGTGTCGTTTGATGTTGTGCCTGATGTTTTAATTAAGGCGCGTAGGGCGCCTGGATCGGTTTACAGGAGTCCGGAGCTTTACGCGAAGCTCCGGCATGAGATGGATGTGGATACTTCCACTTCTGATGCGGTTAGTTTGTTAGAAGTTTGTTGCGAGTTAGTTATGGAGATAATTGGATCTTATTTTGTGTTGTGGATTGATTGAGCTTGATTAGATCTTGTTTTGAATTTTTGTTGACTTGATTTGACTTATTGAGATTAGTTAGGGTTTGGGTAATTAGGTTATAGAAGTGAGATTAGGTGATCTGCATAGGATTAGTTTATTGGTTCGTAAAGAAGTGGGTCCTCCACAAAGGTCGCATATAGTTAGTAGGTTATATAAGTGATAGAGCAATGAACTTTTTTTAAAGTACTGTTTTGGTACGTGAACTAAAAACTGTTCAATTAAATGTTACAAACTTTTAAAAAGTGTTCCAATATGCACGTTAGTCTGACGTGTCATACTCCAAAATGTGACACGTGTCAGGAATGTGTATATTGGAACACTTTATGAAAGTTTGTGACATTTGATGGAACATTTTTTAGTTCATGTATCAGTGCTTTGAAGAAAGTACGTTGCTATTTAATGACCTAAACCCTATTAGTAATGGTATGTGTATATTTTCATTTATGAAGTTTGACTTAATTTAATGTGGATTGTGACTTGGTTTGAACAAATTGTTAGACTTGATTGAATTTGATTTATAATAAGCTTAGACATGGGATGGATGCTGATAGTTCGACTTTCGATGTGGTTAGTTTTTTAAAAGTTTGTTACAGATTTGATGTGATTTAGTTGAAAAGATGTTGACTTGATTGAGATTAATTAGGATTTAGGTTATAGAAGTTATTAGAATAGCAATGTGTCAGATAATTCAACTTTTGATTCGATTAGTTTGTTAGAAGTTTGTTATTGTTGTTTTTTATTTGGTTTGAATAATTGTTGACCTGATTGACTGATTGAGCTTAATTAGGATTTAGGTAAGTTAGATGCAGTTAGTTTGTTAACAGTTGGTTACAATTACAGTAAGTGGTCACGCCAACCTCTTGAAAAGGGAGGGCTTTACCTGGTTTAAGTATATGTGGCGGTGGTTCAAACCGCGTGGATTAGTCGGCCAAAAGGTCGGAAATCATGGTTACCTCCACAAAAAAAAAGTTGGTGTTGGTTACAAGTTGTTGAGATAATTAGGGCTTGTTTTGTGTTTTGAATTGCTGTTGGTTTGATTGAGGTTAGTTGGGGCTTACGGTTATATGAGGGATTAGAAAGTGATTGTATGCATATGATTTCATTTATGAAGTTTGACCTAATTTAATGTGAACTGATTTGGTTTTTTAGGTTATAGAAGTAATTACATATATAGATGGATGAGAAGTGATGTTAGCTAGATATGATACGTTTCATTTGCACCGACTAGATTTGTTGCAAGTATAAGCTGAAATGTATCTGTATTAGTTGTAATTACCATTGATAAGTGGAAGTTCTAGGTCCTTGAGGCTTTGAAAGAGAGGAGACTCTGATAGACTAATGTTAAACACTTAAACCTATGCTGTGAATGAAGTCAGTTGGTGATTGTTTGACTTGGACAAGTCTTGACCTTTCTGTATTTCTATGGATTGACGATAGCTGTCAAAAGAGTATTAGATTTCACAAAATGTCAGGGAACAATGCATCGAGTTAAATATCTTATAATTATAAAGAGGAAATATGTACGTATCTTGAAAGGCGAAGTAGAATCTTTATGCTATTGGTAAATTATTGCAATAGTGAGGTCAAACATGGAAATCAGATCTATTTAAGAAGATCAAAACAAGATATAAGGAGAACTATAATTATTGCTTTTAACTGATTTAATTTAATGATGGGACATGATAGGCTATTTGGTGAAGAAGCAAAGAGTTATTGATTTGCTAATAGGATAAACTTGCTATTTTTGCTTGGTAATGATGATAGACAGTATTGTTTATTGTTTGTTCCATAATAGTTTGACCTACAAGTACTCATTTTATTAATTATTAAATATGGAATAGCTGTAGAAGAGTATTAACTACTGTGGAAGATGGTAATTTATTGTTCTTTTAATAGATATTGTAAATTGGATATGAAAGAGGCAAACATATTATATGCAGTTATCTTTTTAAAGAACTGTAATGAAATTATTGCAATGATAAGGTCAAGCAAGTACGCTAAGGAGAGAAATAACTCATACTATCTACTGATCTTATTTGATGGTGGCACATGACAAAGTACAGTTTGATGTATAGTGGAAGTGTGGAACCATATTATTTATTTGTCTCCAGCTCCGTATGTTTTGCATGTTAGTGCTTATTTTGTATATAATTAAGATGACATATTACTGTCTTGCTGTTTCTTGATGTCCTTCATCTGATAATGTTAATTTCAACATGTTGAGTGAGGCCAAGGATTCAAAAACTGATCTTTGCTATTGTTATTGGATTTTCGTAATGAAATTCCAGTGATTACTTAAAATCCTTTTGTGTCCATTTTTAAGGTGATGATGAACTAGAAGACCACAAAGAGACATGAACTATATGATTAGCTCTATCTTAAGCTTTAACTATACATAGAAACCAGCATTAATTCTAAAATCTGTATGGGTGGTCAATTTAGGAATTTCTTAGAGTAGCATTGATGGATGCGTGTTGTTTGGATTTGAATAGCACTACATCCCTTTATGGACGGGAATAATACTACAATGCAGAATATTGTTGAACCAGAGTGTTCCAACTTTTTTCTTCTATAGGCAGAGCGAAGCTTTGTGCTTTTGACACATCACTGATTTTTTTCCTGTCTGGAACTTATAAGCAATAATTTAAGTTTACGTCCAAATTTTACAAACAAGAAATAAAAATATGTGTTTTTCATCAAATTAGTTGTATATCCGTAGCACGGACACTATTAGTAGTTATTAAGGAAATCATAGTAGTTATCTTGTTTCTGTGCTAAACCAATCAAAGCATGGAACATCAAATATTTGTATGTATATGCTTAGTGTATGTCGCAATTAGTATTCGAATTACTTTTTGTCTTCTACTACTTGTTGCTGATTTTAACAAATTTAATATAATGTAGATGTCAACTATATGGAAACATGCTAAAGGTGGAGATTGGAGGCCTTGTATAAACACATCTTCAGGAGGTACGAACACTGTCCCGTATTTGAAACAGGAAAGCTTGTTTGATAAAATAAGTTCTGCTTTCTGCTACCAAGCAAACCTTGTATACTTATTTGTGATAATGAAGTTTGAAAGATGTGTTAATGCTGTTTTAGGCTTGCCGGAATCAAATGGGTACATATATGTTGAGGCAAATGGTGGTTTGAATCAGCAGAGGAC
The DNA here is from genome assembly GCA_910596185.1 of Chrysanthemum makinoi. NCBI lineage: Eukaryota > Viridiplantae > Streptophyta > Magnoliopsida > Asterales > Asteraceae > Chrysanthemum > Chrysanthemum makinoi. The sequence goes on along the minus strand of OU343225.1, from coordinate 323,860,386 downwards.
ATCGGTAATTTCAATACTTGCATATTTATTTACATTCTATTTAAACATTATGATACTTGTCAATTGGCCTTCATTTGTAATAATTGAATTCTTTATATCTCTAGATTTGCAATGCAGTTGCTGTGGCGGGATATCTAAATGCAACGCTTGTCATTCCCAATTTTCATTTTCATAGTATCTGGAGAGATCCTAGGTTTGTCAACATGATCTTCAAGACTTCTACTTTAATAATCTGACTCTGCTATCTTTTCATGCTTTGAAAGTAATTATGTGTGATTTGTTATTGCAGCAAATTCAATGACATATACGATGAAGAATTTTTCGTTAAAACTTTAGAAAATGATGTACGGATAGTTGACACAGTACCTGGATACCTAATGGAACGATTTAATAAAGGCCTGGTCACCCGTTCAATACTACAGGGATACAGTTCTTCCAAAATTGCTTGAAGAAAAGTAAGTATAGTTTGTCTTTTTACTATATGATACATCATATAATAGGCTAATGGCAATGAAAATAATGTGTTCGATGTTTTAACTGTTTAGGTTCATAAGGATATCTCCATTTGCAAATCGGTTATCGTTTGATGCTCCTCCTGAAGTCCAACGACTTCGATGCTTGACAAATTACCAAGCTTTACGGTTTTCCAGTCCTTTATTGACTATGGGTGAAACATTAGTGTCAAGAATGAAAGAACGCAGTGCAAACAATGGCGGCAAATATATTTCTGTTCACCTACGCTTTGAGGAGGTCAGTTTTGTATTGTTAATCATAGAAATTGACAGATGATTTGGGTAAAGGGTCAAAATGGGTATTTTTTGTAGGGTGATACGAAAGAAGTTTCACAATGATTTATAATTTTTTTGTAAATAATTGATGTGTCAAACATAATTGCAAAAATAATATTATTTTGAATTACTCTTTCTGAATAACACTATTTAGGGGATGGTGTGCATTCAAAATACAATTTAGAGGGCTTGTTACCCATTTAACCTATTAAAAGATAAAACATAATTTTAATTCAACCTGTTCATAAGTAAATGGATCATAATTGCCACATCTAAATGGTTTCTTTGGTTTTACAGGACATGGTTGCTTTCTCTTGCTGTGTATATGATGGTGGATCAAACGAGCGGGAAGATATGATAGCTGCAAGAGAGAGGGGGTGGAAAGGTAAATTTACAAAGCCTGGTAGAGTTATTAAACCCGGAGCTAACAGGGTTAACGGAAAATGTCCCCTTACACCTTTAGAGGTAATAATATCCTTTGTTTCTCTGGTTTTCTTTTTCTTCTTTTTATTTTTAAGCACAAATCTAACTTTTTTATTTGGTTTTGTGTTAGGTTGGCTTGATGCTTAGAGGAATGGGATTTGATAAAAGTACATCCATCTTTCTAGCATCCGGAAGAATATACGATTCCGAGAGACACATGGCTCCTCTTCTAGAAATGTTTCCTCTTTTACAAACCAAGGAAATGTTAGCATCTCCCGAGGAACTTGCCCCGTTCATGGTTTGACCATCTTCTTTGACTTTAATTTACTTATTTTTAGGTTCGATTGACCGACTGTTTTTACTGTTTCTAGAACTATTCTTCCAGGATGGCTGCTATAGATTATACTGTGTGTCTCCATAGTGAAGTATTCGTGACAACACAAGGGGGAAACTTCCCTCATTTTTTGTTGGGTCATAGAAGATATTTGTTTAATGGACATTCTAAGACAATCAGACCTGACAAACGGAAGTTAGCAGTATATTTCGACAATCCAAAGATCGGGTATGATACCTTCTTATGAAATTGTATATGATATTTTAATACTTCGTAATAATGGTAAAACCACCAACCTTTACCATTTGGCGGTTCAACTCTAGTCGCTATTTTTTTCATAGTGTATCGTTCCCTTGTTTTCTTATTGTGACTGAATTTTTTATACTTGCTAAAAGTTTTGCACAAGTGACCCAAAAAAAATCAATGGACAAAATTATGGTAAAAAGTTTTAAGGGTTAAAACGCCAAAATGTTGAAAGCGGTTTTACCATTATTAACCCATAATTCTATTATTTCGTCATATTAATCGTTTGTGATTTTGTTTTCATCAGTTGGAAAACATTCAAAAGACACATGTTAAGCATGCGAGCCCATAGTGACTCGAAAGGAATCGAATTGAAAAGACCAAACGACTCAATATATTCATTCCCATGTCCAAATTGCATGTGTCATGCAAACAAAACCGAAGATTCAAGAGCTGCATCCGCAGCATGATTCCCCTAATTGCATCTTTTCGGTGCACATTTTGTGAGCTAACATTGAAAATTCTTTATTTTTCCCCCTCTCCTGAGCTTAAATGGTCAGCATTTTGAGCACAGCTTCAACAACGATATACGAAGATGGAAGCTGAATGTGTATACTGGAACAACCCGACATCGAATTGTACATTATTCCAGTATGAGCTGTATCATATAAGCTAGATTGCAAATATGTTTAACATGGTTGTTAATGTTGTTAGTGTTTGTACAATAGAGTAAAATTGTTTTTCTTTTACATTTTGAGTTTTTATAGCAAAACAGTTTCAGGATCCACTTTTTTTGGGATCCATTGTTATTCTTCATTATTTAATTATGAATGTTTCAAAAATTCATCAAGTGACTTATGTCCCGGTTTTATACCGTGTTGTGTGAGAACCTTACAAATCAAATGATTGTAGATTTAAGTGTTACTTATGACACGTGAAATATATTTGTGGTGTATATATTGTCAGATAGTTGCCGTTAAAGAGAAAATGTTTCAATGATGGTGATGGCTTATTAGAGTCATTTTATTTTGCTTACCTATAAATCCATGTTTACCAAGGGACAAATCCCCACAATCCATCTAGTTTGATCTAATAGTGGGATTAACCTAAGATTTAGTAGATAAACTTTCAAGTTTTTCTTGTCTTTTTATCTTTCTTTTTATTCACATTTTTATTCACGCTTTTTTTAAATTATTTTTATTTTTATTTTTTATTTTTTACGCGATTCGCGTTTCTTCGATTTCACGTTTTCATCTATCGACGTTTATACGTTCGTCCGCTTTATGTTTCCGGTTCATATCGCCGCCTCGCTTTCCATTTTCCTTCATTTCGCCCTATTTCATATGTTTTCATCTGTTTTCGTGACGCCGACGTTTTTCATACGAGCTTCGTCCGCTTTACTGGTCCATTTTCAAGTTTTGTCTTTCACACGCTTCGACTATCACAAGTGATTGATATTCGTAATATCACTGTGATTATCCATCACTTGTGATTATTTGTAAATCACTTTATGATATTCTCGAAAATCATTTTGTGATATTATCAATATCACTTGTGATTTCTGATACCACTGTGATATTTTGAATATCACGTGTGATTTTCATGTTACAAAACATTAGTTGAAAATCACTTGTGATATTAAAAAAAATCACTTGTGTATTCAATATTTCTAATATCACAGTATCACTTGTGATATTCGTAATTATCACATATTAATGCGATATTCAAAGATCATTTGTGATATTCGTATTGATTTTTGATATTCGAATATCACTTGTGCTATTCAGAATATCACTTGTGATACTCAGAAACGTATAAAAATGGCCGAAAACATTTAATAATGGACGAAAACGGACGAATATGTATGAAAACGTAAAAACACGTATGAAAACGGACGAAAACGTATGAATAATGGACGAAAACATAAGAAAACAGGCGAAAACATATGAAAACGGACAAAAATGTATGAAAACGGACAAAAACGTATGAAAACGGGCGAAAACGTATGAAAACGGACGAAAAATAGATGAAAACGTATGGAAACGAATAAAAACGTATGAAAGGGAAGAAAAAAGCGTAAAAACAAAAAGTTGGATAACTATGTGTAATATGTTTGTTTACTGTTGGAGTAAATTGCAAAAATCATCCTTAAGGCACGAAAAAATCGCAAGCATAGTTCAATCTTTTGAAAATGTAGGCTAGAATTTGGGCGATGAGCTAAAAAATTTTTGTGGAGGGAAACAAAAATTTTTCCGAAAAACATTGAGGAGATAGAGAGATTTTTTTTTTTTCTAAGACATAAAATCGCAAAACAATACACTAACGGGCTTAGGCCTAGGGGGGGCGGGGACCCTTCCCGGTCCTCACTAAGCTCCGCCCTTGCGTAGCCCATATAGGAAAAATTGTTATGCAATTATCATTTTTGCATGAGAAATTCAAAACTTTAACAACGTGCATGCACGGTCCCTGTTAGGGACGATAATTGCACACCAAAGTTCTTCATAGAAACCACACTTGCACTTTCGTAAAGATTGGACTATACATGTGATTTCGTTAAACCACAGGGACGTTTTTTGCAATTTACTCTCAATATTATGTAAAAAGTTTACATCTAACACTAGCAGATTTCATAAGAAAATTCTAGAGTAAAGTCCTAAAAACATCCCTGTGGTTTGGCCCGACGTGCTGATTACATCCCTAAACTTTTTTTTGGAACAATTACATCACTCCGTTAGTAAAGTTGGCACAAATCATCCCCAGGACGAATGCTGCAAAGATGTGCTTAGAACTCCCCACGGCTGGTCACGTGAGGGTATTTTGTCCATTTCTTACTACCACGCCAGTAAAACCCCATCCCTTTTAGTAAGCGGATCTTCTTCCCCAAATTCATTTCTAACCTAATTTCAATATCCCCAAATCCAAAAAACACTAACCATTCTAATCCAATTAACCTATCCCTAAAATCAAAATCCCTAACAATGTCACACACTATGATTTGCGATGGGTTACCCACTGTTATTCTCGATTTGGAGACCAAAGAACGAAGACGTTTTTTGTTGTCCAAAACCTGTAAGACATCAAGTTGGTTGATTTTATGTGTTCTTTTAATGTTGATTTGTAATTTGAACTTTTTTTAAGGTACCTAATGATGGGTTTCAAGACTGGGTGGATCCTCCAATGTGTCCAAGATCCGTCATGATTATTCCTGGATTATTAAGAAACATGAATCAGCTTGAAGAAGCATCAAGGGAAAATGCACTAAAAGCTAGAAGATACAAGTTCATGTTAGGATTCAGTTGGTTTTTTTTTGTTATGTATTTGATGTTCAAATGAAATACATTAATGTAATGTGCTTGTTAGTTATGAATGAAATGTATGGTTTATATGTTAATATGCTGTCATCTTTTCTTTGAATATGTTAACATTGGTTGAAATGCATGAAATGGGTTGAAATGGGTTGAAATGAGTTGAAATGAGTTGACATTGTTGACTGTAAATGGGTTGAAAATACATCTGCAAACCAAAGACCAAGACAGATTCAATAATGCATATGTGCAAACAAGACACATGGACAAACCACACATGGACCAAAAATATTTGCAAAAACCATGACTGAATAAAAATGCAAAATAATTTTTGGTAAAAGATACTGAAATGAGACTCATATAAAGAGACTGCATAAAGATAGGGCAATTTCAGTCATTTGTGTGGTAAAAGATATTGAAATGACTAGACAAGCATTTCCACATGGGTGAGACTATTAGTGTCATTCAATACACTATTTTTTTCAACTAAACCTGCTAAAAGGACTAGAAGCTTATGTCTAAGTGTACTACCAAACCCTTTCACAAGGTGTTTATATACATGCCTAATAACAATATCATTTTCATCTCACATTTCTAACTAATCCCACAACTGCAAACATGAGCTCAAACAAAGGCAAAGAAATTATCTCAGCCCAAAGATGACAAAGGTAAAGATATCATCACAATTTCAAAGAAGGAATCTGATGCAACAACTACAAACCCATGGTATAACTACTTTCCTAAGGGTTATGTTAGCAGATTCAAGGTTGAAGGTAGCATCAATCCAAAGCAAGACTTTGCTGATAGGAAGAAGGTGTTAGGTCTACCAAATAAGGCAACATGTGAAATGCTAGGTATCAAGAAATATGAGTCCAAAAGTCCCACGACAAAAGGGAAGGAAAGGAAACTGCTTTTAGTATGCTTGGTTAAGGTTGTTGGTTTAAGCATGTATGGTTTAGTATCTATGTTTTAGTAGCATGTATGAAAACTATGGGTTAAATGCCCTCTAATAAATCTGTTGTACCAAGTTTGATGAATGCAATGTTTATGCAACTGAAATGGGTTGAAATACTAACCAAATGTGTGAAATGGATTCAACTGTTGTGACTTGATGGTTGAACCTCACAAAACCATAAGCATTTAAACCTGCACAAAACCATAAGCATTTACAGTAAAAAAAATAATACAGATAAAATACAAAAATGATACAGATAGAACATCGATAACAAAGTCAACCATTTCCATAAACATACCATATCATCCATTGTTTTTAACAACAAAACATAAACAGACCAGATTACCAAAAGATCTAAAGTATTGAAACATTACGCACCTAGAATACCCAAATACCACATTACCAACAGTTTTGACATAAAATGATTAGATTAAAAACAAGACCAAAACTAATTCATATCTTTGCTTTTCCCTTAGTTCTTGCAGAAGCTTGGGATCCACCAACAATTGAACCTTGTGTTCCAAGAACACCGAACCTTGTGATTGCAAGTTCTTTTGTTGTCCATGTTGTGACACTTTAGGCAAGTGACTGTTTTTCCCACCCTAGATAACCTACCATTTGCAGACATCTTTTGGCTTGATATCTCATCTGCAGTCTTTCTCCTCTTTTGTTTAACAACACATCACAATGTGCTCTACCTACATTCAGAATTACATATAATAAGCATTAATCTAATAAGTAATAGAATTACATATAATAAGCAATACTTTACCACTGAAATGAGCTCTAGACCAGTGCTGTGCAGGTATCTTCCTCAAATACTCATAGGCTTGTTCATCCAAGTTTTTCAACTCCTCCATTGCTCTATCAAGTATGAACAGTTGTAGCTGAGGCACACTTCCAAACTAAGTCCTTGTATTGTTTACCTCTCCAACTATGCTTCATATTCTCATGTATATGTCTTACACAAAACCTATGCTCAGCACATGGGAAAACTTTTGTAATTGCGTATGATGCCCTAGAATAACATGTATTGGAATTAGTAATTATTAAACACAATCAGAAACAAAAATAGGAATTAAGCATGTTTACCTTTTTTCTGTCAGATATAAATGTGAAATTAGACATGGGTGTCAAATCCAGATCATCACCCAAACAAGTCAAAAACCAAGACCATGAACTTGTGGATTCTGCTTCCACAATAGCGTATGCAACTGGATAAATCCCATGGTTTGCATCTACTACCAAAATTTGTGAGTAACTGACTGGGTACTTTCCTTTCATGAAACAACCATCCGCCAAGTAAATCTCTTAACCCTTCTTTAAACCTCTCAAAGCTCCAATACGCAGATATATTCTTCTAAATTGTCTTGTAGTATCATTTGGATTGTAATCTCTTTCTAGATCTAGCTTGACAGTTGTGTTCTCATTGCTCCTTTGCACTCTAACACACATAATCCCTTAACCTTGCATATTGTTCTGTATAGTCACCCTTAACCTTCATCACTGCTTTACTCTTTGCTCTTTTCACCTTGCCAATAGAGATTCCAATTTGATATTTCTTTTTGCGTTGCTCTCTTAAGGCTTTAATGGGGATTTATGGGTTTGGTTTTATGGTTTGTTCAATATCCTTGGTAAGAAAGCTATTTGTGCACTTCTTCACTTCTCTTGTTTGCAAACAAGTGTGTGAATCAGAGAATGTTTTCACAACCCATGTGCCTTGACTGTTAGGAGAAATTTGCAGTCCAGGACATGTGATGTCCTCATAATATAATTGTCTTTCTTGCCACCTACTTTTATTCTCTCAACCCCATCTTTATTTATTCCTTTAACATTTTAAGTGGGTGCTAGCTTGTGTCTCTTTCTTTGGGCTTAACCACTTTCCATTCATTATTTTGTGGGCGCTTTTGGACTATCATGTGTAAACACAGGACACCAACCCCTACATACAACCCTAACCCTTTTTTATTTTTTCCAAGTATACAACCGCCTTCTAGTTTGCACTACTTAGCAATCACCATTTTGGTTACTTCCTTTTGTCCCAAACTCTCCCAACAAAAATGTTTCATTACTACCACCAACAATTGATCGCTTATCATGTTCCCTACTAAGCTTTGTCATTGCTCTCTTTCTTGTATCACTGCTACTATCATAACCTCTTTCATTACCACTATCACTCTCTATGTCAATATCCATATCAAAGTCATCTAGATTATACCCTTCTTCAACATCTAATTCAGCAGGGACTTCAAAATTGCCACCTACCTCACTCATTCTACATCTTTGTCAGTGTTTCTAAAGAATTCTTCCATATCTACATCAACTAAATTGACCTCATTTTCCTCATCAACTATATAGTCACTATCTTCGCTATCATCACTCTCTAACCACTGTCACCACTGCACTAACTCGACACTCTGCATTAGCCTCACACTGGACTAGCTTCGGTCCTGCGCACTAACACTCTTACCACTATCCTCAAAACCATGAGTAGGTTCTTCATCAAGAAGCAACAATGGCAACCTATTTTTCTTCACACAAGGCTTCTTAACAGGATTCCTAACTACTAAAGAAGTAGCTTCTTATTCATCTATTTCCTCCAAAGTCAGCCCCTTTGATGTATTAAATGGTGATTTCAAATAAGTATCTAGGACTGTAAACTCATGCTCAATGTAGACATCAAATAGTTTGACCTTATCAGCATACCCAACTAGTTTCAACACATCTGCATCACCACCTAGTGCTTCTAAGCCATGATCCAATTCAGTGTTAGGTATTCTCCAATGATAGAACATCTTAGCCGCTTTTGTAACCTAACCTCCTAACCATGTCATTCAACTCGATTACAGAAAATAAGTCAACATCTACAAAGTCTATGTAATTAACATGGCCATTTGTGTAGGTCCTACTGGGGTTCATAAAAAAACCACCATGATGAATCTTCAATGAGAAAAATTTGGTCATGCGTACCTATTATCAACAAGTAATCTTCAATTAATAAACATCTAATGAATGTAGAAACAACTTTGAATATGTATTAATCAAATTACAACTTACTATACGCTTTTTGTTCATCCACAGGATCATCATAGTCACGAAGTACCCATTCCACAACCACCATTGTTGTTAATCAACAATTGAACATAGGATTTGAGTTTTTTTGTTTTTGTTATGTGTTTTGCTAACTTTGGGAGGGAAATGATTTGTGGGTTTTAGTGTTTATTAGGTATTAAAAGAGGTGGAAGGTAGCTGAGTGTAAGAATGGACAAAAATCCCTACCACGCCGACGCTGTGGGAGTTAACGGCACATCTTTGCAAAGATTCGTCTTAGGGATGATTTTGTGCCAACTTTACTAACGGAGTGATGTAATTGTTCCAAAAAAAAGTTTAGGGATGTAATCAGCACGTCGGGCCAAACCACAGGGATGTTTTTAGGACTTTACTCAAAATTCTATAGAAATAAGTTTTGTGCAAGAACATGTAGCACTAGGCCATTTTGAGAATCTTTTGAACCTATCATGTAGATCTACATGAAACAATATTAAAGAGAATCTTTGGGAATGGTCACCAAAGGATAAAAACATATTTTACAAAAGCATTGTGTGGAACATCTAAAGCAAAAGAAATGCATAGAAAATGAGATGTTCACTTTGTTTTCTACTTTTGAAGTGCATCACTTGGGCTTTGAGTTCCAATGTCAAAAAGGAGTTCCAAGAAGATAAGAAGATATGTGTTACTAAAGTTATAGATTGGACTGATTTAAACTGTTAGTTAAACTTAACTTTTAATTTGAATGATTTAAACTCTTCTTTTTATATATAAAAAGCTAATTCATACTCACGATCTTACACAAATATGTGTTCTTGTTACGACTTGAACTCGCTGTCTTTTAGTTATTGACATAATTATCAGGATACTGCTAGATCAAATACCTTTTTGAGAATTGGCCCAAATACCCTTTTCTTTAACTTGGGTTCTATCTACTTGTGTGCAGACCTTTTCTTGTTATAGTAAATGAATATGGCTATAAATGGTTTATAAAATCTGTGTGGCGATAGACTCAAGCTCTGTGGATTAGACTGCCAAAAGTTTTAACCAAAGGTTATTAAAAAGGAATTATAATATGTTGGCAAAATTTTGAACTATGTCGAAGATTGTCATCACTTTCTTTTTCACCATAGTAATTAGACAATTTTATACATAAGAACCTTAATTGGAGAACTGAAATGTAACCTTTTTTCAACAAATTAGACGCATTACTTTAAAACATATGTTTTGACTAAGGAGGTATGCCAAGTTAAAGCGTACACATAGAGAAAATACTCTCGTAAAGGTACCAAAGAACTTATCAAAACACTCAGAAAGGTGCACGCCATTACATCGTTAGTGTATACCGTGGGGCTATATATCGCTGATGCAACTTTTCGTGCAACTATGTGATTCATGTCATACAACCACAATACTTACAAGTCTTCGATAGGTATGACAAAGATTGTTGCTTAAAATTGTAGGCTTTTAGGACCATCTTTGTAACAAATACTTTTTTGGGGGCTTATAATGGCAATTTTTTGGACCAATTTAGATGCTAAGAAATGTAAGGTGTAGAAAAGATTTGGTATATTCTAAAGTGATAGCCATTTTAAAGTTAATGGGCCTGGTATCTTTTTAAACATGGATTCTTTTTTCTTTCCACTAAAACCTCATAAATTGGATGACAAATTATTGTGGTCTATATTTGATTGGTACAGGGACACAACCCAAAAAAAGATTATGGTGTGATAAGTCATTTTTACCAAGATTCAAATTCATAAACAAATATTATATCGATTATGATTCATCTTTGCTATGATCATGATTCATAAACAAATATTATATTGTGTTATATTCAGGGACGGAATCAAGGTGGGTCACGAAACACACACATATTTTTGTGGCGTTATGTTATTTTTTTTGTCAAAACCTTTTTTTTTTCTTCTCATAAATCCACCCATGTCCAAAAAAGATGTATCGTTTTTCTTAAATGCATCAGATCAACTTATTTTCGGTTCATTTGTTGTGTTAAATGTTTCATACGGAGTTCTTGGACGTATAGTTTTGTTCCTTGTTAATGTTACTCTGCACAATATGTAGGTTTGTTGAAAGAAACATAAAGGCATTTTAGTTTGTCTCGTGTTTGATGTGATTCATGTTCTTTGGTGTTCTTTCTAGTCATACCAAGAACTGTTAGAAACACTTATTTTGTATACAAGAACATGCATTTCCAATAATCTGCGCTATTTCAAGTTGACGCTATCACGATATTGTCTTGTTATATTAAGTGGATTTACATCTGCTAGCAATCTAACACGAGAGTAAACGAAAACAATTCTTGATGGACGATACTCCGTTAAGATTTTTTCTGTAAAAGTTAGGCAAGATCCACTGTTAGTGATACAAATACAAATCTCTACTCAACAAGTGACAATTTACCATAAACGAAACATAAGAGGCCGAGGGCTAACAAAGAGTTCAAAATCAAAAGCTAAGAAACAACAAATCCACAAAGCAACTACATAGAGTGGACGGTCCTTGCACCTTCTCTGGTCCCAAATCGTGTTTTTTACAGCTGCAAATGCTTCTCTTTACCGGACCACTTATTCACTATCTCCTTTATTCCTAGATGATCTTTGCTTTTTATATACAACTCAAACACGCTTCTTGTTTACATAAAGCAAAGATAGCAAGTCGTTGTTGCAAAACTTGTTAACTCGCGCTTGCCATTCAATTAGCATGTCTTAAAGCACAAATGCACATAAGTACAACCACTCATACATAATCGAATTTGATCTATGGAAAAACTATGTGGTTCCTAAAGAGAGTTAAAGCTTTAACTTAGTCTATATACACTTAATGAAAAGCAAATTTGGAGCCCAAAGATACTTAACATCATATCATTCTATGGTGGACATTGCATGATTGATTGCATGTTACACCTTCAAAATTTACTATAGTAGTTCATCCAATAAGTGGCCTATATTCAGAGACGGAATCAAGACGCAGTGTGACCAGGTGCATTTGGAATAAACTAAACAATAATGCAAATATAATTTTTAAGGACCGGGTGCATTTAAAAAAAATCGATGTTTTTTAACAAAATTAACACTACGACACAAATATTCATGAGTGTCCCGGGACACCCCTGGTTCCGTCCCTGCCTATATTGGTTATTATGATATGATATGATGTGAAACAACGTCGTTTTTAGGGTGGGCGAGGTGATCAACCGTCCAGGACCATAAATTTCGAAGGCCCCAAAATGTACACTGTATGTTATAATTCTATTGATAGACACACAATTTTCTTGAAAAAAATGAGATATGTCAAACTATTACCGGAAGGATTCTATTGTATAGATGAGCCATTAAAAAAAACCTGTATAAGCTGTAAAATGCTCAAATAATTATAGGTCATGATCATTCGACATTACCTTTATTTCATAAAACTTTCAAAGGAAACTATAAAACTAATATGGTGAATGAAAACCAATCGCCACTCTCCTACTATCTGATAATTCCTCATTTGATCATGTTTATTTCATTCTCTTAATCATTTTTTATCGAGCAAATCGTAAAAAAAAAAAAAAAAAAAAAAACTCAACTTAAGGTCTGTTTTCAATCAAAGTACTTTATTTTTTTTCTTGCACATAAAGACAGCCAATTTCCTTTTTTAGTTGATTTAGGTTTTTTTTTCTCACTTCCGTTAACCCACTAACGACCATTTCGTTAGTAACATGTTTGGTCCATGAGTTTGTACAGTCATTTCATTTATAGTTTCGACTACCAACCATTACTACATGCCACCACTACCAGCCGCCGCCACCACTACCTGCCACTTCTACCATCATCGCCCACCACCACTACCAGGCCACCACCACCATCCACCACCACTACCAGCCACCGCCACCATCACCCACCACCTTCACCACCACCCACCACCTCCGCCACCACCGCTCGTCACCACCACCACCAGCCTCCACCACCACTACCCACCACCACCATATGCCACCACCATCAGCCGCCGCCACCATCATCATCCACTACCACCAGCCGGTGGTGACATATGTTGGTGGTGGAGGTTGGTGGTGGGTAGTGGTGGAGGTGGTGGGTGATGGTGGCGGCCAAGAGTGGTGGTGGTGGTGGGCAGTAGCGGTGGCTGCTGGTAGTGGTGGTGGACAATGGTGGTAGATGTGGCAGGTGGTGGTGGCGGGGGTGGCAGTTGGTGGTGGAAACTATACATGAAATGACTATATAAAGTCAAGGATCAAACATGTAATTTACTAACGAAACGATCGTTAGTGGGTTAACGGAAGTGAGAAAAAAATCTAAATTGGTTAAAAAAAAATTGGCCGCCTTTATGTGTAAGAAAAAAATAAAATACCTTGATTGGACAAAACACCCTAAGTTGATTGCCTTTTGATACCATTTATTATTTTTTATATCTCATGCGATTATGTGAAACTGAATGAATTAATAAATTACCAAGTAAAAACAATACAACTTTACAAGTATAGGAAGTATCAATTTTCTTTATCATCAATAAACTGAACGAATCAATTTTCTTTATCATCAATAGCTATTTTATTTTTTTAATATTAGATTTACTGTCTATTTTGAATCAATAACTAATATTTGATTGTAAATGTTAAATTAAAGAATGTCACAAGTATGACATTTTGTACGCATCTGTTTGTAATGTATCTAAAATGTTTTCAACGCACATGTTGAATCACATTTCGTGCTTCAGACACTCACAAGAATATATACTATGTGGTCTATATAGGATTTGCAAAGTCAACTACTCATTTGATTGCTCTCTTTGTATTGTGACAAGTGCCATGTGGATGGCTACATACAAAGTGATTTTGGTCAAGCAACACGATTTAATTATGACTATTACCAACTCAAGCATTTGCACTTCTTCCTTCAAATCAAACGACAAAAGCTACCACACAAAGCTTCAATGGTGCACTCAAATACAAATGTCAAATGACCTAAACTTTAAAATGGCACAATTCGACGTGGTCTTTTCCTCTCCATCAATTATTTCCGGTGATGCATCAATGCAATCGCGTGATGGCTCGAGCCTTCTACCCAAAAAATAAAAGTAGAGCTAGTGGGGTGACTAGTTGGTGTTGACCTCTAATGAGCTTACTTCATTAAGTAATTATTAAGCTCATAAATCATTTTCTTAATGGTTTTTGCAATTAGCATCCCTTATTGCTATCAATATTTTGATAAAAATTCATATACAAATAACTTAGCCAATTCGATATAACATCAAAATAAATTTACGTGGCAAACTATTATTTTCTAGCTTATCTTAGTTTTTGAATTATTATGCTTCTAGGAATCATGGGTTAAAAAGACAAAGGATTCATATTGGGAGGATATATATATTACTTTAAGTTCGGCCCTCTTAACATAAAATACTGCCCAAAGACTAGCTTTATATTTGTCAGACACTGGCTCGTTAAAGAATTTCAAGTTTACATACAACAAATAATGGAATTCGGTTTATTCCCTGGAGACCCCAGGTTGAAACTCCACAAGCAACAACATTGAGGTAATTAGGGCAAATTTCTCGGTTGGGCTATTGAGTAAGTCTAAACATGGCCTTACACGTATCATTCTTGATGTGTAACGTCTGTGTCAGTCAGCATTCTCGATTGTTAACGTTTCCATTTAAGAAAGATTGTATAGAGGGGAAAATAGGGTTAATGGCATGTAATAGCAACGTACTTTTTCATTTGTGCCATTATCAGATACGAACCCAAAATAATACAACAATACCCATCCAACTTTCAAATTTTGTTTCATTATCAACGTTTAAGACTCATCTCTTTGCGTATGATAATGAAAAAAAAAATTGAAAGTTGGATGGGTATTGTGGTATTTTTTTTAAAGTTCGTATATGATATTTGAACAAATGAGAAAGTACGTATCTGATAATGAAACAAAATTTGAAAATTGGATGGGTATTGTGGTATTTTTTTGTGTTCGTATCTGATAATGACATAAATGAGAAAGTACGTTGCTATTACATGCCATTAACCCGGGAAAATACATGTGAAATGGTAGCAAGTGAAAGAGAGACCATTATGTTCAAAAAAAAAAGAAAAAGAAAGAGAGACCATTGGAGTATGTAAATGTTATCATATTTTAATATATTATGTCGGCTATTTCTTTAGTAAATCTTCCTCTTTACTAAAGATAATCCTGCCTAAAACATGTTTGTTATTATGAATATCAAATTAAATCTGCAATATCTACTACACAATAAATATCCATAGCCTAAACTCTGAATGTGATATTTTGACGGCAGATTAATATATTTAAAGAAAAGCAAGATTGGAAGGTAAAAAGAATAATTTAGTGATGTCATGAGTTAGGCTTATGTTTGCTATATGATTTAGTATAATTTTATTAATGATGATTAGTTATCTCGAGAAAATAATTGATTAGTGTTCAGTGTTTACTACAAATAACGTCGATCGACATGATGGATTGTGAATACTTTTCTTTGATTATACTTTTTGTTTGTCTAATAGGTGCATGTTCCGTTCTCGAGTTCATTTTTAGAAGGAAAAGAAAGGAATTAATAATAAACTGAAATTTATTGTGTTCTTGAGTTTTTTTTGGATGAAAAAGAAAAAAGGAAATGACAAAAAAATTCTTTTCATTTTTCTATAAGAATTTTCCTCTCAAATATGGGCGGATTTGGACGGAAATAATTCTACACCCGCACTATTTAGTATATAATGACCAATATAACTTTAAGTATTTACTCATATTCGACTCTTATGATAAAATGAACATATTTAAAAGTTCATAAATGTAATTATGTCCCTTTTTTCTTTTTTTTCTTCCCAACTCGTGAACACAACATAATTTTTTTCCTTTCATTTCATTTCAACTCGAGAACATGAAATATAAAATCAACTTTCTTTCCTTTTCTTTTCCTTTCTTTTCTTCTCTTTACACATCATTTCTATCCCCACTTAAAAAAACTTGAGAACGCAGCAAGTCTTAGGGCACTATTTAAAGGTTGTTAACTGAACTCAAACTTTCTTCTAAATTAAAATATTTATTTAATACATATTAATTAAATTTATAGATCATTTTAGTTACATTACATGTGATTTTCAATCTACAAATCTTTAATTTATTAAACTCATTGTTCTCATTTTTTATTCATCTAAACCAATGCCTTGAGAGCACCCGTTAGATAAACCTTACTATTTTCTATATTTTTTTTCTCTTGTCGCTGATTGATTATCAGGTAATATTTGATAAGTGTTTTTAAACAAAGTAAGCGCATACAAAACCAATAGAGCTGTTGTAGCAAATCCCTTAAAAGCTGCTACAAATCTCATTAGAAAATTTGAGAAACATTTATTTTTTGCCAACTTTGGAGGAAGAAAATCTAACATGTCGAACAAAAGAGACTTTCACTGACTTTCGAAGATTATATAATATCTAATTTTTGGAAATAATGATCTTATAGAAGGAAAAATGGGGTAACCGTCGAGTATTTTAAAACATAAAAATTGTATTGTTAGTTTACACACTACCTCGTCACCGAACTCACCTCATTTCTATATTTAGTTCTACGAAATTGAAGTATCATATAGTTCAAAACTCCAGTAGCATTTAATTTATTTACATGAGTTTTTGACTTGATACGACATTACGAGCTGGCTAATTTTAAGGCGATTATCTTTTTTAGATAGCCCGAAATCGGCATAAATGAACCTCTGTAGCCTTAATCTCTGGGCGACTACTCTAATAGCATTTTTAGGGAAGTCAAATAACATATTCTTTAAAATCGTAACCGACTCTCTAATTTATCGAAAGAGATCGTTGACCAAACCTCTCATTTTGTGTTATGCAATTGGATCTTCGTCAGATGTTTTGTTGCGTCTAGCTTTTTCAGTGCTTCTGTAGATGTTAAAAATTGTAAATGAAAACAAGAGACATGACCCAACCAAGAATGCCATAAATAAATTGTTGAAGAAAAACGGTTCTACCAAAAAGAATAAAAATCCATACTAGATGATGCGGTATCATGAATGTATCTAAAGTGATCCAAAACATAAAGATCCCTTGCATGTGAGATGTCCCAACCACCTCTTATGTTTTTCAGTCATATATAGAACAATCGGAAACGGAAAATTTGACATCACATCCAGAATCACAAATTTTATTGACAGAAGCAAGATTTATAGTAAGGCTCGGTAGTAAACATCTGAAAAAGCAACAGAAAGTGTGTCAACTGAACCAATACCTGCTAATGACATAGAATCACCATTAGCGGCAATAATTGATTTTGAAGAATTAAGATTTAACGAAATGAATTGTGACATAAGACAAGACATGTGATGAGTGGCACCTGAATCAAATATTCATTTAGAAAATGATGATGCGAAACATTTATCAGACGAGGTTGATATAGCATAAAAATATCTGAAACTGCTCGTACATGTCCACAAACTTTTGAAACTGCTCAAACAATGATGTATCCAATTGTAAATCATTCTTAGAAGTATCCATGTTAACTAAGTGATACAACTCAAACAAACCAATAAGCGATTTTTACAAATCGCAAAACTAAAAAGCGAGGTAATGTAATCAATGAACCAAACAAGTGATACAAATCAAACAAACCAATAAGTGATTTTTACAAATCACGAAACTAAAAAAGCGAGCTAATGTAATCAATGAACCAAACAAAATTTTCCAAAGAAGTAACACTTTAACCGAATCAAATAACCCAATTACGAGTAGATATCAAAGAGCTAATTAACAAAAAAGCGAGCTAATGTAATCAATGAACCAAACAAAATTTTCCAAAGAAGTAACACTTTAACCGAATCAAATAACCCAATTACGAGTAGATATCAAAGAGCTAATTAACTATCCGGTAATCAAAACCGTACCAAACAGAATACTAATCCACCAAATGTTTAATTGCCAAACGAAAAATGAACCATAGTCATACCCAACAGAAGCCAAAAATCCAAATATTGTAGCAATTAGTCATAACTGTTATGAATAATTAAGATTGTGGCTATCCATATACCTCAACCTCTCAAACCTTTCATCTTTTGTATTCCCACAATTATGATTGTACTAAATACTTTGATTATGAGAGTCCTATAAATTGAGGTTCATTTGTAGTTTGTGATATCAATCTCAATGAAATATATTGGTCTCGATTCTCTCTATCTTCTTCTTCCATATATTGGTTATGTGTTATTGCTATTAGGCCGTTGTTTCACAACACGTTATCAGTACGAATGACTTTAAAAGAGAGATCGATATAGACCAAGAAAATAAAAGACAAATTCAAGCCTTTTCATGAAGGACACCAATCTTTACTAAGATAAGTTTTTTCTACCTTTTAATTGATAATTAGAATTGCACTATGAATCTATGATAGATTAATTTACTTGATAATGTAAATAATTTAATAATATGATATATAGTTGTTAGATAACATCATATATAATTTAATTGAATCAGTATCATAGTCGATCACTTATATGCATGATAGTTAACAAATTAAGAAGGAGAGTATATGTAATATGATGATGATGGCACGCTATAACTTTGCTAGTGTTGCCTTATAATATTCTGTGTGATATCTGTTACAGTTTTGATTGCTTATCGATTGATTGCAAAAGTTTTTATTGTTAAAGAATATTTGATAATGAAAATAGGCTAAATATATTATGTACAAAAACATTGTAAGGTGAAAATTTTAAGTTAATTTAATTGTATTGCGTTTTTCTTTAATGATTTTATAAAAGAACAATACCACTTGTCTAATTTTATTGCAAATATATTTTATGTGATTATGTGATGAAGCATTGGTTTAGGTAATATATATTGAATTCGTATATATTTAAGGAACATGAAAATATGGATTCTCATATAGCTACATGTCATATATTCTTTAGATGTGTTAATGTGGGCTTTTACTTGCTAGTCTTTCTTTTGTTATGCTTACTTTTTCTTAATGCAAAGGCGTTTGATCCATGTGTTACTTTACTTGTAGCTAATTGGATTGTATCTTGGTCAAAAACCAACTTCACTGGTGTTATTAGTATGCATTGCATAGGCAATTTTTGTTGTTTCCGGGTGTTAATACACGGCGAGTGAAATTTATTACTAAATGTGAATTGATGCTATATATCTTGTCATCATTATTAATTCTAATAATGGTTACTACATTATAAGGAGTACATGTTTAATCTTCACAGTTGATTAATGTTTAATCTTGACAGTTGATTAGTTAAACAAATTATCTCATGGTGCTCCTAGAATTACTTAATCAAAATAAAGAAATATGTTAACAAGACGTAATTTAGGCAAAGCACATATATATGGATTCTTGCACTTGACTAAAAAACAATGATTATCACTTCCTTATGCAATATGAAATATAAAATATTATTGCTTGTATGGAATAATGTGTAAATCTTGTACAATAAGAGTAATTGCGCATGAATGGTTTCTTGAAACGAGTTGGTTGCAAATATATGTCTTACAAAATTTTTATGAAAAGTTACTGAGTTGTTCATATGTATCAATCATGTGCTTTGAGCTTTGCGTATATGCATGTAATTCCAACGTTTCTTGAGAAGGCTTTGTATAGTTTTGCCTTTTATATGCCAAACTTATTTGTACGAGAGTAGTCTTCAGAACATGATGACATATATACAAATATGAGTTATTTACTTGGGATATTTGAAGGGTGACACAATTTATGGTCGTTGGGCCATTAGTAGTATTAAGATAAGGAAAGACTAAACAAAATATGACAATATAGAAATATTCTGATTACAGTGAGAACTTGAGTTGAGTTATTGATGTGGTTGAAGTAAATGTACTGATATACCTTATAAGATATATGCATGATGACTTCTAAAATTGGTAAAATATGTTGGATACCATGAATAATAGACATCATTAGCTAGTTGGATGGTGGTATATACGTGTTTCGGTAATAGCGCAACTCGATTATCCTTACGGATTGACTAATTAGTTGATACTCATTATGTGATGTTTACTAAGTGGTTATTATTGCTTACAAGAAACTATGATAATTGATTAATGAGATATATGTATTTAACAAATAGTACAACTTCATTTTTATATAGAGCATGTTTATTTTTAATAATTCTATGGGTTAACATGAATACTGATATGAACTATATAGAAGTCATAAAGAGCTTTTATAGATTTGATCGAAGATTGTGATGTAATAAACTCTTTAAATCATCTATTTTTAGCAAAAGTCGAGTGCAATTGAGGCACATGTGGTCGTAAACCAAAGTTTATGAGCCAAACTATTTCAATAAGTAGCATGACCGATTGGACCATCCCGAGTCAATAATGATGCGAAATGTATAAAAGAACCATGGGTTCTTCAAAGTTAATTTGTTTGATCTTATTGTTCTTAATGGAAGTTAATGTTCATCCATCACCACCAAATTAAAGCAAGGATTTAGTCCTATAAAGTTTTGGAAATAACATAAAGGGAATATATGTAGGCCTATACATCCGTCATGTGGATCATTTTGAGTTTTAAAATCGATGCATCGTCAAAATGATCATTAAAGACGCAACTTAAGGTTAGCGTGATGAATGGCTCATCTTATAAAATGCAAGCATGGTTTTCCAAATTGTATCTTTGGAAATAATGGTGAATACTTCCATATGTTGGGAAATTATTGGAATAAGTGTCGAACTTAAAAGTAGCCCATGTTCGTACGCGAATTGCTTTTGTTGAAACGTTCATAAAACGACTTCAGTTGATTGCAAAGCCAATAATTGTGAGAACAAATCTCTTAGTTTATGGGGGCATGTTAAAATTATGAATTCGCATCTTGCCAACAATACATAATGAATTCTCCCCATTATAATGGTTTTGGTCACGAACCATATGTTTCCCATTAAAGTTTTGTGCAAATTTGTGAAACCTATATTGATAATCCACCACAATGCACAATAATGGGATGTTGTAATTGATAATTCATTTATGGGGAGAATGAGCAGCAAGAGATATGGAATGAATTATGATATAAATATTGATCCTCGCACCAATGAATATGAACTTGAAGGGACAATTTACATTCCAGATCTAGTAATTGCCAGACATGTATAGTGACCTAAAGAAAGTGACTAGATCATATATACGCTGCTAGTGCTCCGTTTACAGTGTGTGTCCCACTAGTAAATCCAATGATTGGTAGTAAGTCTATGGCACGTCTGCAGCGTGATAGACTAATCGATTCCAAATGAAAGTCCTCGAATGAATAGATAAAATGGAGCAATAAAATGAAGATGGTCAAATCGAGGTAACAAATACCCCATAATAATTCTCCTAAAGAGACACTAGACATGAGGTAATTGAAAAAACCCCGGGTACTTGAAAAACTATGAGATCTCAATAAATGATATATTTCAATGTCTAGTAAAGTGTGGAATCGAAAATATAAGTGAATCGACGTCGATGGAGATATTGTATACAATAATGTGCATGACAATGATAATGTAAATAAATAAGATATCGTGATAATCATAGTGAGGATCATGGAAGCATAAATGCAAGAAGTGCAAATGTATGATTGAGTGGCCAAAAGAAGTAAAGACGCAAATAACTAATGAAATATTAAAGTCTCTTGTGACGAGATATGGTTACTGGGACTTGAAGTCCGTACATATAAATGTGTAAAATTATTGGATATGCATTGGTCATTATGAGAGAGCGAAATTAAAGTATTGAAACTATTATAACTAAGGCATAATTGATGGCACACAAATATTTTCGCAAAAACTTAGCATATAGAGACATGATCTCATGTGGTGGATCCAATAATCTATTTAATATTTATAAGTCTGGCGATTTGATAACTAATCGATATGCGTCTAAAAGATAAAGGAAAAGAGCTCATGTAATGTTGAAATTTTATTATAAGATATAAAATGCAAGAAGCATGCTAGTGATTTTTAATGCTTAGAGCATATAAGAAAAGTTCTTGAGAACACTATTTAATTATATTGAATCAATCATATTATTAGGCATATATGTTATAATCGCCTTAGAATATACTAACTGAAAATTGTACCATAAAATAACTATGTTTGCTCATGTTACTTTATTAGAACACTTGGTCTTCAATATGATGTAAGTTTCATATAGTTTGATGATTTGAATATTAATGGAACTCCGACAGAGCCTTGAGGATAAAATCCTTTAACATAATGAAAGCTAGAGAAAGATGCTAAATAACTATATATGGTTAAATGACTCTCATGTTTATGAGGTCACGTGATGCTGAAAAGACCCCCTTGATTTATAAAGATAATGATCACAATATAGATTTAAAAGTGTGATACTAAAATGCGTATGAAACGATTGAAGTTCTCGCTTGTAGTCATACATGATATAATATATCATTCACTTTGAGTTTGTTGGCAATGAGTAACATATTAAGTATGATGATATATTTGTAAGAGATGTATGACATATGGTAATATGAATATGCGAGCAACATGTAGAGAATATTTATTCATGTGATTCTATCAATGACACTTTAACGTGCATTTCACTTAATTAATGAGCTTAAGTGATATGATCATTAGAGGGAGATAAAATACATGTTACATTCTTTTTCGCTATCTTCAAGGTACAAAAGATATGGGTTTGTATTATACTAACTCATCCGAAAGAAATCTAGTTGGTTTTGCAGATGCAGGATATATGTCTAATCCCCATACCAGTCGGTCCCAAACTGGATACGTTTTCACAAGTTCTAGTACTGCCATTCCAAGGCATTTTATAAAGCAGAAAATGAGTGTAACTTTATCAAATCACACAGAGATCTTGCCATCCATAAAGCAAGTCGGGAATGCGTATGGTTGAGAAGTGTGATAGAATATATTTGAGAATCATGTAGGGTTTTCTTTAGGCCAGAGGCTCCAACAATTGTACATGAAGATAATCAAGAGTAGCAAAACCAAGCATATTCTACCGAAGTTCCTTTTCACCCATGACGTGTAGAAGAGTGGTGATATTATTCATTCAAGCAAAAACCTAGAATATTTATTTACCAAGGCATTTCCTACTGCAACATTCAAGAAGTTGGTTCAGGGCATTGGAATGCAAAGACTCAGTAAACTTAAGTGATCTAATCATCAGAGGGAGAATATACGCGATGCACTCTTTTTTCCTTAGCTATGGTTTTTGTCCCACAGGGTTTTCCAAGCAAGGTTTTTAATGAGGCATCATATCTAAGTGTATGAGAATTAATGATGGATAGCCAAGAGGGAGTGTTATGAATAATTAAGATTGTGGCTATCCATATACCTCAACCTCTCAAACCTTTCATCTTTTGTATTCCCACAATTATGATTGTACTAAATACTTTGATTATGAGAGTCCTATAAATTGAGGTTCATTTGTAGTTTGTGATATCAATCTCAATGAAATATATTGGTCTCGATTCTCTCTATCTTCTTCTTCCATATATTGGTTATGTGTTATTGCTATTAGGCCGTTGTTTCACAACAATAACCAAATAAAAACCCAATGATCATATTCCAATATCAATCTCCAAAAGAAATTAAACAACTATAATTCCTAAGAGGGGAGGGAGTGGGCATCGGGTACCAAATCGGGTAGGCGAACCCGATCGGTAACACCGCCCCCACTTGGTCGGGTAGCGAAAATCGGGTATATGATCGGTTTGGGAAACCGATTGAAGCCAAGGGTTGTGTGTGTGAGTGTATGTGTTTTTATGGGGTTAGGGTAGAATTGGGTAGAATTGGGTACCACTCCCTCCACTTTAGGTAGTGTTAGGGTAGAATTGGGTAGTTTTGAGTTTGAGGATTTTTATTGGATAGAGGTGATGTGACAATTCGAGTACTAGGGTACCACTCCCTCCCCCCTAAGAGGGGAGGGAGTGGGGCTCGGGTAGGGAATCGGGTACCCCAACCCGATCGGCAACACCGCCCCGTGGGGGCTCGGGTAGTGATTTTCGGGTATGATTTCGGCTTCCAAGCCCGATCGGTGAAGGGTGAATTTTTTCAAATTTTGGAACGTTGGGGACTAGCCAACGGCTAGTTGGTACATTTAATAAAAAAAAATTTCCCTTTAAAACCAAATATCACAAACTCATTTTTTTACAAAAAAACACACACACTTTTCAAAAACAAAAAAACACACGGATGGGCTTGCAATTTTTAATTTAATCTCAGTGTTAAAACACAAAATCATGTTACCGAATCGACATGCAAGCTTCATTAATGCATTAATGAGTCAATATATCCGCAAACTTAAATTCATTCTTTCTTATTTTTTTCAAATATACATTTGTATTTCACAACAAAATGATGGGACTCTTCTTGCATAGAAACCTATTTTAGCCGTAAGCATTATGAGACCACGGCTGCTCTGAAGATATGTTCATTTGTTTTTATTTTTAGAAGACCCAAAGTTCGCTCTGGATAATGTTTCTAAAAATTGTAGGTTTTTTTGAATGGTTGTGTAGAGGCTTTAGGGGAAAAAAAGTTTCGGCGTTGCAAAAATGTACATTTCAAGTGGACCTTAGTGATGATTACTTAAACATAAGTATTATGTTTTATTAATGTTTTTATTTTATAATGTATTATTTTTTATATATAATTGTAATTAAAAGTTTATATATAATTCGGTACTCTTATTAGTTTTATAGAATTCGTATTTTTAAGTTTTATAATATTTCGTATTATTTTTTTATATAATTCGTAATTAAAAGTTTATATATTCGGTATTAAAAGTGAGTTTTTAGAAATTGTATTTTAAAGTTTTATATATATAAGGGTGAAAAAAGAATATTGAGGTACGTTTTGATAGGTGAAACATCACACCACTACCATTTCGTTTTGATCTTAGGGTGAAGTTCAGACTTACCATACCTTGAGACTATGTTTTATTTAATAAGTATGTAATTTTCTTTCATGTCTTATGTAATTCTCTTTTAAGTATTAATAAAAAATTAGTTTTATTAAATTGTTAATAAAATTATTAAAAAAAAAGTTAGTTTTTATTGTTAGGTATGAATTGGTATGAGGTGAGTTGGCGAGATTTATGGTGGATAGTGATGTATTGGCGCAATTAGAGTACTAGGGTACCACTCCCTCCCCCTAATAGTTGAACAAACTCAATAGCCAAAGTCTTTGATTCAATCACTACAATCAATATACTGACATAAATAATTTCATACTGTATGCTTTTCAATGAAAAGTTTTCATTCATGCCAAAATGCAATAAACTAATCAACTAAAGCATGTCAATTTAGTCGACAAATGTAGGCTACCACTTACCCGATGAAAAGAAGTCTTGTAGGCTGCCACTTATTGAACGATTAATTAACCTAACTCAAATGCGGAGACAAGAGGGGTAGGTTCGGTATGCTGTATGTGCTTTAGCCAAAAAAAAGTTAACGTGTAAATTTCTTAAAATATTTGATTATTTTTGTAATTTGCCTCTTTAGCGAATTTGCAGTGTAGTTTTTAAAAATTATTAAAGTTTGTCTTCTCAATCATAACTTTCTGACTTCGCTCCTGCTCAGATGTCATATAAAACCCCAAAAAAAAGGATAACTCGTATACTTGATAAATAAAAAATATGTACAAGTAACATATAAACACACAAAATAAAAAGACGATGCTCTAATGCTAGACAAGCAAATGAGCCAATACAATTAAAGCGACCTTATTAACTAACAATATTAACTATTAATAATAATTTGTTATGATAGAATGAAGATGCAGTAGCCTTCTCTTGTCTAAAACTACAACAAAAAATAAAATGTCATTACTAATTATGTTCAACTAAAATATAATGAGGCCTAGTATTTAAATATGATACATGCATGAAATTAACAAAAAAGTGGACGTGCCGGAGTGGTTATCGGGCATGACTAGAAATCATGTGGGCTTTGCCCGCGCAGGTTCGAATCCTGCCGTCTACGTTTTCTTTTTTACTTTCTAACATTGTTTATCCCACTCAAATTAATTAAAGATAATTGTTATTATTTTTTGCTCATAAAGGAAGGTCAGAAAATGGAAGTTAAATCTTTAAATTGATTACTATTTGAATTACGTTTATAATCTTTAAAATGATTACTATTTGAGTGACGTTTATCCGGTAAGCTGCATGCAATGGGCGTGAGTCTTCACCCGTAACACCCCCAATTTTGTGATACGCAGCGGAATTCAAACTGGGTGTTACTTCATGGCACAACAGTTATAACAATAGAAAACGAACTCTAATGCAGTGATTTTAAATCATTTATCATTCGAATTATATGAATATCAGAGTTTACAAAAATGAGTTCCCAATAGTTTCACGGTTTACAAATTACATTAAATGGGTTTTCGAATAATAATAAAATTTATAGCCTTCTTGAGTATCCGTGCTCCTCCGTGCCAACCTTGTACATTATGGACCTGAGATAAACATGCTTAAATCGTCAACACAAAGGTTGAGTGAATTCATAGAGTTTAGTTTGATTGTTGAACACAATATATTCGTAGTGTGAGCTATAGACTCACACACATAGTTTAGACTCACACCTAATTCAAATTTCCGTCTCGGTCCTACTCCACCGATAAACTTGCAAGCCCCATCATTTGTTACAGAAATCAACAATACCAAAACCCATCAGTCATACCTCCACAACAATACAGAAACCCACAATACCCACACTACGATCCAAATATTGGCAGTTATTCGCAACCAAATGTTCTCGGATCTTCATCACAACCTCAACCTCCACCTATGTCTCCCATTCATCCGTTTCATTTTGATGATACTCCAATGTACTCACCTCAATTGTCGAGGAAGAAGTCCAAAAAGTCACGGCCCCAAATAAGAAGCCGTCAAAAGAAGCCAAAAGAGGACGGTTATAAATGTCGATGATGCTTGGTGTATGCCATGGACCCCTGAAGAAGTGGCATTGTGCAAAGGTTGGGTTTTTTTTATTGAGGAGGTTGGGTTTTTTTTATTGAGGTTTTAGATTACCTTGAGGAAAAATTGAACGTAACAGGTACTCAAACGTACGATTCATTAAACAGGAAATGAAAGACTACGTCCTAAAGTGGCTCAATTTTTGGGGTGTGCGTTAACATCATGCGAAGGGCGGCGAAGAGTGGAGCCGGAGACGGGGATCACATCAAACGGGCACTTGAGGAATATAATGCTGAATATGGAGTACCGTTTACACTTCTTCATGTGTGGGAGGTTTTAAGATAATCTCTGAAATGGATGAATGTGGAAGTTCCAAATTTTCAATCGTAACAGGAGAAGTACAAGAAATACAAGTCATCGGGGTTTAGTTCGTTCAATACAACGCAGTCAGGAGAGGGTAGTTTTAATCTGAATATGGAGGCTGGAGACGATGAGGAAGAGGAGGTTCAGGAAGTTCGTCGACCAATGGGCAGGTACAAAACGAAGAAGAAAGTGGCAACATCATCAACATCGTCTGCAGCAGCTGATACTGACGAAGCGTTGACTGAGTTGATGGTCAGCGAATATGCAAAAGAAAACACGACGTTTCTTTCCACGAAGAAAGAAGACCGCGCTGCAATATTAGAGCTCAAAAGGAGGCAAATGAAAATGCAACAAAATAAGATTGAAATAAATGAACGAATGTTGGCCAACCAAGAATATGAACAACGACAAAAAGACGAGCTTTTCTATGAGCTCTACTGAGCACTTGACTGGACGAGCTCTCTAAAGGGTGCAACAGATGAGGGAGGCGACCAAGGCGAAGTGGAATTTAGACTATTAGTTTATGTTTTAATTTCGTACGTTCAAATTTTTAATTATCAATGTAATCTTTTAATGAATAAAAGATTAATTTAGTTTTTAATTAAATTTGTTAAAAAGTTGGTTTGAAAGATAAAAGAAGTGGTGACTGTGATCAATAAAAACTTATTTCATTTACCAGTCTCTTCTGCTTATTATTTTATTTTGTCTAAAATTGATAATTGGTCATGCTTGAATGATTCCCAACTAGTCATTAGAAGCAACGACCTTGACCTGATTTTCGAAATAGCTCATGTACTTTTTGCTAGTAAACTAGTTATAAATATTTATGTTTTCATCTATTTATGCACATTCGCTGCCCCTCTTAGTAGAACCTGTAAAAGGAAAAGGAAAAGAAAAGAAAAGAAAAAAAGAAAAAAGAAAAAAAAGACCAGTACTCTCAAAAGACCGAAATCTTAATTTAGTGCACTTCTAATATAAAAATAAGGGTTTTGTTATTGACAACCCATGGGGTTGTTTTTATACCTTCCTTAATTACCAATATTCTTTAATGAATGATCACTTTCTATATTTACAAAGAATCTCTACTACTTTTAATACTTATGTACACCCATCTAATATTTTTTTCTACATATTTACAAAATCACACCTTCTTTTTGTTTATTCTTTCATTGACCTATCAAATTATGAATAAAAGTTTTGTTTGCCAAAATGATAATTTGTCTTTCAAAACTCCATGGATTCATAACCGAGAATGATGCAAATACTTTAAACCCTGAATACAATCATCTCATTTAATACTATTTGACTATTATATATAAAATAAATGGTTTGTTTGATTGCTACGTAGCTATTTTAATTGCTACTTTTTTGTAATGTTTATATGAAGAGTTTAAATATATATGTATAATCATGCTTGATCGGATTTGAACAAATGTCCAAATTGATGACAATTCGATTGAGGAACCTGGTTGATGAAATGACAATGAACCGCCAAACCTTCTACATTCAAGAGGCATATATACTATTCGACAACATGGTTTTGTAAGTTAAGACGTGACATTTTGTGTCTTGTGCGGCGACTGACCTTCTAAAGATCAAAGAAATAGAGTCTCAAAATGTGAGTGCAATGCTCATATACAAGTTACATGGAAAAGGGTTTCATATATTTCCGGAAGAATGGCATATTACAACATTCACAAAAGACCACAATCATGATTTATTAAATTCCCATCAACCGCATTATCACTGTTTATACAAGGAGGCGGGACTTTAAATTATCCGAGTTATGGAGCTCCAAAAACAAGTAAAACATGGAGAACTTTCATTCTTTGATAGAGATATTCGCAACTTATTGGCTAAAAAAAGAAGATTGGTTGGAGCTAATGATGCAATGAACCTAATAGTGATAATGTCAAGTTCGGTATGTGTACACAATTGACAAAGAAAGAAGGTTGGAAAACTTATTTTGGTGTCATCCTCAAAGTTTTGAATGGTATAGCAAGTATGGTGATGTTGTTGTCTTTGACACCACTTATAAGGTTAATACATATGACATGCCTTGTGGACTTTTTGTTGGAATTAACAATCATGGCAAGTTTTATTTGGATGCAGTAATGAGACAACACATACATTTATGGTTGAAATACGAACTAACTTTATTATATTTATCAAGTAAGATGTTATACCACTAATAGTTACTATATTTGTAACAATAATGAAGATATCAACTATCATAACTCATCAGATCCATGGATGTCGGAAGAAATTTGCTTATTGTATATGGCATATTTATTTACGTACCAAGTACCAAAGTTGGTGTTGATTTTCTATGATAGGATGACCTCGTCTGAGCATAATTGGCCTTTAATAGTTGGGAAGTATAACCTAGAAAATAATAATCATGTTGTGGGTTTGTATAAAATTAGGAATTCTTGGGCACCGGCTTATCTACATGAATCTTTTCATGGAGGAATGACAACTACCAGTAGATCAGAGAGCATAAATGCATTCATTAAGAGATTTGTTTCTTCTCATACATGTTTGAAAGACTTTGTTAAACAGGTTAGCACTTCAACATCTTTTTACTATTTTGTTTTTGTTTTTCAAAACCCTTTATAAGCTTATTCGCTTATTTAGTACATGCAGGATCTATGATCTAACATGTTACTTTTAAATCTTTTGAAAAAAAATAAAATTCTATATGTTAGCTGGATCTCTCCGATGAAATTTCACAAGACAAGATGATGGCTACACTTAGACCCGTTTCTTTAAGGACTAAATCACCATTGGCTGAACAAGTTACACCATTTGCTCAAGAAGAATTTTATTTGGTTGTTTATTTTGAAGGTGGCGAGTTCATCATACGACATTTCGACGACCAAAATCAAAAAATCACTATAGCCTTGTGTAGTTGCAAAAACTTTGAATTTTGGGGCATACTTTGTAGGCATATATTTCGGTCCTCATCCGCAAAGATTGTTTTAAAATGCCCATTTCATATTGACAACGTGTTGAAGATACATCATTGCCGAGACATTGATGAACAACCAACCTAATTTGGTAGATGATATAGTAAGAAGATGATGTTTGGGTCCTGCCCAAGAAAGGGCGTGAAAAGGGTAGTTGGCGAATAAAAACGTAAGAGATGTTCCATTTGTTCCAAAATTGGACACACAAGACCTAAATGAAAGAAAATATTGAATGGAAGTTGTTTCTTCTTCCTCAAAAAAGAAACTTAAGCAAAAAGAATATTTCAGTTAAGTACTAGACAAGTCACAAAACTTTAAGTACTCTTTCATATTTGTTCTTTGCATACTGAAGTTTGGATTATTCTGTTGTTACGTTTAGTTTAAAAATGGGTGTTTTATTAAACAAATAACCTAAGATGTATAAAAATATTAGATGGGTTGTACATAAGTTTTCCCCAATTAAAAGTAGTAGAGATTCTTTGTAAATATAGAAAGTGATCATTCATTGAAGAATATTGGTAATTAAGGAAGGTATAAAAACAACCCCATGGGTTGTAAATAACAAAACCCTAAAAATAACCCAAGATGTAAAGAATAAATCATACATGACATGCCAAATGTTGTTGCTAATTATAGGAGAATCTTTATATAACAAGCATTATAAGATTCACATACAGTATATCAATATCAATAAAATAGTTATCTATTAGCTGAATTGATAAGTAATGACATACTTTAATTACCAAAAAAAAATCAATTAGGTTTAATTGGATATCTTCAAGTCTTCACTCATGATAGTGCACTAAAATTACAATATTAAACATCTCAACTCTCAAGGTATCCAATCCTGTTTTTAATTTTATGTGTTTACTATACAAAAAGTGTAAATTGGATACCCCATTACCTTAACCATGAAATGGATTAAGGGATAATAATAGACCCCTCCAAGGCTCCAACCACACTTCAAAGTAAGAATGTAAGATACCACAAGAATATGATACCTTTCAAAAAGGCTTCTTAGATGCGGGCAAAATATTTATGAAAAATGAAAGGCATTGAATCCACCATATGTCTTGTCTCCAACATATTTTAAAATTTTCTCAACAAAAACTAACACTATGACAATAATTTTTTCTTGGTAACCGTGGGTCTTTTAAAAAAAAAAACACCTTTTGGCCGATTAATCTACAAGGCTTTGAACATGCCGCTACACAGACTCAAACCGGGTAAAACCTTCTATTATCAGAAAATTGGCGCGCCACTTCAAGATTGTTTGCATCCAGCAGCAATTTAACTTGAGATCTCTTATATTTTGTGATAATAATCACTAAGCCATCTTTGAGAGGTTAATTAAGACTATGTCAATTTTGAGTTGACATACCAAAAAAATTTACAAGGGGTTTTAATAAAATTTTATTATATATTATTATCAATTAATATTTTTATAGTATAATTTTGTTGGACGAAAGATTTGACTTTGTTTAATTGACATGCTTTTGAAGTTGATATTGTTTAAAATTAACTATTAATATAATGTTTTGTGTGTTTAATAGCACGTAATGACCATTATAATATGTTTTATAGGGTATCCGTATCTAAACTTTAAAGAGAAGTTACATGCATCGTTGATATCTGTAAAATCTTGTGTATATATCATCATCTCACAGTAATTTGTGAGATCGTTTTTTTATTTTGATATTTACAATTCTGCTAATAATAATTTTTCTCGTACTTAAATTTTAAACCAGTTTACGCGCGGGTTAAAAATAAAAAGAATACACATGAATCGCTATTGAACGCAAATAGTTAGAAAAATAAAATTTTTAAATATCTTTATTTAATCTCATAAAGAGGTATATCATTAGTTGTTCATATATATACAATCTCGTGTATTCATTTACATATCACAATAATTCATGTTTTTAGTTTAATATTTATAATTTCATGCATATGCATTAGTTTAATATATAATGATAATATTGTTTATAAATAACAATAACATATTTTTTCTACTGTAAAGTGTAAGGGTAATAAAGTCTATGAGAGTATTTATTAAATTTATAGGGTTATTATAAAAAACATGAAAGCTGATCAGTTTATTTAAGTTTATATATTTTATTTATAATTTAGCAAGTAAAGATTTATTAATTACCCCTCATATTCTTAGTTTAATTTATTATAAAACTGAGACATGTGTTTTTATACAAATTTATTTTGTTAAATGAAATTTGGATATGTTTAATCAAATTGAGGCAAATTTTGACTTTTATTGGTTGAGCACAAAGTTCAATTCCACAATTGAGCTCTCTTATTAGTAAAAAAAATCATTTGTTCATTTTGTATCTTCTCATGTAATATAAGAGATTATTAAGTTGATACGGAGAGCTTAACATGCTATTTAAGATTTTATTTATTTATTTATTTATTTATTTATTATTTTTTTTTGTATTCTTGGTAGCACTCAAAGAAACAAGCAAGTAAAATATGAGAAAGAGCAAATCGCTGTTTACAAATCAACCATTTGTCGATTCCATAAATTTGCAATCGGACTTGTTTTATATTTTTTTTGAAAAATGACAAAAAAATGCATCGAACTTGACACTTTTTGTGATTGTGTTTAGCCAATTATTATTTTTTCATTGTAATACAAACCTTTTGAATTTTTGTTATTGTATGTACGATTTCCAACGTGTCACAACACGTGGACTGCCAACTCATCCGGGTGTTACATGTGGACTGCCAACTCATTTACCCACTTTACTTTTTAGGGATAATAACAAAAAAATATATCGAACTTGATCACTTTTGTCGTTGTAACACAAACCTTTTGAATTTGTGTAAATGTATGTATCCAGTCAATCTAAACATGGCATCGTTAGTCCTTTATACTAACGGGCGTTAGCACATATCTTTAAAAAAAATCTTACGTTTTCATCCCTTTTTATATGTTTTCGTTCGTTTTCTTACGTTTTTATCCGTTTTTATACATTTTCGTTCATTTTCCTATGTTTTTATACGTTTTCACCAATTTTTTTTTTACGTTTTTGTACGTTTTCATCCGTTTTTATATGCTTTCATCCATTTTTGTACGTTTTCATCCGTTTTTATAGCTACACACGTCCGTTTATTTTACTAATGCAACATTAGTCCTTTATACGTTTTTACACGTTTTCGTCCGATTTACACGTTTCCGTCTGGTTTTACACGTTTTTGTCCGTTTTTACATGTTTTCGCCTGTTTTTACACGTCTTTGTTTGATTTTACACGGATGAAAGCATATAAAAACGAATGAAAACGTAAGAAAATTGGCGAAAAAGTATAAAAACGGACGAAAACGTATAAAAACGTAAGAAAATGGACGAAAATGTATAAAAACGGATGAAAACGTAAGAAAACAAATGAAAACGTATTAAAAGCTTTGAAAACGTAAGTAAATGAGTTGGCAGTCCACGTGTAACACCCGGATGAGTTGGCAGTCCACGTGTTGTGACACGTTGGAAATCGTACATACAATAACAAAAATTCAAAAGGTTTGTGTTACAATGAAAAAACAAATAGTTGGCTACACAGAATCACAAAAAGTGTCAAGTTCGATGCATTTTTTTGTCATTTTCCCTAGATTTTTTTTCTCACTTCCGTTAACCCACTAGTTCATATTATTCAACATTTATTCAACATTTCACCACTATCTAGATACATTTTAATTGGAAACAAAAAAAGAAATTAATTAAGGTTAATTAGTCGAAAATAGACCAAACAAATTATGATAATAAAACCTCAACTAGTACTTGTAATTTTGGCAAGATAGACACATATAAAAAACTAGCAGGGTATCCGTGCAATGCGGTGGTGGTTATTTTATGACGACGGGTACACTCGGCCTTATTGCCGATGTTTTAGATGTGTGTGAGTGATATGAAATGGTTTGTATGTATTTATATAGTAGATGAGGTTATATGTTTTTAATAATCATTACTGATAATAATGATTTTTAGCGGTTACACGTTTTTAATAATGGGCTGTAAATGATTTGAAAGTTGTATTTAATTTAGTGGAAACGTCTGCATTTAATTTTGAATAATGTGATGTGTTGAATTTTAAGCCTTCCTTTTATAGTAAGTGTGTAGACTTATTTTTTTAGAATTTCCTTTTAAAAATAGCCTAAATGCATTACTCCCTTCGTCCCAAAATTATGGTCTCTTATTGAACTTTTTAGTCTTTCTTATTCAACTTTGACCATAATTATTTTTATTTGTGTTATATAATACTCGATGAAAAATATATGAATGTATTGGGTTTTAAATGTATTTTTCATTGGTATAATTTTCATCAAGTATTATATAACACAAATAAATATATTAAAGGTCAAAGTTGAACAAGAAAAACTGGTCAAAGTCAAAGTGGACAATAAAAATGGGACGGAGAGAGTATAATGTAGTTAAAATTAGTAGAGTTTGTGGAAAACTAGAATGGGGGGTTGAATAGTTTTACCGATTAAAACTTCGTTTTAAACTATTTAGATCGACTTATGTCAATCTATTTAAATGTGTGTGTTGGATGATGATAGATAAGCATATAAATAAGTAAAGCAAAGATAAAGAGTAAGAAGCACAAAACCACAACGCGATTATTTATAGTGGTTCGGCTACAAGGACACCTTCCTTGCCCTACTCCACTCCCTGAGTCACCTACTCGAAAGTTCGTAATCACTACACAACACCAACTCCTTGTGGCGGAGAAGCCTTCACAACGTCGCCTACTCTTTATCCGGTACAAGGCTAGACACCGGGTTCTTCCACAAGGCAGAACCAAACCTATCTTAACGTCACCTACACTTTAACCGGTACAAGGCTAGATACCGAGTTCCATTACAAAGGAGGAACTACTACCCAACACTACACAACACCTATCCCAAAGGAGATCCACTCCTTATTACAACATCAACAAGGATATCAATATCCTTTGACCCAAACTAATCTATCTTGTACATCGATGCACCATATCGAATGTATACCCTAGGAACCTTTCACTAATGCCTTTGACACGACACCTAGGCACCCTTCACTAATACCTTCATCACGGACCTTCGGAACCCTTCACTAATGCCTTCAACACGAATCTTCTGCACCTTTCACTAATGCCTTCGAACTGACCCTTTAGACATCTTTCACCTATGTCTTCAACACAACACTTCTAATAAGAGAGGAAAGAACTATCAACAAGATAACATCAGTAGTCTTGATGATGACGAAGCTTGGCAACCCATGGACTTGAGCTTGCTCGACTTCAAGAGGTGGTAATCTCGCCTTTAAGAGGAACCTAGAAAATCACACAAACAGAAAACTACATAGAAAGATCCTTTGGATATAAGGTTAGAGAGTTTACAACACTAAGAGAGAATGTGTGTGAAAGGGGTAAGTTACAATGAAGAAATGGCTCACTATTTATAGACAAAAAATCACTACTGTTCCCTGGATCCCAATGATCCCTTACATGAGGGATCCGTCCAGTGTAAACTGGGGGATCCGTAGGACGCTCCTCCTAAATGGGTTATGGGTCATGGATCATGGGTCATGGGTCATAGACATTGGACCATGGGTATCCAAATAGATACAATGTATCTAGAAGATGCAATGCATCTAATCAATGGGTCATGGGTTACCTCCATGGGTTATGGATACTACCCAACATGAATTCATGCATGATGTCATGCAATGGGTCATGGGTTATGGATGATGCTCTTTGGGTTTTACCCAACTATATTCAATGTATCTAGTTAATGGGTCAAGTACTTAGATTCTTACCCATTACATTACCCATTACAATATATACTAAGTATGTATATATATATATATATATATATATATATATATATATATATATATATATATATATATATATATATATATATATATATATATATATATATATATATATATATATATATATATATATATACCCATTATGTAAACACTAGTTGTTATACATATGCATTTCTATAAAGTGTAAACACTATTACTTGTTTAGTGTTTTGTATGAAAACGTAAGTATGTTAGTAAACTATTGGCTCAAACTATTTACGTATTTTATTTGTTTCGTTAAAATGATTTTACGTTTGTTATCGACAAAACATTAGAGAATCGTAAAATATAAATAAATATTTTTACGGCTTATTTGTGTTAACAATCTCCCCATTTTTGTTGATGACAAAACAGAAGATTATTTTAAGGAAAAACTAAAATTCGTAAAAGTTTGAATTGGAGTTTTTACTCTCTTCTCCCCCCTTTTTGTCGAAACAAAAAGAGCGTCGAAAAGAAACTAACACATTGTTTGAAAAAAAACATGTGAAAAGAAAAAATATGAAAAATAGAGAGTAAGAGATGAGAAGGATTTTCGTCTTAGCTCCCCCTTGACGGGTACTTCCCTTTGTTGAGGACGTCAAGTAATTAGGAAAGCTAAACAAGTGTTTTGCAATATCGTTTGCAAATGGTTTCGTCTTTTGGACGAACATGCTCCCCCTTGACGAGTGCTCCTTCGTGAGGAGGGCGTCAAGTATTAATGTAATCCTATGTGAAAGTATTGCAAGCGTTTTTGAAACGTTTCACTTTGACAAGAAACTCCCCTTTATTGAGGGTGTCAAAGTCTTCAAGTGTATATTGAAAGTCTACAAAACAAAGGTTAGAAAACAAGTATATGATGCATAATTTCCTGCGAATAAGACTCAAATTAGTAAGAAAACTTGTTCTTGTTACACGGATCCCACGGTTCCTCCATGGGACGGATCCGTCTAGGCTAAAGTGAGGGATCCGTCTGCCTGTATGCTTAAAACAACAATGGTGATGTAAAATGTGTTGTTAACATCAAAAAGAGTTATGCATTAAGGCACCAAACATATTCTCAAGACAATATGGCATATAACATGTAATTTCATTCAATAAAAACACGAGAAATGATCTACATATCTCTAAAACTAAGAGAATGACTTAAACATGAAATATGATTCCTAATCAATCTAAGTTAAGCTTAAGACTAGGACACCACTTGAATCCTTAAGCTCCAGGTTGTATAGGTTTGTTGACCTCATTGAAACATTCGAGGAGGTGATAACACATGAAACGTAGCTCTTCACATAGTTCATGTACTAAACCTTCAACATGTTGACAATGATAACAATCTTTGTCATGGCTTGGAAGTGGTGGTGTTAAAAATGGAATGGTTTGAGATGGGAGGTTGAATGAGGAACGTTGAGGATTCTCAAAAGAAGGAGGAATTTGTGGAGGTGGTTCAACCAAAGGTGGTGGTGGAATATGTGTCGAGGATGGTGGTAGAGAGGTATCTACTTCCATGTGATCGGGTGGTTGACTTTGATGGTTCCTCATAATCCAAAAGGGACTATTTGAGGGTGATGGAAAAAAGGATACCGGTGATAGTGTCGTTTCAACACCATTGTTTTGTTGTTGCGCTATTCTCTCTATTGAAGA
Source organism: Chrysanthemum makinoi (assembly GCA_910596185.1). Lineage (NCBI taxonomy): Eukaryota > Viridiplantae > Streptophyta > Magnoliopsida > Asterales > Asteraceae > Chrysanthemum > Chrysanthemum makinoi. The sequence goes on along the minus strand of OU343225.1, from coordinate 323,822,528 downwards.
GAATGTTGGCAATGGTGGAGGATGAGATGGCCTAGAAGGAAAGTCCTCTAAGTTGTAGAGGTGTGGAGATGAAAGTGGAGTGGTGAATGATAAGTCTCTAGGTACTAAGGGTGATGGTTTAGTGGAAATCAGGGTGTTTGGTTTAGGAGGTTGATACGCGTACAACGCGCGTTCGGGGTCAAAGGAAACTTCCTTTTCTTCGAGCAAGTTTTTCAACCACCTAGGCAGTGAACCTAATCGTTGTAGTGTAGTATTAGGGTAAGCCTCGAGGATTGATATTGTTCTCTATGGGAATAGGAATGCTAGTGAGAAATTACTACGCTAAGGTTGAGGTTGAGGAATATTATTTTTTTATCTTTTATATTTTTTTATAAAACTAAGGGTAAAATCTCGGGGTATTGGATTTGGGGGGTGGCACTTCTACCGATTACTCTACTATTCTAATTATCTAAGCTAATGGGTAGTCTATGTCTATTGATGTGTGCTCGTATGATGATTAATGATGTGTCTACCTAGATACTATTACTCCCTAGTTATCTTTTATTGATGGTTGAATTGTCACGTCCTTATTCTTAACGCGTTGTGTTTTCTAAGGTGGTAGGGTGAGCTTTTATCCCTAACTCTTTGAAGCTACCTAAGGTTAATGACTACGAAATCTCTAGGATTTATAAACTTAACACTAAGGTTATCTTTGGATATTTAGCCTACAATTCCACTAGTAACTATAAACTAATGTTCAACAAAGATTAATCAAGCATTAAAAACACAACGATGGCTTCATGCACTCCTAAGCCAATTACAATTAAGTTAATAGACAACCAATCAATATTCAATAACTAGGTTTCATAGATCTAAGCAAACACACATGTAAATTAGCCGGACATGTTAAACATGCAAGCATACACACATTCAATCGAAGACATAATGAAATCAAGGGAATAAATAACTTATCTCGATGTAAAATAGGGTATTAGAATCCTAAAATACTGTCCAAGATGGACTACAATCGTTTTAGGTTTTTACTCCCCAAGTCTACCTCTCTAAAAGTCTGAAAATCGAATTCTATATATAGAGTTACAACTGCGACGGCGTCACCTTTTAATTGTGACATCGTCGGATCGCCGTCATTAGGGTTTCGTCTTGGCCAAGTCAACTTTGGGACGACGTCACATTGTGGTTGTGACACCGTCAGCCTTCAGCTCTGACGTCGTCTGAATCTGGATCTAGGCCGTCTAAGGGGAAAAGTCTTCGTGACGCCCTACTCTTCAAAGCCTGACGCCGTTAGGTGTAAAATAGCAATTTCACTCCTGAGTCGTCACAAATATAGGGACGGCGTCGCCCTTTGTGTGGGACGCCGTCAGGTGCATCTCCAACAGCTTGAGTGTCTTGATATTGACTTTAGCCATTTTCTTCACATATTCACTCCTTTTCGTCCAAATAAGCATCATTCCAGCATTTTGCCTTCAAAAAACCTAAAAGTGAAAAGGAACGAAATTAAGCAGTAACGGATATAAAAGTGGGCGATTAAGGGGCTTAAATGACCCCTTAAAAGTGTATGTTTTAAATCCTTATCAAAATATCCCTACTGTGGAAAACTAGAAGGGGAGGAGGGGTTGAATAGTTTTACCAATTAATACTTCGTTTTCAAAAATTTAGATCGACTTATGTCAATCCATTTAGATGTGTATGTTGGACATTGATAGATAGATATATAAATGTGTAGTGAAAGATAAAGAGTAAGAAGCACATAACCACAACACGAGTATTTATAGTGGTTCGGCTACAAGGACACCTTCTTTGCCCTACTCCACTCACCGAGTCACCTACTCGAGAGTTCGTAATCACTACACGACACCAACTCCTTATGGCGGAGAAGCCTTCACAACGTCGCCTACTCTTTTTCCGGTACTAGGCTAACCACTGGGTTCTTTCACCAAGGAGAACCACACCTACCACAACGTCGCCTACCCTTTATCCGGTACTAGGCTAAGTACCGAGTTCCATTACAATAGAGGAACTACTACCCAACACTACACAACACCTAACCCCAAAGGAGACCCACTCCTTATTACAACACCATCAAGGATGTGGAGTTCGTTAGGACTCCTTGAGATCGTTTTGAGCCTTAGGGTTTAACAATAACAATGATAATAGAACATGTACACGCAGCGGAATTAAAACAAATCAATGTTATTGACACAAGGTTTTTCCACATCTCCCCAATTATTATTTGATCATAATAATAACGTGTTACCTAACTGTAACAGGGATCAAAGCCTTCTTTGATCTTGAAGATAACTAAACTACTTACCTAGGAGTTTACAAGACTATACACCTAGGACACACACACCTTTTATCGACTACATTATGGAAGACTTGTATATTAAAACCTACACCCCATGTCCTCTTTATATATTAGAGGATTAGGGTTTACAAGATACTACGAAGGACTAAATAATAAATCTTCTTTTGCAAGCAAGTCCTTCCATCTTTTTGTAGATTTCTTCTTTGTCACTTTAAGTCCTTGATGTTTCATTCTTTATTGTTTTGTATCATCGAATCAATAAACCCAACAATCTTCCCCTATTTGATGATGACAAAACAAATACGGATCTTGTACGAACTTCCCTAGACGAAGTAGCAGAAGTTGAGATAATTAAATCTCACCATGAATGAAACATTCTTGTCTTCCTTTGTCTTCCCCTTAATCCATGCTATACCACTCCAATATCTCTTCCCCTTTTTGTTATCAACAAATAGAGAATGTAAACAGTAGAAAATTCCCCTTGAGTGGTGCATGAACATCAAATGTTTCTTTAAATTTGTAAGCTTCTTGTAATGATCACTTGTGAAGAAAACCAAATATAACGAATTTGATGAAGTAAAATATCCCAAACTTGTAACTTATGTCTTGTTTATCCACGTGACGTTGAACTTATACTAACACCATATAAGCAGACCGCAATCTCTTGACAAAATCCTCATCTTCAATGAGACACTGAGCACTACAATGTAACCCCTTTAAGTGATAGTTTACTAGGTCTTCATCCATCCACCCCTTGACCTATGAAAACTAGATTTTGCAAGTCTTCGTCAACATCCTGTAAGCACGAACAAGTTATCTCCAAAGTGTAACACCCACTTTGAGATATGATAAGAACACAAACCTGTGAAACTCAACTACAACATCAAATTAGTGATAATCAACTTTCTTCGTAATCAACTAATCCAATAAATCAAAAAACGAGCTTTTTAAATCTTTTAAGAACAAAAACCAAACTCCTGTGTGTGAACCGATATCATGTGTGTGTCGCTAAAAATCCATAACAATCGTCATGCTCGACTTCCCCTCAAATCGAAAATCATACGAGAACCAAAACGTACGCTCTATCCGATATCGATCAAAACTAGCAGCGAAAACAATTTATATCGGACAACATTAGCAGTAGAAAACTTCTTCTCGGACAAGCGTAGCAGTACAAACTTTAACCACAACATTACAAACCATGATCAAATCAGTACGAGGTAGATCACAATTAATTACAACCGACCCATGTTCTTGATTCAAACAATATAAAAATCGAATCATACCATGTGCAAAAAGACAACTTCACAGCCCCACGTATATCATGAAAAACAAATTGTTATACCCTAACAACCCAATTACCTCAGACTTATATAATTAGTAGGACCATTAACCACAGTTTGATGCACATACATTGCAACCAATAAAGTTATTCAAACGTCATAGCAGTAACCTCAGTAAGCGAGACATCATGAGACCAGGGTTACTTCCAAAAAAAAACATTTCCTTACTTGTTGCAAACCTGCATCGTACCAGTAATCTTAGTTAACTCATGCATACCATTACTTATTGCCCCAGTAACTTCATTCGCTACTTGCATTCCTTGTTACCAGTAACTTCAGTGAATGAACAGTAATGTTACTTTCACAAAACGTAGCCATACTTCTAAAACAATAACGTTACTGTCACTACAACAAAATAGCTATTTTTTCACACTTTTTAAAGCATATTTTCACACTTTAAAAAGTGTAGAGTTGAAAAGTTCACACTTAGTTTATGTGTGTACCATATGGGTGTAGCAAATAATTTCACCCTTCTAAATGTGAAGATTTATAAAAAATTCACACTTTCAAGTGTGATGATTTTGAAACAATTCTTCACACTTTCAAGTGTGATGATTTTAAAACCATTCTTCACACTTTTAAGTGTGAGCTTTTAATTCTTCACACTTTTAAGTGTGATGATTTTAAACAACTCTTCACACTTTCAAGTGTGAGCTTTTAATTCTTCACACTTTTAAGTGTGTGGACTTTGAAAAAATTCGCTACAAGAAAAAATGCTTTAGTGACGACAATGTTTTTGTCACTAACAATTTATAAGTCATCACTGATGCTGTTTAGTGACAAGTTAGGGTCGCCACTAGTTGTCATTATAGTTCCGTCACAAATTATATTAGCGACAACATACAAAACTCGACATGATAGATACCAAAAAAACTTAAAAAACTGTAATAGTAGAAACTTAAAATAACTTCCATTTTCTTTTTATGCAATCAATACAAGCACATCGTTAATAATATCAATACAATATCACTAAATACACATATCGACATACAAAAAAAACCTCCAGGTGTTCGTGACCGAAGTTACTTGACTTCTCAACCTGGCTTCTAAACCGATCTGTACAATCTCAACCATCTGCATTCAATAAACACGTTTTCAGATTCCCAAATAATAGTCAAATAAATTATTAGCATATTCCAATCAGAAGATTAGCTGGCGGTTGAAAGACAACAACCAAATTTGAATAAATTGAAGAGATTATAAGACTACAGTGAAGATAAAAATATTGATCACACAAACCTAACAAAAATCCGTGCATTGCTTCAATAATTTTTGATAAACTAATCTATTGTGTATTGAAGATGCACTATCGCGAAGTTGGACCCTTTTCCTAAAGGCTAACTATTTTGTAATAATTCATTTGACCCACCAAAGATAACAAGTAACTGGAATTAACCCATTTATTATAAACTGGCCAAAAATGATACATTTCGCTAACATGTTCGCATGAATGTCTTGAATTGTCAGATAACAATCTGAGGTCCTTGATCCATTTATTTAAGATTGAATGTCTTTAAAAAGATGGTTATGTGAGAGGAAAGATTAAACCTTATTGATTGTTCTTCATCTCTGAACTTTTGTTCGTAGACTTCGAATGAAATATATCCATTTCCTCAGGAAGCTTGTTTAATAAAAATGGACATATAACACCATCTAAGTCCAGACTGCATATTATATTATAAGGGCACTTACCTTTTGTACCTCGTGTAGTTAATTGACACCTTCATACAATCCTGCACCCTCATGTATCAGATTGACATGACACCCTGCATCAGATCACCTATGTTAGTTATAGTGTATATAGGATTACATGAGTGTGATCTACTTTAGTAAACAACATCCTATCTCTATATATAGAGGCTTATCATATTCGTATCTGATTTGATCATTATATCGATATTATTGACCCACATCATGCGCATTTGACTTCTCTGTATCTTCTTTATTAGATTACTTGGTTATTTTAACAATTTGCATATAACTAATTTATGTAGCAAACCAACATATTTACTGTCACGGATATCTGCAGACCTGAAAGCTAAGGCATGTTGTTTCTCATATAGTTAAAAGCTTATAATTAAATAAGGCTTCACTAACGCTCTCTGTGCCATAAAATTGGATAGTGAAACCACTTATCTGTCTCTATAAGTAAAAAGTTATAATAAGAAAAGAAAAAAAACATCAAACCAGTTTCGAGAAGAGCATAGACTGCCAGACCATTATTTTGCAGCCTGCTTTTGAGGGGGAAAAAAGCAACAATGTTGCTATTAGACACAAACTCACCAACCAATTTAAGCCTTACCCTAGACCCTTCTCCATTTACACAATCACCAACAACTCTCTTGACCACCCTAATCGCTACACGAGTACTAATGGTACAGCTCCGTAAAAGTCGCAATAACATCACCATTGATATCTCCGTCACTGAAGAACCCACAATTATATATACGACCCTATTGCCGATACCCAAAGACTCTCCAGGATCCCTTTATTTCACCCCATACCCTTCAAATCCTTCTTTGTCCCACCATATTTTCCTAAACCTAATCAGGCTTTCATCGCTAACACACACAAACTCAAATGATTTTTCCCTTACTCACAATGTCTGCAAATTAGACGCCGCATAAACCTCAACTCCTTCAATGCAACACTTTCCTTAACTTTTTTCACATTACCTAACCCCTTATCACACAAGGCCAAAGACTCACTCATTAACTTCAATGCCTCGTGTAAGCCTAAAACATTACTTTTTTGACAATACTAATTTACCACGGACACATATAATTCTCAGCAATCCTGAACAATACGCTTCTAGACCTATTTAACTGATTAATAGCCAGCTATTTATCCAATGCCTTCCAAGCTATTCTCGAACTCGCAATACGTAAATCCAGAAGCATCCTATGCTCTTTGCGATCTGACACATTCGTAATCGACTTCAAAACAAATGTAAATCGACATAAATATACATGAAGATTATATCAATCTTTTATTCAGGCATTTCATCAAACATCTAGAGTTTGCATGATATTATCAGATGTTTTTAATTAACTAAAATGGGCAAGTTTCCGCTATCTAGTTTCAAATATTCTCGCAACCAGACACATTACAGCACCCATTCCACTAAAAAACACCTAAATCACAATGTCAAACCAAATAGCAGTTCCTAACCTAACGGAAACAACATCCTACCATTCTACTTATATATGCGCAAAATAAACAATCTCATAACCAAAAATAATCCATAACTGCAACGTGTCACATCGCTCATCCTAATAATTAATAACTGTAACCAGAACAACCTACACCTTCATAGACCAAAACACGGTAAACACCAATTTTGAATCAAAATTTATAACATCCGGAAAAACTGAACGAGCAATTAGAGTCTAATGTGACGATACGAACTATTCAAGTATAATTCTCTAACAGATATTTCATCAAACATGTTACGTGCACAACCTAATTCATCATACTAGCTATACATCATCACTAAAAATGACGTATTAGCAACATCACCGTACTAACTCGACTTCAAATAATAGCCACACGTAACACCTAATTCGCATCTATCGCACTAAAGTACCACAAGTCTCCATAACTAACACCTAATTCACAGTAAATAATACATCCATCCGATAGAACGCAACATGAACACCAAAAATGAATGAATATTCAATAAGTACATACCTGAGAGTGTCTCTGATTCAGTTCAGTTTGTTATATCTCAATCAAAAACTAAATAAACTGATTAGGGTTTACGGATTGAATTGATGATAGGGTTGTGTTTAGGGACTGACTTGATCAAGTGAATTGGCAGGGATGAAAGAATTTATCTTGACAGAGTGTGGTTATTTTTCCTTTTTCTGTTTATTTTGTTTGTTATTTTTTTTATAAACAAATAAAACTTCACGCTTTGCAGGTGTGAGGTTATTTCAGATAAATTATCTGTAGTGTAAAACTTCATTTTTTTAAAACATTTTATAGCATGAAAAAAACGATATTTATTTCACAATAAAAGTGTTTGGTCTTTAGTATTTCTTTCACACTTTATAGTGTGAACATAATAACTAAATTACTTCACATTTTTAAGTGTGAGCTTTTATTTTCACAATCAAAAGTGTGAAGGTTTTTATGATGCTTGATGGTTATCACACTTATAAATGCGAGTAATTTTTGCACACTCATAAGTGTGAAGATGTTGAAAGAAAAGTTCACGGTGTATAAAGTGTGAAGAAAAAAGTGTGTGCAAATAGCAAATTTGTTGTAGTGTGTATTACCTCCAGTACCATTAGAATCCATGAAAAAAATTCAGTTAGGGTTTCAAACACATTTAACATTTAACTAATCTTAAATTGTAACATCATCAATCACATAACTGCAGCAACAATGATGCAGCAGTTGTAATTAAAAACGCAGCAGTGGTAACGAGATAATACTAGCAGTGGTTACCAATCGAACACTAGCAGTGGTTACAAGATAAGTAGCAGTGGTTACAAGGAAACACTAGCCGTGGTATCAAATAAGTAGCAGTAGCGTAGGGTTAACGTAACGACAGTATCAGCATGATAATCTTTACCAATATTTATCCAATATCTTCCAGTAAATATTCCTCACTTTCTTCTTCAAAGCACCAAATAAAGAGCAGTAGTGGTAGCAACTATAGGTGAGTAGTAGAAGAATAGAAGAACTTGAAGAACCATGCTTTTCTTTATTGTGCGACTAATTTGATGAACCACTCTTGAAAATTCCTTATACTATTCTTACGTGAAACCACAAACTCACAAACTAGAGTCAAACTTGTCAAGCCAAGCACTCATCAAGACCAATCAGTAGACTTCTAGTATATCCAAAATCGAATGTAAGCAAACAAACCTTCACCGACCCATGATGAAACTACTATCCAATTGTAATATAGTATCATCAAATATTGAACATGCATATAGGTTTGTAAGAATAAATACCAACTGGAAGTACATGCGCATGGGTTAGTAACAAAACCTAAAACCAAATTCACACCCTCCAAAGCTGCTTCTTTAGCACACACGATTAGGGCATGAACTTAAACTGATTTCCATGTTTGAATAAACCACAATAATAAGAAAATCAGGAAAACAATACCTTAAAAACCCTAAAATTTGACTTTGAAAAACTCCTTCAGCAGCCATATTCGACACCTTATAACTTTTGATTAAGAGCTCAGATCGACGATCCCTCCAGTGAAAAGTTAGATGGGTATATAGAGAACGTCCACCAAAAATTTCATCACGATCCAACGGTTAACAAAAAAGTTATGATCGTTTCAAAACAGTGCTGCAGAAACATATACGAAAAATTTCAGACTCGAATTTTTATAATCTTTCGCCATTGTTCGACCAATAAAACGGTTTAACAATAACAATGATAATAGAACATGTACACGCAGCGGAATTAAAACAAATCAATGTTATTGACACAAGGTTTTTCCACATCTCCCCAATTATTATTTGATCAGAATAATAACGTGTTACCTAACTGTAACTGGGATCAAAGCCTTCTTTGATCATGAAGATAACTAAACTACTTACCTAGGCGTTTACAAGACTATACGCCTAGGACACACACACCTTTTATCGACTACATTATGGAAGACTTGTATATTAAAACCTACACCCCATGTCCTCTTTATATATTAGAGGATTAGGGTTTACAAGATACTACGAAGGACTAAATAATAAATCTTCTTTTGCAAGCAAGTCCTTCCATCTTTTTGTAGATTTCTTCTTTGTCACTTTAAGTCCTTGATGTTTCATTCTTTATTGTTTTGTATCATCGAATCAATAAACCCAACAAAGGATATCAATATCCTTGGAAACAAACTATTACTATTTGTATAACGATGCACCTCATCGATTATACGACCTTGGCATCCTTCACTAATGCCACTTGATTTGACTCCTAGGCATCTTTCTCTAATGCCCTTGACACGAACGCTTGGCACCTTTCACTAATGCCTTCGTCTTGACTTCTTTAGCATTCTTCACTAATGCTTTTGACACGGACATTTAAGCACCTTTCACTAATGCTTTCGTCTTGAATCTTTCGGCATCCTTCACTAATGCCTTCGTCTTGACTTCTTTAGCATTCTTCATTAATGCTTTTGACACGGACGTTTAAGCACCTTTCACTAATGCTTTCGTCTTGACTCTTTCGGCATCCTTCACTAATGCCTTCAACACAACACTTCTATGGAGGAAGAAAGAACTATCATCAAGAGAACCTCAGTAGTCTTGATGATGACGAAGTATGGCAACTCATGGGCTTGAGCTTGCTCGACTTCAAGAAGTGGTGATCTCGCCTTTAAGAGGAACCTAGAGAATCACACAAAAACAAAAGACAAACTACATAGAAAGATCCCTTAGGATATGTGGTTAGAAGGTTACAATACTTGGGCAAAGTATGTGTGGGAGTGGCAACCCAAAAGGAAGAAATTGCTCACTATTTATAGAAGAAAAACAACTAATTTTCCACGGATCCCACGGATCCCTCACTTGAGGATCCATCGGTAATATCTTGGGGATCCGTGGGACGCTCCCTTTTGCCCATGGGTTTTGGGTCATGGGTTATGGATCATGGGTATCCAAGTAGATACAATGTATCTATAAGATGCAATGCATCTAGTACATGGTTCATGGGTTAAAACTATGGGCCATGGATTAAAACCATGTATGACTTAAGCATGACATCATGCAATGGGTTATGGGTCAAGCTCCATGGGTATGAGTCATGGACTTTGGGTTGTACCCAACTACATTTAATGTATTTGGTCAATTGGTCAAATACTTAAGTTTCTACCCATTTATATTACCCATTATAATATGATGACGTACCCTCCGATCAGGTCGAAGGACTCCCCTTCGACCTCAGTCGAATTTTCATTACGAAGACCTAAGTCTTTCTTCATAAGTATTTGGTGGCGTAAAACCATTCATCATTGATATGGTTACCAGTTGGGAATTCGCCAGCCGAAGGCCTATGCCCTTCAGAGTCTTCTCTTGAAGGCACCAAGACAAAGGAGAGCCTTGACTTGATCTTCCCCCACGTTCCCACTATTTCCTTGGCTTCCCCGCCAAGGCAGAGATAGTGGGGATGAAGCCCTAGCGGTTACCACAAATCAGGGGACGCCCCCCATGATCTCCTAAACGTGTGCTAACACTCTCCAAGCTTATTTCTTCATCTATAAATAGGTTGGACGAGTCATTTCAATGGTATGTTCACTCAACACGGTATTTCACATACTCCATATTATTTACAACACATATCACATACTTACTCTCACTTGCCGGAGGTGGTTGCGAGGCCCAACCTGCAGCAATCACTTAACGAAGTGTCTACTATTTCTTATTGCAGATTGGCTACAAGTTTGGCGCAAGCATATCACCCCTCATACCCTTTGATCACCATCGAAGGCCTGGTCGTACGAAATATTGTACAATCACTGGCGCCATCCGTGGGACCCGCTACTATTGGTCTCGTTATTCCAAACTTATACCCAGTCAATCACGCTCACTAGCTTTACGACATGAATCAACGAAGAGAGGATACACCCCCTTCGGGTTTCTCGACCTTGACACCAATCCCAGTAAATGATCCTAACAACCTTCCCAATATAACCGCATCCACCTTTACCACACGAACTCACCCTGAAATAACTCCCAACAACCGTGCTTCAACCTCGGCTAACCCTGAACCGGTAATTAGTCCAGCGTTTGTCGAAGCTAACATCGAAGCACTAGAATCTTTGCTGAGGGCTCGAAGGAGGCAAGCTCAGAATGTGGAGATGCGAAGGGAGTTGGAATACTCAAGCGATGAGTATGACGGAGAGTTGGAAATGGAGGCTAGGCCCTTGCTCCCACCGGGGCTACACGCTCAGTCTTGAGGATCGGTCTCCGGCGGTAGAAGGCCGAGTGGAAGGTCGGTCGGTTTCGAAGATGTTCCGGAGAGAGCTCCGACGAGAAGGGAAGGAACAATGGAAGGCTCCAATGGAAGGAGTCATCGAAGGGAGACTACGGAGGTCAACTTGCCACTACTATTGGCAGCCCATTTGGGGAGAAATGAGGCAGGGGTTCCGTTGCAGCCTTCTCACGCATCCGGCGTAGAAGGAAATCCATCTCAAATGAATGGGGGAGGAAATCTTGGGGGTCTATCCCCCACCTAATGGGCAGGCTAGCAACCCTAGTTTTACTCAACCATACGGAAGCATGCTCTATGGGCAACCTATGGTATACCATTCGTACCCTGTCGGAAGTCACCCACCTTATATACCTACTGCTTACCCTCAATATGCTAACCAAAACCCTGTCGGAGTACCTCCGAACCACAACCCATATAATGCTGTCCCCAGTTACATGCCACCTTACAACTGCCTTTATTCGGAGCCTATGGGTTCCACAACACCTTTCGTAAGGTGGATAGAAGACTACCCTTTGCCTGATGGGTTGAAAATGCCCGCATATATTGGTACTTATGATGGGAAGGGGGACCCGGATAACTTTTACACCTTGAAGGGGCTATTAGAATGCAAAAGTGGGTCATGCCCGTTGCTTGCCACATGTTTACATATACCCTACGAGACTCTGCTCGTATATGGTGGAATGGGTAAAACCGGGTAGCATTGTGAATTTGGATGATCTCAAGGCCAAGTTGGATCACATTTCGATCCAACGAGAAAAAGTTCACAAGAACGCACCTAACAGTGCACAACATCAAGCAGAAGGAAAACGAGAGCACCAGGGCTTTCATTACGAGATACCCGATGACACCTTACAAATAATGGGCTGCACGAAGACCAAGCATCTCATGTTTCGTGCATGGCCTACGAAACAGGAGTTTGGTTGAATTCCTCTCCACTGACCTTCCTGCAACCTACAAAGGCTTGGTGGAGAAGGCTTACACTTGGATCGAAGCCAAAGAAGTATATACTAACGGGGCTCCAGTTGAAAACAAAGAAAATCACAGCAAAACCCCGAAGCACCCTTCGTGGGAAGGGTCAAAGAACAAGCACAAAGGCAGAGACAGGTTTACACCCTACCACAAGAACATCAATCACGGACTCTTGGCTAATCTGTCCAAATCTCCAAGGGAGATACTTGCTACGGAAAGGGCTGCGAAAGCCTTTGATCCTCCTCCTCGTTTGGCAAGTAGGGGAAGAAGCAGGGATACCTCCAAATACTGTTATTTCCATGACGATTCGGACGACACCAACAATTGCAGAGAGCTCAAGAAAAAGATAGAAGAGGCCGTGAAGTCCGGTCAATTGGGACATTTGGTGAAGGGCATAAAGAAAGGTAAAGAAAAAGTCTCCGACACACAGTTGGGGAAAGACACCACACCTATCGAAGCACCCATCCTCATGGTATACAGGGATGATCCTGGTTTAAAAAGGAAAGAAGCGGAGGAAGCATTGTGCGAAGTAGGAGATGTCACCTTTCCTTCGATCACAGGAAAAGTTCTCTCAAATGACCCCGTGGTCATCAAGGTCTTGATCTTCAACAGAGAAGTAAACAGAGCCTACCTAGGCTGGTGGTAGCTCTTGCGATGATCTCTGAACATTGTTTTCTAAAGCTCAAGCCTTGATAAGGTCGAGAGTAGATTCGAAGGTACCCTTGGTAGGGTTCTCAGGGGAACACTCATGGCCCTTAGGAGAAGTCCCTCTAGAGGTTACGATTGGAGAAGGAAGGCTAAAAGAGCGAGAAACCACGGTTTTCGCGATCGTAAGGTCTGAATCTCCCTATAACCTATTGATAGGAAGAACATCAATGCAAAAGATGGGCATTGTTGTCTCTACTATACATGCCGCGATCAAATTCCAAACACCTTTCGGTATTGGAACGGTTTTCTCCAGCTACAACATGAAGAAGCCTATGGAAGTAGGCAAAAGGGTCAAACACGTCTTGGAAGAGCCTCCGAAGATGTTCTCGGTATCATGATACCGAGGAGCGTATTGTAGTAACGATCTCTACCCCGATCGGGCGGTGGTAATGGAAGCGGCTCCTACCTCTTTTAAAGCTGAATTGGAAAAGGTACTATGGGCAAATGCAGATGTCTTCGCATGGACCTACTCTGACATGACGGGGGTCCCAACTCTCACCATAGGCGGAAAGCCCTTCGACGCGAACACAAGCTTAATGAGTTCAAACACATTGAACCTATCAAACAAAAGCGTCGAAGCTCGGCTCACGAAGAAATGCCGCACACGCAAAGAAGTGGATGAGCTCGTAGCGTGAGGCATACTCGGGAGGTGAAGTATCAAACACGGGTAGCCAATCCGGTGATGGTCAAGAAGCATGGCGGAGGGTGGCGGATGTGTGTGGACTTCACAGATATCAATAAAGCTGTCCAGAAGAAGGGCTGCTATCCTCTACCAAATCGATTGGAAAGTGGAATCTTTATCACGGTTCCGATTAAAATATTTTCGGGCGCTTACAAGGGTTACCATCGGATATAGATGGCGAAGAGAGGGCGAAGAAAAACAACCTTTTACGAGGAAAGGCGTTTATTGTTACAAGAAAATGCCTTTTGGTTTGAAAAATGCAGGTGCTACCTACCAGCGTTTAGTGGACAAAGCCTTCCACAAGCAGATAGGTAGGAATCTCGAAGCATCGTGAGCGATATGGTTATCAAGAGTAGAACGGAGGAGGACATGCTCTCCAACATAAAAGAAACCTTCGACCAGGCTTGGCCATCAACATGAAGTTAAATCCCAAGAAATGTTCCTTCGGCGTGGAAGAAGGACAATTTTTGGGACATCTGATCACCAAGCAAGGTATTAAGGCCAATCCTTCGAAGGTTAAGGCCATCACGGACTTTCATCCTCCTAAGTCCCTAAAGGAAGTGCAAAGTCTGAACGGAAAGCTAGCAACCCTCAGCCGGTTCTTATCGAAGGGCGCAGACAGGTCTTTGCCATTTTTCAAGACACTCAAAGGATGCACGGACAAAAAGACGTTTTTGTGGAGTATAGATGCAGAAGCTGCCCTCCAAAAGCTCAAGGAGTTCATGGCTATTCTACCTACACTTACTGCCCCAATCAAAGGCGAAGTGTTGTTTATGTACATCCCAGCCTCCTTCGAAAGCATTAGTCTGTGTTATTGGCGAGAAAGGAGAAGAAGCAAATCCCTATCTACTTCGTTAGCGAGGGTTCTACAGGGGCTGAGCTAAATTATCCGGTGTTGGAGAAGCTAGTCTTGGCTATTTTCCATGCTGCGAGGCGCCTTCGAAGATACTTCCAAGCTCATCCCTTAACCGTACTTACTGACAAGCCTATTAAGCATATACTTTCGAAGCCAGAGAAATCGAGAAGGATAGCTAAGTGGGCTATCGAGTCAGGAGAGCACGAAATTGAATACAAAGGTAGAAACTCGGTCAAAGGGCAAATATTGGCAGACTTTTTAGCAGAAACACCCTCCGAACCAAAGCAGGACACAAAAGTTCTTGAGAAGAAGCACATTAAGGCGGTCGAAGGGTGGAAACTTTACACCGCGCCAGACCTCGGCTTGGCGGTTCCGGCGCAGTCTTATGCTTGTTGATCCCGAAGGGAAGGAGTATACTTATGCACTCCGTTTTGAATTCGATGATACTAACAATGAAGCGGTCTGAAGCCTTGCTAGAGCCTCCGGGCTAAGGACATGGAGGTAGAAGACTTGGCTATTTTGTTGACTCACTGGCGGTGGCCAATCGGATAAAGGCTCCTACGAGGCGAGACAACCTGTGATCAAGCAATACTTGGATAAGGCCAAGGAGATACTCGAAGGGTTTACATCCTACAACATAGAGCATGTTCGAAGAAACCAAAACAAGAAAGCGGATGCACTTAGCAAACTGGCATCAATGGCATTTGCTCATTTAATTAAGGAGGTTACGGTGAAGTGTTGGCGAGGCAGGTCCATTGTCAGAAAGGAGGTGTCGGCGTATCTTGGAGGAAGACTCAAATTGGATGACTCCAATAAGAGAATATCCGATAAGTGGTATCTTGCCAGAGGATCGAAACTAGCTCGAAAGGTCCGCAACAAAGCACCACGTGCAGAATCATGGGGAACTACCTATACCAAAGGTCATTTTTGTCTCCATGGCTTCGTTGTGTGGGACCTATGCAAGCCGCCAACATCATTCAAGAAGTGCACGAAGGATCCTGCGGGCTTCACGCAGGACCTCGCTCTGTTGTTTCTAAGATCATGAGGATTGGATATTATTGGCCTTGATCACCGTGCACGGGGGCCTTGTAGAAATCATCCAGAAGTGTGAAGCCTGTCAAGTTCACTCAAGGGTGTCGAGGTTACCAAAACAAGATATGACCTCTTTAACATCCGCATGGCCTTTCAGCCAATGGGGAATAGACATCGTAGGCCCTCTACCAATTGCTCCAGGAGGAGTAAAGTTCTTGGTCGTAGCCCTCTCTTCTTCAAGGCCTCCACACTTGGATGTAAGAACGGATATTTGCTCTTTGTAGCCTATGACCTTCGAGCCTTCGAGAATTAGCTTGCTGCTAGTTGACCCTTGAGCTTTTCCACATCAGCTCTAAGATCTTGCACCAAGGGGTTCTTGTCGAAGTCCTCCATTGCTTCTTCACATTTTCTCTGCAGGTCTACATACTTCTTGTCCCTATCCTTCTCCCTGGCAAGCATAACATCCATTTCTCCTCGAGCTTTGGTGACAGCACGGAGCAACTCCCTTGTCCTAGTATTGAGCTGGTTATCCAACATGCATTGTATGACATAACTCTTGTCATGAAGATCACAGAGCCTTTCCATGGACATGTTGTCCATCACCCCCTTCTAGCTGGATGGGGTCACACGCTCCACAAGCAGATGACAAGCCAAGGGAGAGGAAAGCTCTTTCGTATCAGGAAGTCATGCGACATAAGTAAACCTGTTAATATATTATTACTTGCATCTAATTCTTTGTAACAGGAAAGAAACCTTACCATGGATATCATCTCCGCTGGGCCCTTCGATGGATGGAAACACCACAGCCTTACCCTGGGCACTCTTTTGTCGGGTAGTTAGGGAGGGAGGAGTAGGCAGGATAAGCTTCCTTTTAGATGCAGATTTAGCGACTTATGCCTGGTACCTTTCTGCTTGGACTCTCTCACCAATGCCGGAGGTTCCTACGATGGCCAACTGTCCTTTGAGACGGTTCATCAGTGCGCAACATTCTCCACAAGGTGGTCTTCAACATCTATGGGTTCCTTTGAAGGAGGAAGCGAGAGGAAGCGAGTTCGATGGGTGAGCATCCACATCATTGTTGTTTACCGACACTGAAGGAGAGCCCACACCATAGCTCGTCTCCTGGGGATCCTTCAGAATGAAGCTGACCTCCTTTGCACCACCAGCAACCACAAAGTTTCTGAATGACATTTCTGCACAAAGGAACAAATATGATGAATATTAGAAAGATAAGTTTTTATCTCTTATTTTAATCAAAAAAATACATACTTTCTCCATCACAAATAATCTCAGGAACCAAAGGAGATCCCTCCCAGATTTCAGCAAGACCAACCATGAAAAGAATTGGCTCAGGGAATGTTTGGCAATCAACTGGATGACGAGCCAAACGCTGATACAAAGGATTCCTCCTCACAGTATAGGGCAAGGGATCGTTGAACCTTTTTTCATCATATTGAAATTCTGGGTTTAACAATGCAAGGAAAGTTGGAGGAATAATGGTTACTACGGATGTAAAAGAACTTTCCTTTCCAGTTCCTGATGTTTGTAAATGGCCTATCTATGAGAATGGGCACGTCCCTCTCACCCCTCTTTGCCAACGTCAACCAATCTCCTCCAGGGTACAAGTTCAGAAATCCTCTAAGCACAGTTAATGATGGTTCAAACCCATAAGCTTTACACATTACAATGTATGTCGTAAGCTTGGCTAGGCCAAAAGGGTTAAACCTAGATATGTGTACCTCGTAGTACTGGAGGAGTTCTAAAATTAAAGGGTGCAAGGGTATCCTAAGGTTGGAGGTGGTGAATGCATGGGTATATAAGCCTACATAGTTTTTCGGGGCATAAAAAATACCTTGATTTTTACCAGGTAACATGATTTTATGCTCTTTGGGAATTTGATAATCGGTGAGGAACGCTTTGAGCTCCTCCCTAGTCAAGGTGCAACCTTGTTGTTTGATTACAAATTTCTTATTCGTAGACATTGATCCTCCTAAATCGACAATAAAGTATTTGAAAACGTAACAGATACGAAGGAGTACTTTACCTGTTTGTTCGAAAGCCTAATCGGAAGAGGATTTAGTAGGTGAAAAATTGGGCGTGAGATAAAATAGTGTTAGGGTTTTACTGTTTTTAACTTTAAATACCCTCACATATGTTAAATCTCGGCCCTACACGTGTCCTAAGTTATCCCTTTACCTTCGGATTTCAAACCCTTTTTTAAAATTTTGAAATGCGTTTTTATTTACCAGAGGAAAGGGGTAGTTAGGATAAATACAAGCATTAATTACGGTCAATAGTTGCTAGACTTTTCATCTTCGTTCGTTTTTTTGTGACGAAGGGGAGGTTTCATTTCTATTTACAGTCGTAAGCAATATTTCTTGTTCGTACATATTACTTTCATTGGGGGCTTGATGACGTACCCTCCTATCGGTCGAAGGACTCCTTCGACCTCGATCGAATTTAATTTGAAGACCCAAGTCTTTCTTCATAAGTCATTGGTGGCGTAAAACCATTCATCATTGACATGGTTACCGGTTGGGAATTGCCGCCGAAGGCCTATGCCCTTCGGAGTCTTCTCTTGAAGGCACCAAGACAAAGGAGAGCCTTGACTTGGTCTTCCCCCACGTTCCCACTATTTCCTTGGCTTCCCCGAAGCGGAGATAGTGGGGATGAAGCTAGTGGTTACCACAAATCAGGGGCGCCCCCCCATGATCTCCTAAATGTGTGCTAACACTCTCCAAGCTTATTTCTTCATCTATAAATAGGTTGGACGAGTCATTTCAATGGTATGTTCACTCAACACAGTATTTCACATACTCCATATTATTTACAACACATATTACATACTTACTCTCACGGGAGGTGGTTGAGGCCAACCTGCATAATCATAACGAAGTGTCTACTATTTCTTATTGCAGATTGGCTACAAGTTTGGCGCAAGCATATCACCCCTCATACCCTTCGATCACCATCGAAGGCCTGGTCGTACGAAATATTGTACAATCATTAATACATACTAGTTATGTATATATTTGCCCAATATGTAAACAGTAGTTGTTGTACATATGTATTACTAAATCATAAAATCACTTATACTTGTTTTAGTGTTTTATGTGAAAACGTAAGTGTGTTAGAAAACTATTGGCTCAAACTATTTACGTATTTTATTTGTTTCGTTAAAATAATTTTACGTTTGTTATCGACAAAACATTAGAAGATCGTAAAATATAAATAAAAGTTTTTACGGCTTATTTGTATTAACAATCTTCCCCTTTTTGTTGATGACAAAACATAAAATTATTTTAAGGAAAAACTAAAATTCGTAAAAGTTTGAATTTGTAGTTTTTACTTTCTTCTCCCCCTTTTTGTCGAAACAAAAAAAGCTTTGGAAAGGAACTAACACATTGTTTTATGAAAAACATGTGAAAGGAAAAAAATAAAGAGCAAGTGACGGGAAGGGTTCTCGTCTTAACTCCCCCTTGACGAGTCTATCCCTTTGTGAGGGCGTCAAGTAAATAAAAACTACTAAGCTAATGCATTGCAACTATGTTTACAAATGGTTTCGTCTTAGTGACGATAATGCTCCCTCTAGATGATTGCAACTTTGCAAGGGGACGTAACGAAATGTAATCCATATGAGGATTATATTGCAAATAATTTTGCAATGTATGGTTTGACACAAAGCTCCCCTAGCTTAGGGTGTCAAAGTCTTCATGTGTATTTTGAAAATCTACAAAACAAAGGTTAGAAAACAAGTATATAGTGCATAATTTCCTGCAAATAAGACTCAAGTTAGTAGAAAATTGGTCTTCTGTTGCACGGATCCCACGGTTCCCTCCTTGGAGGGATCCGTCTAGGCAAATCTCAGGGATCCGTCTATCTGATAACAGAATTCAGCAATGGTGATGTAACAAAATAATATTAACATCAAAATGATATATGTATTCAACCAACAAACATGTACTCAAAGCAATATGGCATATAAACTATCATTCAATAAAACATAAGAGATGATCCACAAATCTCTAAAAACTAAGAGAATGATTTAGCCATGTAATACATATTCTATTAATACTAATAAGTGACCAAAACTTAAGAAGCAACCATGTGCTTGAGTCTAAGGATGATTAGACTTGTTGATTTGGTCCAATCTTTTAAGAGGATGATTAAACATGAAATGGGATTCCTAAACGATCTAAGTTAAGTTTGAGACTAGGACACCATTTTAATCCTTAGGCTCATGGTTGTTTGGGTTTGTTGACCTCATCGAAACGTTCGAGGAGGTGATAAAACATGAAACGTTGCTCCTCACGTAGTTCATGTATCAACCATTCAACATGTTGACAATGATAGCAATCCTTGTCATGGTTTTGAAATGGTGATGGTAAAAATGGAGTGACTTGATGTGGAGGTTCAAGGGAAGGAGGTTGGGGATGCTCAAATGAAGGAGGGTTTGGTGGAGGCACATTAATTGGTGGCTCAACAAGGTTGATGGTGGAGGTAGGGAAGTGTCAACTTCCATGTGGTCGGGTGTTTGACTTTGATGTCTCCTCATAATCCAAAATGGGCCATTAGAGGGAAATGGAGAAATAGACATCGGTGCAAGTGTTGATTCAACACCTTGGTTTTGTTGTACAATCTTCTCTAGTGAAGAGTATATCGGTAATGGTGGAGGATGAGATGGCCTAGGGGGTAAGTCCTCTAAGATGTAGGAATGTGGAGATGATTGTGAGGTGGTAAATGATATGGCTCTAGGCACCAATGATGTTGGTTGGGTTGAAAAGGGTGTGTTTGGTTTAGTAGGAATTGTAGAGTTTGGTGATGATATTTTTGTGGGAACAATCCTCTTGGGGATTGGTTTGATTGGTTGAGTTGGTGGAGGGGAAATCCTAGCATTTTTGGGTTTGACCGGAGATGATTCGGTTGAGGAAATTTCGTGTACAACACGAGCAAGTTTCTTGGGTGGATGAGTTAGCACTAGGAGCTTTTCTCATGATGAAATGACTAAATAAAATGTTTCTAATTACTAAGAATTATGTTGTGTTTGATGACTAGGGGATTCTAACAAGATGACTTATAAAGGGAAGGATTTGGCAAGTGCATTCAAGACTTAAGCCACTAAGATCCTTTGGAATGTGATGATTAGCATGCACAATAGTCAACTTCAGAGTTGTACTGATCTAGGGACTCAATTAAGATGAGGTGGAGTGTTCAAATTAGCAATATGAGCTTGAAATGATTGTTTAAGCTAGACTTGACATGAATCTGTCACCCGGATCCCACGGTTCCCTCCTTTGAGGGATCTGTCTAGGCTAATCCTAGGGATCCGGCTATCAACAACAAAGAAAAAGAAAAGATGATGTTTGTGAGGTCTAACACATGTACCTCCTTGAGTGTTTTAGTCTTCCTAAGTATCTTAAATGAAAGAGTACTTAAATGATCAAGGGCAATGAGTGATGTAGCTAATGATTGCCTTTTATGGAAGGAAAATGAGACTTTATGATCACCAATGGGTGTTCAAGGATGACACTAGGAATTTTTATGGTGTCAAGTCATGATAAATGATCCTAGAGTTCAGATGTAAACTTGAGATAAAATTTGAAAAACCCTCAAAAAATAAAAGAATTGAAAAACTAGTTTTTGACCAATTTTGAGATAAGGATGACTAGAACCAATTTCCTAAAATTGATAAAGATATCCACCTAAGTGTTTTGAGATGTGAGAAACAATGTGTGAGTATTGAAGCGGAAATATGGTGAGTTTTGATGAGTTGATAAATCAAAAGCACTTTGAATTAGATTCTAGGTTAGCCATGGGTGAGTGTGAAGCTTTCAAATGCTTGAAGAAGACTTAGATGGTTCTAAGGTCTTATGTTTAGCTAGTGTGAAGTGATCTAGTGAGCTGTTTTGATGTATGGGAATCTGTATTGCTCATTTGTTGTCACGGATCTCACGGTTCCCTCAGAGGAGGGATCCGTCTAGGCTAATCCTAGGGATCCGGCAACTGCAGCTCAGAAACATCACAGAAGGAAATGCAGATTATGCACCAAACTAAATACACCAGTAACCATTAAACTTAACAGCAACAAAAACATGTTATCACATAAATCATATCATAGATAATAGCAGTAATGATAATATCCAAGATAACACAAACAAGCGTGCTAAAACAAAACATAATCATTCATACACAATCCAAATGTCTAAAAACAAGCATAATCCTAAAGTCTCTTTCGTCAATCCTTTATTTTCCTCTTTCCCGACTTTATGACGTAGTTAGCTAGGTTTTGAATCATACCCCTTAATTGTTTGAATTCCGCGGTCTCGTTTGAAAGAGTTGGAAGTTTTTGATAGTAGTCGAAGGGGTCCAAGTCGATGTTAGCTTCGGAGTTGACATTTACTTCTTCTTCTTCTTCTTCTTCTTCTTCTTCTTCTTCGTCCGAGGAGTCCGGGAGATTAGGTTTTCTTCCATTGACCATGAACCATTTAGAGGGTTGTTTGGTAAGAGGTACCATGACGTGATCGGAAGGGAAATGATTATCGTTGATAGGAGATAGTTGCAATGCGCTAACATACTTACAAAGTCGTGTTAGGAGCATACCATACGGAAGTACCATGTTGGCAACTTTGAATACCCCGGCCATTCTCTTCACCATGTAATAGGCGAGATTAAATGACTTTTGGTGAATAAGGCAATAAATCATTTACACAAGACATGCATTTGGGTGATCCTTGTTACCGACCAAGCTAATGACGTTTTCCCTAAGAATTTCTTCCCATTTTCTAAAAATGGGGTGCATTTCGAAGAGTTCCATTTGAAAGGGATCACGGTGAATGAGCTTTTTGTTTCGGTTGAGACGGGATTGGTCGGCTCTAACTTTGAAAATAGTGTCTCGAATGATTTCGGGTTCATCAAGGGGAGTATGGTATATTGGTTTTGAATCAAGAGCAAAAAATTGAGTGGATATTGCCCAATCTTGAGAGTACATATAAATTCCTTCACAAGGAATGCGAAGGATTTGAGCAAATGTGTTGAGAGGTAGAGTGAAGTTTTGTTTAGTGATGATGAAGGCGATTGAAATGCTATCATCGGTGTTTCAAATGATCCTAACACTTTTGTAGAATTCAAATATGAAAACCGAACAAATTTGTTCATCAATATCAAGAAGACAATCAAAGTTGATTGCCGAGAAGACTTGACGAATGTCGGTATTTTCAAGGAAACATTCCTTGACCACACGACCTTCGTGGATAAGTCATTTTTCAAGTCTTTTGAAGACTTTGCGATCAGTTTTTGACAAGCCCTCTTTTCGATAGTATTGGGTGAGGTAATGGATGGTATCATGGTGGTCTTGTTGGGTGGCTTTAGGCATGGTTGGTCCTAGAAACACAAATATTCCATTTAGGCAAAATTTGTTGAGATGGGTTTATGGTTTTGATTTGTATTAACAATGTTGTAAACACAATGTAATCTTAGTTATGTGAAAACCCTTTCTAATGATCAATTTTGGAAAACCTAATTTTATCAATTGATTAAGAAAAATTGAGAAACCATAACCCTTAGTGTAACACCCCAACCCGACAAGGGTAAAGATATCACAAATACAGTTTCATATCAGAACCTTAAGTACTATACAATAGCGGAAGCCTTTACAAAACTTACAAAAGAAAATATAAATAACTTAATAATCAAAATAAATCTAAGATCCCTATTTAAAAATCTTGCACTCATCTCTACTCTCAACCCGGTCGGCTATCCCATAAGCTCATCTTGAATGCTTAAAACTGCGAGGAAAAGAAAATGCGGCTGAGCTTACAAAGCCCAGTGAACAGTTATAACTTTGCGAAAACCAAACAAAATAGAAATACGAATTAAAACAAAGAAACGAATAACGAAGTCACAACGGAATGAGATCAATGAATCATTGAGGATTTTGCGGAAACACAATCATACAAAAATCCGGAAGAACAAATAGCAATTAAGAACAACCACATATCATATTGATGACACCAACGCAAACGTATCAAGATATCCAAACATTAACCTAAGCAGCGGGAATTCGAGTACATATGAGCCAAACGAAATATCAAAAGGCTAACTGAAACAATTTCTAGAAAGTAAACATGGCCTTCATACAAATCAATTAATCTCCATTTACCACACTTAATCCAATATTGTAGCTTGCGAACTAGCATCAAATCATGGCTGTCACACATGCAAATAGAAAACATAGTAGGAAAACTATAACTAAATAAGCAAAAGACATAGCATAGCAATTAGCAAATTATCAAAACAGATATCATAATTAAACCATTTTCCAAACCAAAACTTAATATTAATAGAGTCTAAACATGGCGAGATCAAACATAGCGGATAGATACCCTAACGGATAGGCAAAGTTCACCAGATTAACTGAACAATCATACTTAATAAACTTTCAGGATACTCACTTTCACACTAGCACATTCATCTCACGGATCAACTAATTCACATAACGATAAACTAACATAATATCAGATGACAGCCTGCGAATCATATTGAAAACATATTAATCATCTCCTAGCATAGTAGGCGGTAGTCACTTAAACATACAAAAGCATAACCACATATAATAACATATAATAAGCCTAGCACATAATTATAAACACTTGAACATACCGACTCAACATGAATACTTAATACGAAATAACAGATAAAGATTTAGTTAACTACCACGAGCCCAGAACATATCATATCAGAAAATATCTTTCTTATTCAGAAGGTAACCTCATAAACTAATGGAGTAGCTAGCTCCCAAAATTTTTGTGAAGGCAGCGTATTGCACACAACATCATTCACCGAGAAACATATCAGATAACAGTCAGATCTAGGATGCATCCATACGCCCCCAGAGGCGGATAGTGGCCATACAATATATAGCGAGCTCAAAATCGAGATATTGAAAGGGGCGTGGCGAGAACATCACTCTACTTGCCCTAGAGTCATGTCAGAGGTGCATCACTGACACGGACATGGAACCCCCATGACTAGTGAAATATTTGGCTCGGGTGTCAAACTAACTTAGGTCAAACAGATTGTCATAAATGACACAGATCATAATCAAACACAAAGTTCAACAGATAACATATCAGATAATTCATATCATAATGTTCATGTTCAAAAGTTCAGAAGTCAGAAGTTAATGTCGTAGTCACATATCATACTTTCATAATCAGACTTTCATAACCAAATGTTCACAATTCAAAAGTTCATAATCAAATATAGCAAGGTACAACAATGTGCATATCAAAGTCTTTCTAACATATCGTTCAAATCAGATATTGCATGATTCAACAAAACAGGTGGTTCAAACAAGCAACAGATCAAACAATCAGAAAGGGTTCATAGCAATGGCATAGGAAACCCTAATAATTGAAATAGAAAAACTGACGAAAGAAACGTCATAAGAAACCTTTACTGAAAAGGTCAGAATATCTGTACCTTAAAGCAAATGAGAGAAAAGCAAACGAATGAGTGAATCACGAAGATATAACTTCGCGTCTCCTTCAACGAATCTACACGGATTATGATTTATTTAATACTTGTTATCATCATTAAGTTATAACGGATTTATCGCATTCACACTCTTAGAGTTGTAAGTATATTCTTATTCTTAGTGACGGACAGAATTACAATGTTTTAGGGTTTTAATCATTAATTAACCAAACTTTTGTGTTACAAATAATAAATGGTAACTTAAGGGTTTAATATGATAAATATCTTATTTGAGGCTTATATGATCATCTTTAAAAGTATAGGGTTTATAAGCGTCAGAACGGATTTGAGGACTTTCTTTTAAAATAGTTTACACAAGCCTTCATAACTTACATGATTAACCAAGACTCACACGTAACATTGTTGAAACAGCACCTTAATGAGACCATGCATGCAATACTTTAATTCATGATATTTGACTCCTTGCATAAAATCATAACTCACGCATGTTTACAACACCCTTAATACTAGTTCGATTTATACGTTAAATCACGATTATTAATGACCTCAAAACTTACTATTTTCACTTGAAATAACGAATCAACACACCTAGCTTCTTAACCTAATCGAGCCTAATTATGACCTAGGGTTTTTCCCAAACTTTTAGTATCATATTAACGAGTGTTAAATTGACTCACGTGCTACAGATTTTAATGACCCATCTCTTGGCGAGGACTTGTGAAAAAACGAACAGAAAAAGAATCAAACTCATGCATGCATTTACCCAAACCACCACACCATGTCAACTCATTTACATTAGGTTAACGAGACCCAACTTGACCCTCTTCCCTTGCTTCAATCCTATACTTAACTCTCATGGCAAATCACAGTTTTCATCTTGTTCCCGACTCGCTACCCACTCGACAACACAAACACTTAACCATTACTCCACACGACAATGTGATTGGCTTCCAAACGGTCAAGTTTAATCACACAAGCTGACCACTTGTGAATGGTCAACCGTAATAAACTTAAAACAGCTCAGAAAGCAAATGCAATTAAGATCAGAGGAATATAGTGGATTCCTGGGTCGTTAAGTCCCACGGAGGATGAATGATGTTTAAACACGTTCAGATGTCGAATAATCACTAAGAATAGTGATCAGAAAGGATTTTGATGGATAATTACACCTAAAGAAAAAGTTTTGTAAATTAAAGGGGCTTAAATGCAAATTAAAGAAAATCAAAAAGTTAAAATATATTAAATAAACGCTATCACTATTTTTACAATGATGTTTTTGTGATTTATAAAATAAAATAACTTAAAATAACTATTTTAATTAAAACGTAAACTTAAATTACCTAAAAATGTGACTTAAAATGAAAACGTACGTTATTTATAAAAATTACGCGAGTGCGCAAGTAAAAACGTAAATTTTATGAAATAAAAATCCTACAAGTGTAAAAACAATTTTCTTACGTACTATATGATAAAAGAAAATTTTAGAAAAAAGATTTATATTTTTTTGACTTTTATATTTTTTATTATGAATTAAATACTATTTTAAACTAAATTAATTATTAAAAATACTAAACGATTTTAGAAAAATATGAAAAATTCACGGAAACTACTATGAACAATCTTTGAATCTAGGAAAATTAAGAAACTTGGTGGTTGTTTTGTGAAATAAGCTCAAAATAAGCTAAAGAAGCTTAAAAGCTAAAACTGACCAAATGCCCTTGTATATTAAATATTGCAAACCAAAACATGAGAAATACCCAAGGGCGACTGGCATCCAGGTACATCATATCACTCTCAATGGGTGGGAGGTCTCAGGTTCGAGCCTGCCTCCCACCTTTTTGCTCTTTTATTTTATTTTTGGATTTTTCTGTACAAACTTATTAAGCATAGTAAGATAAGCAACTTTTACAACTACAACTTTTTATGAAAACGCTGCTAATAAGCTGCAGATTGAGCTTATTATTCTTAACAGTTGGCAAAAAGTGAATAAGCACAAGAATTAAGCCAAAAATGCTAATAAGCTAGAAATAAGCAAAAGAGTAAATGAAAATAAGCTAAACACCTTTAACTAAGCTAAAATAATAACTAAGAAATCACAATTACTTAAAATTAAGCACCAAATAAGCTTCAAATAAGCTCGAAGCTTATCTTTACTTGAGGCATGTTTACAGAAAAGGGGTCAAAAGAAGCTGATGAATAAGCACTTAATAAGCTAGTTAGAAGTAAACTTATATTTTTCTAATTTAGTTAAGCAGCTAAAATTTAATATCCCAAAAGCATTTAGACTAAATCTTAATGGTAAGATCACAGTGAAATTGTAAAGTTTATTCAAAAACTGCTTCTAGGAAATTTTGACTTTTTAAATAAAACTGAAAGTTGACTTAAGTGAATTTTGATCACCTCTTATTGACTGAATATGTTGTATTAGACTATAATAAGATGATATTAGGCTATGTTAACAAGTTTTAAGCTAATATTATGAATTTCATAATCTAATTCCTAACAATAAACTGTTTAAGTGAATTTAAAGGAGATTTTGACTTTTTATCAAACAATGACTATATTTTATGGCTTGACTTAGCTATTAGGAACTAAAGTGACTTAAAACAACAATAAACAACAACACAAATGGTCTCTAGCACAATTAACTCAGCAAATCCAAACACCATTTATGTGAACTGAATTGAAGCTTTTCAAAGTATTTCAAAGATTAAGACTATGACACTGATTAAAAACCTTATACTATTATTTAATTAGACTAAAGAAACATTAAACAATAATAATAATAACCTATAACTCAAGAATGGGAATTATGCTATTAAAACTGTCAAATTAAAATTTTTATAAACTACAAATTAAAAAGAACAAGCCTACTGTGTTATTGTTTAATTTTACTTAAATACAACTTAAAAACATAAACATACAAAGATTTAAACTAGTAATTGACTTTAATAATGAAATACTAAAATGGAGTAACAAACTTACAAGATGGATTTCAAATGAAAGCTGAGAATCAAAGCACAAGACCAATCCTAATGCTTCCCAAGAAGTTCTATACCAAAAAGCAATCCAAAATCAGCTCTGCTTCAGTTTCTTGATCATTTCTCTATAGATTTTTAATTTTTTACTAATTTTTCTTGATTTTTATGAATTTTTGCTTTTTGCTTCTAAACTGAATTTTAAGGGTTTCTAATAGCTTAAATAAGCTATCTAGGAGCTTATGTGATCTTATAAGTCCTTATTAACAGATACCAACAACATTAGGACACATTGAAAATTTGAACTTGAAAATTTCACAAACATGAAATAAGACTGAACTTTGAAATTAAGGATTGGAAAAGATTCAAATATACTTTAATAACTTAAACAAAGTCTTTGGAAAGACTTAAAATACACTGAAATTTGAAATTAACTAAAACGACATGTAAAACTAAAAAACTCTAATTAATTCCTACCCTGCTACTTTTTCTCCTTTTTATTCAAGAAAAAGGTTCCACTTGAGTCTCTGAAGAAATCCCATCATTAATCCTGGCCTTTGGATCAGTCAAACTCATCTCAGCCTTTGATTTGCAATTTGGCGCCAAAAATATCTTTAGCAGATTTTTTTGCATTTAATGGGTTTTGGAGGTTGTGGAGGTGGAGGGGGGTTGTTAACCAGCTGGGGGGATAAGGTGGAAAGTGGTGGTGAAGTGGTGAGACCACTGGTTTTGGGATAACAGGTGTGGGAGAGGGAGGTGTACAGTGGTAGGCGGGTTTCTATTTTAAACCGTGGGTTTTGGGCTTGGTATTGGGCCAGCTGGGTTTAGGTTGGATTTGGATTGGGTTTTAATAATTAAAAGGGATCCGTTTGGTTTGTTAGTAATATAAGCCCAAGGACCAAAGTTGTAATATTTGCAATTTTGAAGGATTGAATTGGCAACTTATCCAAACTTATCACAAGGGTTAAACCTGCAATATATGATAAACCAAGGACCATAAATGTATTTATTATCCATTTTAAACTTCCAAGGACCAAAACTGTCAATTTTGTAACTTGAGGGACCAAATATGTAATTTTCCAAAAGTTCACCATAAGGACCAATTTTGTCATTTATGAATAGTACAAGGTTAATATTTGATAATTTTTCATTTTTTAAATTTACCAAGGACTATTTATGACAATTTTCAAACTTTAGGGACTAAAGTTGTCATTTTGTGATTTTTAAACTTTGAGGGGTTTGTTTTGACAACTTTTGAATCCCAAGGACCTTAAATAACATTTTACATTATTTTGATTTACCAGGGACTATATTTGACAACTTTTGAAACTTGGGGACTAAAAGCGCCAATTATGCAAACTTGATCGTTTTCATCGATTTTGATATTTTTGCATTTAAAACACATAAAACACTTGTTTGTGATATTTTCATCATTTTGATGCATTTCTGAGTGTTTTCAGATGTTTTTGCAGTTTAAACGGTACAAAAATGATGAGTATTTGCACACTCATCACAATGCTAACCTACTTTTCCAACCATACGTACTCGATCACCCATGGCGGTTTTAAAAGATTTTCGATAGGAAAACTCATGCATGCAAACCGACACATGACAAAACTTACAACATCATATTAATGAGATACGTATTTTATCGACATGCAGCTTGTTACTTGAGACTAAGAGTTCCATGCTCATGTTTATTTCGTTAAGTTACATGTTCTTTATACAGGATTTTAAGTGGGTCTAATAAACATGTTCATTATTTGATTTAGGCGTCGTGACTCTCCTTTGAAACAAGGAGGAATCACAAATTACCTTAGTAGCTCGACAAGAGGAAAGACTACAAGAGTAGCGACCTACTACCAACCGAACTAAACAAGACCCACACGAATTTTCTACCCAGTATTCTTTCTTAGCTTCTTCGAATCGAACCAGAACAAGGTGAGACAACCGAAGGGTGGAAGTAGAGGTTTAGGGTTCTTTAGGTGATACTCGGTATGTATTTGTATATATATATATATAGATTCGGTTTGGGCTGAGAGAAGAAAGAAACATGGGCCGGTTGCATGGCTGTAGGCCGAATTTCTTGATACCAGGTTATAAAATCAAATCTTTTATTTCTCTTTAATATACTTTTAATTTACATACTTTATTTTGTATTTAAACATGGATGTAATTTCATTTAATTAGGTTACAATATATCTTGTAAGTTTAAATGAAGTATTTAAAGTTTAATTGTTCAATGAAATTTTATTATTCTGAGTTCGATTTTGATTTTGTTAAATGAATCATCAATGTATTTTACGTATTTTATAATTTCGATTTCAAGGGCATTTTAGTCTCTTCACACGTTTCGTATTTTTAGAGTTTTACACTTAGGATGAGGATGATGAAAATTAGAACATGTTAGTTTAATTACTTACAATGATGTTCTAGAGATGAGTGCTTGAGGATATGGTGTCCTATGAGGATGAAACCAACTCTTGGGTCATTTTTGTGTTTTATGAGGAGAGGGAAAGTGAGCAGGGTTGGTTTTGAAAAGCGTATAGCTGGTTTTACGTCCTTTTGTTCCCCCGGATCCCTTGTATAAGGGATCCGGCTAGTATAACTAGAGGGATCCGGCTACTGTAGACAAAAAAAAATGTTTGGCATTATTTTGGTAATAAGTTATAGAATAGCTTATGGAGCAAACATAGTTTTGGGGTTTCAAAAAAAATGTTTGGTCAACGGGATTTGATAAATTAATTATCGAGGATCCATTTGTGACGACGGCGTTAGTTTGACGAGGTCAAAAGGAATACTATTCCCGATGATGAGTAAGTCGGGAAAGTGGCGAAAGGAGACTTTTAAACGACTAGCAATTATTAACAAAGGAATGGTATCAACATATTCATGTAGATGTAAGCTAGCTAATAAAAAGTAAACATACCTCTATGCTCTTGATTTTGGTTTGTGAAGACATAAGACCAAAAATACTTCATGAGCTATTAAAGTAATCCGTTGTACTTAGAATAAGTAGATTATGATTACTTTTAGGTTCTTCCTTGAAAGTTGACTTCATTATTCTTTGAATAGAAGTGAAGGTTTTGGAGAGATCCTAGCATGAAGATTTATTGAAAAAAAAATATTAGAATAATCCATCAATATCCAACATGAGAGAAAAAAAATTGTTTTAAAAGATTTCCTTCTTTGTAGTTTTCAAGCATACACGGATCGTATCAAGTTTTTAAAGTACAGCATACTCTAAGAAACTTGGTAATGAAGCTCTGATGCCAATTGTGGAAAACTAGAGGGGGGGGGGGTTGAATAGTTTTACCAATTAATACTTCGTTTTAAAATATTTAGATCGACTTATGTCAATCCATTTAGATATGTATGTTGGACATTGATAGATAGATATATAAATGTGTAGTGAAAGATAAAGAGTAAGAAGCACATAACCACGACGCGAGTATTTATAGTGGTTCGGCTACAAGGACACCTTCCTTGCCCTACTCCACTCCCCGAGTCACCTACTCAAGAGTTCGTAATCACTACACGACACCAACTCCTTATGCTGGAGAAACCTTCACAACGTTTCCTACTATTTTTCCGAAACTAGGCTAACCACCGGGTTCTTTCACACCAAGGTGAACCACCACCTAACACAACGTCGCCTACCCTTTATCCGGTACTAGGCTAAGTACCGAGTTCCATTACAATGGAGGAACTACAACCCAACACTACACCAACGACTAATCCCAAAGGAGACCAACTCCTTATTACAACATCATCAAGGATATCAATATCCTTGGATCTAATGCTAATCTATCTTGTACATCGAAACACACCATATCGAATGTACATCTAAGACACCTTTCACTAATGCCTTTACTTAGATCTTCTAGTCACTCTTCACCAATGTCTTGTGACTTGACTTCTAGGCACCCTTCACTAATGCCTATAATACGGACGATCGACACCTTTCACTAATGTCTTCGTTTTGAGACTTGAGACATCTTTCACTAATGTCTCCAACACTACACTTCTTAGAAGAAAGAAAAGAATCATCAACAAGAGGACTTCAGTAGTCTTGATGATGAGGAAGCATGACAACTCATGGACTTGAGCTTGCTTGACTTCAAAGGTGGTGATCTCGCCTTTAAGAGGAACCTAGAGAATCACACAAAAACAAAACTACAAAAATAGATCTCTTGGATGCGGGTTAGAGAGTTTTTAACTCAAAGGGAAAGTATGTTAGAAAGGGGTTGGAAACAATGAAGAAATGACTCACTATTTATAGAGGAAAAATACTACTGTTCCCCGGATCCCACGGATCCCTCCCACAAGGGATCCGTCTAGCGTAAAGCCAGGGATCCGTGGGATGCTCCTCTTTACCCATGGGTATTTTGGTTATGGGTCATGGGTCATGGGTTGATCCATGGATCTTTTACTAGATACAATGTATCTTTTGAGTGCAATGCACCTAGTCACATGGGTATGGGTCAATACCATGGGTTATGGATATTATCCATATATGATATAAGCATGATGTCATGCAATGGGTTATGGGTCAAGCTCCATAGGTCATGGACTTTGGGTTGTACCCAACTACATTCAATGTATTTGGTCAATGGGTTGTGATACTTTAGTTTCTACCCATTTATATTACCCAATATACTACATACTAGTTATGTGTATATTTTACCCAAATATGTAAACACTAGTTGTTGGACATATGTAATACTAAATCATAAAATCACTTATACTTGTTTTAGTGTTTTATGTGAAAATGTAAGTGTGTTAGAAACTATTAGTTCAAACTAATTACGTATTTTATTTGTTTCGTTAAAATGATTTTACGTTTGTTATCGACAAAACATTAGAAGATCGTAAAATATAAATAAACGTTTTTACGGGTTATTTGTATTAACAAGGTGGTCTATCCCAATTCCACTTATGCTTAGGTTTCTCACTCTCAACTTTCCACTTATTCATGATAAGATTGACGGGCAAGCTTCCTAGGAATTCGGTCATCTTCCTAAACACGAAGGCATCCTCTAACGGGTTCACTTCCACGTCCCTAGCCAATTCTTGTTCATGGAAAGTTGAATCGCTAACAAAGACCTCTTCTAGATAGAAAGGTCGTTGGGGACCTATGGAATATTTATTAATCCAAGGCCCATATCTAGATGGTGTTCTATCTAACATGATCTCGTAGGGAATTTCTTCCTCTTTGTAGTAGATATGCTTCTTGACATCGTAAATTGACCTAGCACTCCTTTCTCCTACCACTATTTTATACATCTTACAATCAATGATGGCACTAGCGGTAGCTAAGAATCCCCTTCCTACTAACAACGGGCATGTCGGGTCATTATTCATGTCTAGCACATGGAAATCCGCCAAAAGAGTCAATTCACCTACGTGCACTACCGTGTCTTTTATTATCCCTACCGGATATGCAATACTACCGTTCGCTAGACCTAAGATGGTTTCCGTTGGTCCAATATTACCTAGGTTAAGGCTTCTATGGAGGGACAACGGAAGAAGATTGATGCTCGATCCTAAGTCGGCTAAAGTGTCGAAAGGTTTGGAGTTTCCAAGCCTACACGGAAGAATGAATAGGCCAGGATCATCTAACTTCTTAGGTAACTTATTTTGCATAAATACGGACCCACGTTCTCCTAGCTTTAGTTCTTGCTCATATTTTTCTTTTAAAGCATTGTAATAAGGCGCATGAGCCAAGACTTCAAGAACCGGTTTTTCTTGGTGGAGTTCCTTGTACTCCTCATCTAGATTAGGTTTGGGTTCTTGGTTGACGGGTTTCTCAAGATTTGGTTGGACCAATGGTTCAGGTCCTTGGTACTTCATGAGGGATCGCTTGGAACCCGTGTTGATGGCGTTAACCAGATGAACTTTCGGGTGTGAAGGGCATGGATATGCACTCTCCCAAGGTGAGAAAGAACATGAAGTCGATGAAATCGAATTCAGTTTTGGGTTCTTTATAGTGTCACTCGGTAGTGCTCCAATTTCCCGGCCATTGAAGGCTTTTAAGAGGGCGTCGAGCTTGTTTGTCATCTCGCCTTGTCGTTGCTTGAAATCGGCTTCAAGCTTAGTCAATCGAGTTTCTTGAGATGACATGAATCTGGACACAATTGCCTCAACATTAGCGGAGTTCCCGGTATTTGGAGGGTTGAACCTATTAGGTGGACTAGATGAGCTTTGGGGTGGGTTTGAGTTTTGGCTCCACTTAAGGTTAGGGTGATTCCTCCATGAGGGGTTGTAGGAGTTTCCTAAGTTGTTTTGTTCGGGCTTGAAAGTGTACCACTTCTCTCCCGCTCCGTCAGTACGCGTGGAGGCGTAGTCCGCAAAAGCTTGTTCGGGGAGTCTTGTGTAATCAAGAGTGTCGTGGGGACCACTACACAACTCACAAGGTATAGTGATTTTGTTCACTTGGTGCGAAGACTTAGGATTTTCGTAAGAGCTCATTAGGAATTTGACTTGATCTTCAAGATCGAGCATCCTACGATCGGAAGTTTGTGAGTCAATAGGAGGCAAGGAGATTGCCTTGACGATTTTGGGCAACTCACGGGGGTCATTCCAACTTTTGTTGTCGTAGAGAGCGAGGTCCTCTATTGTACCCCACGATCATAAAAGATTTGGACTTGAAGCCAAAGATCGATGCCGTGATGAGGGACTTTATGGAGGAAGTCCTTGAATCGAGTCCATGCTTCGTAGAGAGATTCACCTTGACGTTGTTGGAACATCAAGATTTCATTCCTAAGCTTACTAATTTTCCCCTAAGGGAAAAATTGGGCAAGGAAACGAGTAGTGAGATCATCCCAACTTGAGATGGAGCTGGCGGGAAGTCGCTTAAGCCAATTACTAGCTTGGTCTTGTAGAAAGAATTGGAAGAGACGCAGGTGCGTGGTCTCCCGAGTAGTAGCATCAAGGTCGATGGAATCGACTATTTTAGGGAAATCCTTAAGATGCTGATTAGGATCTTCGGAACGAAGTCTATGGAATGCACATCCGTTTTGCACCAACCGGATGGTGTCGGATCGCAGGGCCGTAGTTTAAGCTTGATCGGGGAGCTCAATAGTGTTCCTATAGCCTCGGTGACTTAGTCTAAAGTATTCACCAAGAGTGCGGCCTCTTGGCGGGTCATTTGGTGGTGGGTTGATGAGTGGTGGTTGATTATCACCTTCCATGATGAAAAGTGATGGGATTTACGAACAATGGTCACGAAGAAGGGGGATAGACTACGAGGAAGCTAAAATTGAGAAAAAAACTTACTTGATAGGAATCAAGAAAGGGAACCTAAACGAGATACATATCTAACTAGCTATTCTATTTCCCGGAAGCGGCGCCAAAAACTTGATACGCGTACAACGCGCGTTCGGGGTCAAAGGAAACTTCCTTTTCTTTGAGCAAGTTTTTCAACCACCTAGGAAGTGAACCTAATCGTTGTAGTGTAGTATTAGGGTAAGCCTCGGGGATTGATATCGTTCTCGAGGGGAATAGGAATGCAAGTGAGAAATTACTACGCTAAGGTTGAGGTTGAGGAAGATTATTTTTTTTATCTTTTATATTTTTTTTATAAAGATAAGGGTAAAATATCGAGGTATTGGATTTGGGGGGTGGTACTTATACCGATTACTCTACTATTCTAATTATCTAAGCTAATGGGTAGTCTATGTCTATTGATGTGTGCTCGTATGATGATTAAAGATGTGTCTACCTAGATACTATTACTCCCTAGTTATCTTTTATTGATGGTTGAATTGTCACGTCCTTATTCTTAACGTGTTGTGTTTTCTAAGGTCGTAGGGTGTGCTTTTATCCCTAACTCTTTGAAGCTACCTAAGGTTAATGACTACGAAATCTCTAGGATTCATAAACTGAACACTAAGGTTATCTTTGGATATTTAGCCTACAATTCCACTAGTAACTATAAACTAATGTTCAACAAAGATTAATCAAGCATTAAAAACACAATGATGGCTTCCTGCACTCCTAAGCCAATTACAATTAAGTTAAGAGACAACCAATATATATTCAATAACTAGGTTTCATAGATCTAATTAAGCAAACACACAAGTAAATTAGCCGGACATGTTAAACATGCAAGCATACACACATTCAATCGAAGACATAATGAAATCAAGGGAATAAATAACTTATCTCGATGTAAAATAGGGTATTAGAACCCTAAAATATTGTCCAAGATGGACTACAATCGTTTTAGGTTTTTACTCCACAAATCTACCTCTCTAAAAGTCTGAAAATCAAATTCTATATATAGAGTTACAACTGCGACGACATTACCTTTTAATTGTGACGCAGTCAGATCGCCGTCATTAGGGTTTCGTCTTGGCCAAGTCAACTTTGGGACGGTGTCACGTTGTGGTTGTGCGCCGTCGATACCGCTCGGCGTCGTCACGAATCTGGATCTAGGCCGTCTGAGGGGAAAAGTCTTCGTGACGCCCTACTCTTCAAAGCCTGACGCCATCAGGTTTAAAATAGAAATTTCACTTCTGAGTCGTCACAAATATAGGGACGGCGTCTCCCTTTGTGTGGGACGCCGTCAGGTGCATCTCCAGCAGCTTGAGTGTCTTGATCTTGACTTTAGCCATTTTCTTCACATATTCACTCCTTTTCGTCCAAATAAGCATCATTCCAGCATTTTGCCTTCAAGAGACCTAAAAAGTGAAAAAGAACGAAATTAAGCAGTAACGGATATAAAAGTGGGCGATTAAGGGCTTAAATGACCCCTTAAAAGTGTACGTTTTAAATCCTTATCAGAGGTATAGTATTGTTTGGTAATGGTAGTTTTTTGGGAACAATCCTTTTAGGGATTGGTTTGATTGGTTGAGTTGGTGGAGGGGAAATCCTAGCGTTTGTGGATTTAACGGGGTGATGATTTGGTTGAAGAAATTTCGTGAACGACACGAGCAAGTTCTTGGGTGGTCCTTTGGTGGATGAGTTGGCATTAGGAGCTTTCCTCATGATGAAATGATAAAGAGATAGTGAATTAGAAGCTGAGAATGATGTTTATGAATGGTGACTTAGATGTTCTAACAAAAAGAGTTTATAAAGGAAAGGAATTGGTAAGTGAATTCAAAGCTTAGTCCACAAAGATCCTTCAAAATGCAATGATTTGCATGTACAAGAGTAAACTTCAGAGTTGCACTGATCAAGGAAGTCAATTAAGACAAGATGGAGTGTTCAAGTTAAAAAGGAAGGCTTGAAATGATTGTTTTAGCTAGGAATAGTTGATTCTGTGTAGCTGGTTCCCACGGTTTGTGGGAGGGGTGTGCCACGACGAAACAAGGGAATGAAAGGCCGCTTTGCATTGGATGCTCTTTACCCTCCCCAAAATGATGGCTCTGTTGTCTTGGGGAGGGTTGAAGCTTGCTTCTTCTCCAGAGTCTTCTTGGTCATCAATACGACATGTCCTTAATAGAACCGATCTTATTCTCTGAACAATCGGAATTTCGTACTTCTGTTGGATCCTCCCTATCTCCTGATCGAGCTTGTGTAGGTAGATGTTGTTTGGTAGGGCCCCAGACCAACCCACTAAAATGCAAATAGGGATCAGAAATGTCGTTAATATCACAAAGAATAAAGAGTTCCCACGTGTCAAAATGAATTGCAGCCTCAACCAGAGAGATCAACCTGCGCCTTTGATGTTAGGCCGCGGTGGAAAGTTTTTTGAAACCGAACTGAATGGAATTGTTACTTTCCAAAAATGCTTTCTGCCTCTAATGAGGGATCCGTCTAGGCTTATCCTAGGGATCCGGCTCTCAGCAGCCAAAAAAGAGGAAAATGATGTTTTTTAAGGTCTAGTACCTATACATCTTGAGTGTTTCAGTCTTCTTAAGTGTCTTAAATGGAAGGGGACTTAAATGATCAAAGGAAATGAGTGATGGTAGCTAATGATTGCCTTTTATGGAAGAAGATGGGACTTTATGAGCACCAATGAGTGATCAAAGATGAAACTAATGGATTTGAGAGTGTCAAGTGATATTAAATGATCCTAGAGATCAGATGGTAGCTCAAGAGAAATTTGGAAAATTCTTTAGAAATCATGATAAATGAAAAACTTGTTTTTGGCCTATTTTTGAGGTAAGGATGACTAAAATCAATTTGCTAAAATTAAGAGAAATATCAAGCTAAGTGTTTTGAGATGTGAGAAACAATGTGTGAGTATTGGAGAGGAAATATGGTGAGTTTAGGTAAATTGATAAATCAAAAGCACTTTGAATGTGATCCTAAGTTAACTATGAGTGAGTGTGAGACCTACTGATCTTGAGGAATGCTTGGGTGATCCTAAAGAATCATGTTTATCTAGTGTGATATGTTCTAGGGTAATGGTTTGATGTGTGGAGGTCTGTAGATCCATTTCTGTCTGCCCGGATCCCACAGATCCCTTAATAGAGGGATCCGGCTAGTTCAAAGTGAGGGATCCGGCTCCTGCAGATTAGTACCTTACAGAAAGTGTGCAGATTTTGCATTAGATGATGCATAATAATACTACAAGTTTCTACTATAAGTAACCATCAAAACATGTGATGATGTACCCTCCAAACAGCTCGACGGACATCCGTTCGAGATGAGTCGAAGCCCTTTTGGACGAAGGCCCAAGTTAGCTCTCCTAGATGTTCATTGGTGTCAAACCATTCGTACACACGAAGGTTACCTGCGGGGAATTCGCCACTCGAAGCCCTAAGCCTTTCGGGGTACGGTTGATGATGGAACAAGGAACACATGACCATCCTGACTTGGTCAAACCCACGATCTCCCTCTCTTTCCTGGCTTTCCCGCCAAGTTTGAGAACGTGGGTCACTAAGCCCTAGCAGTTACCCAAAAACATGGGACGCCCCCATGTTCTCCGATATTTGCAGAGGTGCCCTCAAGCCTATTTCCTCTACTATAAATAGGTAGGACGGGCAGAAGATTATGGAAAGCTCACTTAACACTTTACTCTTTACTCACACTCATTTACATCACCATAACTCATACTTATTCTCACGCCGGAGGTGGTTCACAGGGTCCAACCCCTGCGTAATCACTTAACGTAGTGTCTTCGTATTTCTTATCCTCAGGTGAAAGACAATCTTGGCTGGAACACACACCCCTCTTACCTTTCATCACCATTGAAGCCTGGTAGTGCAATTTATTGTACAATAAGTGGCACCATCCATGGGACCCGCTACTATTAGTCCCGTAATCACCAAGTCTTAACACCCTAACTGATTACGCTGATTTTCCGGCATGGAACCAGGACGAGAAGATACACCTCCACCAGGTTTTTCTACCCTGGTACCCCTCACCACAACTAACAACGATAATCTCGCTCCCATAACTGCCTCCACCTTCACTACACGATCTCGTGTAGAAACAACTCCCATACATCACGCCTCAACTTCCGCTAACCCTGTTCCAGAAATTAGCCCTGCCTTCATTGAGGCAAACTTCGAAGCATTAGAGTCCTTGCTAAGGGCCCACAAGAGGCAAGTTCGCAACACCGAGATGCGGAGAGAATTGGAATATTCCAGCGAGCAATATGATGAGGAGATCGAGGTGGATGAAAGGCCTCGACCAACTAATAGGGGGCTCTCGGCCCTGCGAAATGGTTCTCCTTCCGTGAGATGACCTAATGGAAGAACTGTAGGTTTCGAAAAAGGTCCCGAAGGAGATCCGGGAAGAAGGGAGAGAATGCAGGGAGAAAGAATGAGTGAGAACTCCAATGGAGGAAGCAACCCAGTAAGAAACGGATGGATGAACTTACCACCTCTCCTGGCAGCCCACTTGGGAAGAGAAGGGATGGGGGCTCCAATGCCTCCATCATATGTCTCGAGTGCCGGAGGACCTCCTCCATACTATGGGATGAACCAACTACCACCTCAGGGCATGAATCCCTACCTACCTACTCAGCCCTATAATGCCTATCCTCCGAATGGGTCTCTTCACAACCAGAGTTACCAGCACGTGCCTTATTGGCACCTTCCTATGCACCCTACAAAACCAGTGGGGGGAAACCCTTCGTACCAACCTTCTACAGCCTATGTTGCGTTCTCGCAACCACCTCATAATCCGTACAACCCTACACCTGTTTATGCACTTCCATACAACCCTTTCTATGCGGAAGCTTCTAGGGCTTGCACACCTTTCATGAAGTGGATTGAAGACTACCCTCTACCTGATGGTTTGAAGTTTCCTACTCACATAGGCATTTACGATGGGAAAGGCGATCCAGACAACTTCTTGCACTTGTTCGAAGGCGCTATCAGGATGCAGAAGTGGGCTATGCCTGTGGTGTGCCACATGTTCACCTACACTCTTCGATATTCCGCACGAATATGGTGGAATGGGCAAAAGGTAGTAAGCATTGTAAGTCTGGATGATCTCAAAGCTAAGTTCTGATCGCACTTAAGCCAACAGAAGAAGTATACCAAGACCCACCTAGCTGTGCATACTATCAAGCAGAGAAAAAGCGAAAGCACAAGGGCCTTCGTCACACGGTACACCGATGAAACCTTGCAAATTCTGGGGTTGAACGAAGATCAAAGGATTTCTGGCTTCGTACATGGCTTACGAACTCATATTTTGGTGGAATTTCTGTCCACCGACCTCCCTACCACTTACAAGGCACTCATGGAAAAGACATACACTTGAATCGAGTCCAAGGAAGTAGCAGTCAATGGAGCCCCGGTCGAGCAAAGAGAGGCCTTCGACAAATTCTCCAATGGGTCCTCCTGGGAAGGATCCAAGAATAGGAAGAAGAACAGAGACTGTTTCACTCCCTACAACAAAGGCTCGAATCATGGACTCTTGGCAAACCTAGTCAAATCTCCTAGGGAAATCCTTGCTACCGAGAAAGCTGCCAAGTCCTTCGACCCACCCCCTCCCATGTCAGCACGAAGTAAAGGCAGGGACATGTCAAAGTACTGCCACTTTCATGAAGACCATGTGCACGACACTAACAGCTGCAGGGAGTTGAAGAAACAAATTGAAGATGCAGTACGCTCTGGGCAACTGGCGCATCTTGTTAAAGGCATCAAGAAAGGGAAGGACAAGTTCTCCGACACTCAGTTGGGCGAGTGGAAGGGAAACAAGAAGGAAACTACCCCTGCAAAAGCCCCGATACTAATGGTGCACAGGCAGGATCCAACCTTAAAGCGGAAAGAAGCAGATGGGGAGCTGGGAAGTGTGGGAGAGATAACGTTCCCATCCATTCTGGGGCGGACACCTTCAATTGATCCTGTAGTCATCATGGTATGGGTCTCCAACAGAGAGGTGAACCGAGCATACATGGATTGTGGAAGCTCCTGCGAAATCATCTACGAGCACTGCTTCCTAAAGCTCAAACCATCGATATGCTAGCAGAGGGTGGAGTCAAAAGTAACCTTGGTAGGTTTCTACGGCGAACACTCTTGGCCCCTCGGAGAGGTACCCTTGGAAATAACTATCGGAGAAGGACCCTTGTCCAGAACGGAAACCCTCACCTTCATCATAGTCAGGTCTGATTCTCCTTACAATTTGCTGATAGAAAGAACCGCTATGCAAAAAATGGGCATTGTAGTCTCCACCATACACGCTGCCATCAAGTTCCAAACTCCCTTTGGAGTAGGAACTGTTCATTCTAATTATGGAGCGGACAAGGGAGTATATGGTGTCAAGAAAGTCAAAGAAGGACCAGAGAAGCCTCCGATGGCCATTCTAAGCTGTACAGATGCAGAAGAACGGGTGGTAGTAAACCCCAGCTACCCCGAGCAGACAGTCGTGATAGGAAAGCAACTTCCAGCAAAGTTCAAGGCGAAGCTTACGGAGCTATTACAAACTAACCTTGATGTTTTTTCCTGGACATATTCTGACATGACAGGAGTCCCAAGAACGCTAGTGATTGAAGGAAAGCCCTTCGGCACAGAACATAAGCTCAATGAATACAAGCACATTGAGCCCATCAAACAAAAACGGAGAAGCAGGGATCCTGAGGGAAGTCAAATACCAAACTTGGGTAGCCAACCCAGTGATGGTAAAGAAAAGTGAAGGAGGAGGGCGCATGTGTGTTAACTTTACTGATATCAACAAAGCATGCCCAAAGGACAGCTACCCCTTGCCAGAATTCGATCGGAAGGTAGAGTCCTTGGCAGGCTTCCGACTGAAGTGTTTCCTAGATGCCTACAAAGAGTATCATCAAATCCAAATGGCCAAAGAGGACGAAGAAAATACAGCCTTCTATACGAGCAAAGGCGTCTACTGTTACAGGAAGATGCCCTTCGGATTGAAGAACACAGGAGCCACTTACCAAAGACTCGTAGATAAAGCCTTCAACAAACATATAGGCAGAAATCTTGAGGCTTATGTTGATGATATGATTATCAAGAGCAAAACAGAGGAGGGTCTACTCCTCGACGTCCAAGAAACCTTCGAGCAACTCAGGGCAATCAACATGAAGCTAAACCCAAAGAAATGATCTTTTGGTGTCGAATAAGGGCAATTCTTGGGGCATTTGATTACAAAGCAAGGGATCAAGGCTAACTGTGAAGTCCCAAACCTGGGATCTAGAACACTTAACTTGTAAACATGTAGTTGCCTTGGATGATTCCAAAACAACAATGAGAAACTTTGTTGTAGGTACACACAAGTATGCGGAATCTACTTGAATGTACTTTAGAAGATTAAAGTAAACACAAATGTAACACCAACAGCTTCAATATTATTGATTAATAATACGAGTACTCTCCTAGTACTAGGGTTTACAACCTTAAAGCTTTTCTTAAGACGGATAGAGTATTGGTATATGCTTGACCTAGCTAGGATCTCTTTTTATACACTAAGGAGATCCCTTACAGAGATAACTATGCATTAAGTATATCATATCTTCTATTGGAATAGAAGATATGCTGTTACAAACCATACACAACATTCTTAATATAGATCAGTACAAACTCAACACTATCAGTACTAACTTTTGCACTATCAGTACTAACTAGTTAATACTCTTCTAATATCACTATCAGTACTAACTTTAAGACTATAAGTATTAACTCCCAAAAGTGAATTTCCCAACAATCCTCCCCTAAACTTGTGATTGGGTTTCTGAAACACAAGTTTCTTCAGACTTAGAGGATTCTTCCAAACTTCACTTTCTTCTGCTAGGTCTTCCAGCCTTGTCAAAGATCTTCAGCATCAACTCTTTAGCCATTTCTATTGCATTTCCCATCCTTAGTCCTGCATCCAGCATTTGTAGAACAGTTCCAAGAGCAAGTGGGTATGTTCTTTCAACCAACATATAGATATTAGTTCCATTGCATGTAATGACCAAGTGCAGTCCACAGGAATCAAGCAAGGTCCAACTAAGAGCTTCATCACCAGGTTGAAACTTCCATTGTTCTCCTGTTGGATCAGGTTCAAATATGTTCGGGAGTTCATAGAGTAGCTCCAAATCCTTGTCATTATCTGGATATCTGTTCTTGAACCAATTTTTGACTAACTCCCATAGCTTAAGTAGATCCTCCCTGTCAATAACTGCAAACAGATCTACCAAGTACAAGTAAGCACTTGTCCTTCCACCAGCTTTGTGAATCCTCCAATGTCTTTTGCCTTCTTCAGTGTAGATATCCCAGTTGATGATTGGATATCTAGTGTAGATGGGCTCTGAATACAATGCTTCTTCTGGAGCTTCAATTAACATCATCCTATTGAGCTCTTCTTCAGTGAGTCCACCTTCATCTTCATCAGAGGCTTTCAATCTTTTAGGTGCAATTAAGGAAGATCCTTCTTCAGATGGCCTTTTGTAACTCCAAATGGGTTGTGATCTTTCAACAATATCATCAACTTGCATAGGTCTAAAAGCCAGAAATCTTCTCTGAATTGTGTCAGCAAGTCTTTGAAGAGTTTTCCAAGACAATTGATTAAGCTGCTTCAGTGTTCTCGTATCTTCACCTGAGTATCTGATGTACTTGCAAAGATACATCTTCTGCTGACTCTTGTTTGGAGGCTTTGAGGCCTTTTCAATCTCTCTTTGCTGTCTGAACTGGCTCTGTCTTCAAGCCACGATCTCACTAAACAACTGAGCTGC
The DNA here is from genome assembly GCA_910596185.1 of Chrysanthemum makinoi. Classification (NCBI taxonomy): domain Eukaryota; kingdom Viridiplantae; phylum Streptophyta; class Magnoliopsida; order Asterales; family Asteraceae; genus Chrysanthemum; species Chrysanthemum makinoi. The sequence goes on along the minus strand of OU343225.1, from coordinate 323,778,135 downwards.
TTCATTGATACTTGTACCCTGATCTTGTTGCAGCTTCTGTTGTACCTCCTTGGTAGCTTCTACTTTGGCTCTTATGTCATCCCATGTTTGCCAGTCTTCAGCCATTTTAGCTTGCTTTTTCTTTTCTGCAGCTTCTTTCTGCAACTCTTCCTCACCCCATTGTGCTGCAAGTTCCCTTGCAGCTTCTTCATTCAGCCTTTCAATCTCTTTCTTCTTCTTAGTTACTTCCACCAAGATGCCCTTGCCTTTGTCTTTGGGATCAATCTTTGGAGCTCAGGAGGTTGGTGATGCTGGAACACCTCCTTCTTTGATAACAACTCCTTTTTCTTTAGGCTTGGGTGCTGCTGACTTGGTCTTCTTCCTTAGGTACAGAACAGGAGGCTTCTTGTAAGTGAGAGAGATTGGGACTGTTTTCTTCAAGCTCTGAATTCCCAATACAACATGTTTTTCTCTTTCCTCTTCATCACTGTCTTCATTTAGAGTGGTAGTGATGGTAGTGGCCTCAGTAGTTGTTGCTTGTTATAGATCAGCAGCTACCTGAACAATCGGGCTTAATATTGATTGTAGAGCTTCAGGAGTACTAACAATACTACTAAGAGTACTAACTACAACACTAACAGTACTAACTGGGATAGTATTGATAGTGCATGTAGGAGTACTAATTACTTCTTCTGCATCAATGGTCACCTGACCTTCTTCTTCATCAGCAAAAGGGCTCTGAAATGCTGCACCACCTTGCCATTGACCAAATTCACTTCTACCTTGAATATCAGAACTCCTCCCCTTTTTGGGAGAATCCTTTGTGGAGGTACTTGAGACGCTGAACTTGGCCTTTCTTTTGGGAGATGCAGTGATTGGAGATGCTGCTGCAGTAGACTGAGTGAGAAGCTTGACCTGATGCTCTAACTTTTCATCTTCAGGAGCATCTTGATATGAACTTTTGCAGCAGATTTCTTTTGTTCATCCAAAGCAATTTCCAGAGTGTTCACCTTTCTGCATAAAAATCTGTACAATTTCGTCATATCCTGGAGTGATAAGCTGCCCTCACCACTTCCAACTGTGTTACCTTCTGAGAGAGGTGGGTCATTGGGCAATTGAGATGCACTCTCAGGCCTAGCCTGAGCAGATACACCCCCCCCGGTTTAAGTCTGTGCCTGGTTCCACCCTGTGAGGAGTGCTCACTAGGTGTTGGCATGGGTTGGGTCTTATTGATGTTACCACTATCCTCACCAGCTTCTAAGCTTGGTTGAGTAGTGGCAGCCCTTACCATTCTATCTCCTGCAGTAGCTGAGATAGGCTCATCTGGTTCAATGGTAGGAGGAGAATGGGGCTGAGATGTCCCACTCTCCTGTCTGGAATTCCTGTCTGTTGATGAAAGTGGTTGTTTGGGACAGTTGTCACCATCTGTGGGTGTGTGTTGGGATCCACCTGTGCTTGATGGTCCTTCACCCTCTCCAATAAGCATGTTAGGAAACAATGGCACTACAACCCCACTATATCCTACCACAACCTTAACATATTTGAAAACACTTTGGCTGTGAGTAGTTTTGATGGATAAACATTTTTGTGAGGTTGCAAGTTTTGTCTTTGAAGATCTAAAAATATTTGTATAAACTTGGGATACATCAGAAACTTGGTTTTGCTAACAGCATTTTTAAGCATACCCTCAAAAATATAATTTGAAAAATTGAATTCCCTGCCAGTTGCAAGGCAGATCAAGGCTGTGGCTATGTTTGTGGGAAAAGCATCCCAGCCAGTCCTTTTGTGACTCAAGCAATGTAAGAGGGTATGAATTAGAAACCTCCATTGTGGGGAAAACTGACTTTTGTGAAAGTTAAAAGTGTTGTCATGTCTATACCCCATCAATGAGAGTTGTTCAATTATGTCAGTGGCTGACAAAGTGCTAATACCATCTCTAAGATGAAGATGTTCTCTTAGAAGCTTCATAATAACAATTTGTGTGCCATCCTAGAGATTTACCCTTCCCATTGTTGAGGCAATAGCAGTTTGCAAAACTTCAGCGGTACATAAGATAGTAGTTTAAGAGTAAAGCAAACCGATGTTGATTCTTTAGAAAAGCTACTATCTCGGTGAATTCTTCATTGCCTTCTGGCAAGTCCAAGCACGCCACCATGTTGTGCTTATCGACAAAATCAATAGGAGCCATGAGCAAGAAGAATGAGGGTTAGTAAAGTGGGATTTGATCGCAAAAGCCTTTAGAGAATTGTGGTGAAAGCAATTGAAAAGTTATGCAATATATAGAGATTTGGAGAATTTTGGTTGAACCGCCTTGTAAATAATTATGGTAATAAGTAAGGAGAAACCAATTAGGAAACCCTTATATAAAGAAACAGACGGTAACAACTCAACTTGCAAAAGTAATCATTGCATAACTGACTTTTGGAATAAGTACTAATGGCTAGTTCATCAATACTAAATAGGCTTATCAGTACTAACTTATAACCATCAGTATTAACTTTACCCATCAGTATTATCTTGTAGTTTGAAAATTATAACAACACGCAGCGGAATACATCAAAACATAATTGTTATTGCTACAAGGTTTCAGAGCGGGTTGCTATTGATTTTCGTATGGTTTCTGCAGCGGAATACATCAAAACATAATTTATCTTGAAGAAGAAGATAAATTCGAAATTGAAAACATTTTCGTATGGTTTCTGCAGCACTATTTTCAAATAGTCATAACGTTTTCGTTAACCGTTGGATCGGGACGAAATTTTTTCTGGAGCTTCTCTATATGTTGATCTAACTTTTCACCGAAGGGATCATTGATCTGAGCCTTTGACAGAAAGTTATAAGGGCCTGAAAACTGCTGCTGAGAGAGGTAATGATTTTTGAAATTTTTAGAGTTTCTTGGATTTTTAGGGGTTGTTCATCTTCGTCATGACTTGTTGCTGAAATTAATGATCGTCATATTCGAGTACTATGTTTAATCTCCCTATGATGATTAATTGGAAACCCTAAATTGCAAGTAGTATTTTCTGAATTCAAGGATCAATTCGTTGCTTTATACTCATGTGATTGCGTTTACCCTATTTGAGCTCGAGACAATTTCTAAAAGCTTTAGGTCTGATTACATTCTTGGAGAAGGTGGTTTCGGGACTGTTTACAAAGGCTATATTGATGAGAATGTGCGGGTTGGTCTTAAGTCTTTGCCTGTTGCGGTTAAGCTTCTTAATAAGGAAGGTCTTCAAGGCCACAGAGAATGGCTTACTAAAGTTAATTTCCTGGGTCAACTAAGACATCTAAATTTGGTGAAGTTGATCGGATACTGCTGTGAGGATGATCATCGGTTGCTTGTGTATGAGTTCACGTTCAGAGGAAGCCTAGAGAATCACTTGTTCAGAAAAGCGTTTACAACGTTGCCATGGACAAACAAAATGATGATTGCTTATGGAGCTGCAAAAGGTTTGGCCTTCCTACACAATGCTGAACATCCTGTAAGTTAGTACTGGTGCAAGTTTGGTTAATACTGCTCCTTTACGTTAGTACTGTTGCGCTTAAAATTTGGATTCTCATTAGTACTGCTCTTTACTGGTTAGTACTGCTCGTATTTGTTGGTAATACTGCTCGAATTTGAAAATGTAAGTTAGTTCTGCCTTCATAAAAACAATTGTACTGCTCCATTGGTATTTTGATACTGTTTTCATGGTCAAAGGTTTCAAGGCTATGATTGGATATTGTTTAAACATGGGACGGTAGCATATGCATGTTGATATTTAATTGAAAGTGTGGACCACTGATTCATGAGCAGGTTAAAGTTGATATGTTTACACCTCTCTCGTTGCATGTTATGAGATGGTGGATACATGTGCCAATCAGGAAGTAGGGACAGTGGTATATACTTTATATGTTATTTGATGGTCCCAACTTTGGTACTACTGGTCCCAAAAACTTGATACTACGATTATGGGTTTTTATCTAAACTAGTTTCAAGGTTGTGTGGGGGCAGGTTTATTGTTTAAATGATTATTTGAGATTCAGTATATGCATGCATCTATTTTTTACTTTTGAAGATGCGTGTACACTATCACATGGATGCTACAAGTTTTATGATATTATGGCCATGAGTTACGAGACGTGAGGGGAAGACGTGATGGTTTTTGGGTTTGAAGTTTGGTGCATATATGTTCGAGATCAGATTGAGTTTATTTGATTACACACACGAGATTGTTTCTGGTTTTTGACTTGATTATTGGTCAACACACACAGTTTGGATTTTGTTTTACATGTTCATAATAGGTTTAATGGCTCATTCTTATTCGCCTAATTGATTACGAAGAAAGTCGTTTATCACCTATTTGAAGATGAAGTGGAATTATTTGAGTTTGTGTTTTATCATATCTTAAAGTGGGTGTTACACTTTTAAGGTAACTTGTTCGTGCGTTCATGTGTGACAACGAATTGACGAATAGTAAATGAAGTTTTTCGCCAAGGGATTGCGGTCTTCCTATACACCAAGATTGGGTATATGCTCGATGTCATATTTAGTGCAAGATATAAGACACAGGGTTGGGTTGCTCTACTTCAGCATCAAGTTGGTTATACTTGGTTTTCTTCATCAGTAATCATTACATAGAGCCTACATTCTTCAAATGGTTAACATATTGGTTTCAGGGGAAGCTTAATGTTTAAATGTTTAACCATTTATATGCTACATCGAGGTGAAAATTTTTGCTACTGCTTGTTGGTATTTTACTATTGGTTCGGATTTATTTTGCCTTAATTTCATTGTTAGTGCGGAAAACTTCATGGAGGGTATCTTGAGGCATTGGAAAGATGGATTAGTCGTATGATATTGGTTCGTGGTTTTGAAGATCAAAGTTGCTTCTACTTAGCTTCTCCTAGTGGATAATGACAAAAAGGGGAAGAGGAGTCTACTTGAAGATTTGCAACTTGAAGATCCTTGATGGTATAGCATGACTTAAGGGGAAGTTTCATTCATCGTATAGTTTTGCAATTATCAACTAGGGGAAGATTGTTGGGTTTATTATTTTGAGTTGATAATACAAAACTAATGTGCAACAATGAAAAAGAATGAAACTTGAGGGACTTAAGAAGACAAAGGAATATTCTACAAAAAGATAGAGATTACAGGAAATATTTTATATGTTAGAAAGATTTCTTTGTAACCCTAGTATCTTTATTATATACAAAGATACAAGGAATTGGTATTGTAGTGTGCACAAGATGTAAAACCTGTAAAGCGTATGTGTGTAGGTCTAGGGAAGAAAACGCCTAGATCAGGTTAGTGTGTTTGTGTTGATTAGCCCCAAGGTCGTTGATCCTGTTATAGTTTGTAAGAATAACCGTACTATCATTGATCAAGATAGTATTGGGGTTGTGTTGGTGTTTGTAATAGAGTAGGAGATGATGACGAAGAAACCTTGTAGCAATAACAATTATGTTTTGATGTATTCCGCTGCGTGTTATTGTTAATTGTTATTGTGATCCTAGATAAGGTCTAAACAACCTCGAGCATCGATTCTATCACTAACCCTTCAAAGGTCAAGGCAATCACGGATCTTCAGGCTCCGAAATGATTGAAAGACATACAAAGGTTAAACGGGAAATTGGTTGCACTCAGCCGATTCTTGTCGAAGGGAGCAGACAGGTCCCTACCGTTCTTTTAGACGCTTAAAGGATGCGTCGACAAGAAAACCTTCCAATGGAGCCAGGATGCGAAAGCCGCCTTCCAAAATATGAAGGAGTTCATAGAAATACTTCCAACACTTACAACCCCAATCAAAGGCGAAGTGTTGTTCATGTATATCGCATCCTCAATGGAGAGCATCAGCGCTATCCTACTGGCAGAAAGGGAAAAAAGGAAAATCCCAATTTACTTTGTTAGCAGGGTCTTGCAAGGAGCAGAGATTAACTACCCCACATTGGAGAAGCTCATACTAGCTCTAATCTACGCAGCAAGAAGGCTCCGACGATATTTTCAGGCCCACCCGATCACAATCTTAACCGACAAGCCACTCAAGCAAATCTTCTCGAAGCCTGAAAAGTTTGGAAGTGTGGCAAAATGGGCCATTGAGCTTGGGGAGCACGAGATAGAGTTTAAAGGTCGAAACTCTGTCAAAGGACAGATTATTGCAGAATTCTTGGCGGAAACACCTTCTGAACCAGGCAAAGAAAAGGAGGAACCTAAGGCTAAGCTCATCGAAATACAAGACGATTGGAAGCTTTACACAGACAGAGCATCAAGCTCTGATGGCTCCAGGGATGGTTAATGTTGGTCAGTCCCAAGGGGAAGGAGCATACCTATGCCCTTCGTTTTGAATTCGAAGCCACCAACAATGAAGCAAAATACGAAGCCTTACTGGCAGGCCTCCGGCTAGCAAAAGATATGGAAGTCAAGGCTCTCACCATCTATGTAGATTCTCAACTGGTGGCAAACCAATACTTGGACAAAACAAGAGAAATGCTAGATGGCTTCGACTCCTATGCCATTCAGCACGTTCGCAGGAATCAGAACAAGAAGGCGGATGCATTAAGCAAGCTAGCCTCTATGGCCTTCGTCCACCTCACAAAAGAAGTGCTAGTAGAAATCTTGCCCGAAAGGTCCATCATCCAAAAGGAAGTCACCGACGTTTTTCATAAAGAAGGAGACACATGGATGACTCCCATTAGGGAGTACCTGATAAGTGGCCTTCTCCCTGAGGATCCAAAGAAAGCAAGGAAGATACGGGTTAAATCTCCACAATATCGGCTAATAGGAGAAAACTTGTATAGAAGGTCTTTCCTCTCACCTTGGCTCAGATGTGTTGGACCCAAGCAGGCGTCAAGCATCATCGCAGAGGTCCACGAAGGATCCTGCGGCCTTCATGCAGGGCCCCGTTCGGTTGTCTCGAAAATAATGAAGTTAGGCTACTACTGGCCATCGATGCATAGGGATGCTGTGGAGATCATTCAAAAATTTGAAGCTTGTCAGATACACTCCAAGGTTCCCAAGCTCCCGAAGCAAGACATGACAAGTGTTACATCCGCATGGCCCTTCTCCCAGTGGGGAATTGATATCGTAGGGCCTATGCCTGTGGCTCCTGGTGGAGCAAAATTCTTATTGGTGGCTATTGATTACTTTACAAAGTGGGTCGAAGCTGTGTAAAACTAGAAGGGGGGGGGTTGAATAGTTTTACCAATTAAAACTTCCTTTTAATCTATTTAGATCGACTTATGTCAATCTATTTGGATGTGTGTGTTGGATGTTGATAAACAAGCATGTAAAGGTAAGTAATGAAAAGATTAGAGTAAGAAGCACAAAACCACAACGCAAGTATTTATAGTGGTTCGGCTACAAGGTCACCTTCCTTGCCCTACTCCACTCCCCGAGTCACCTACTCGAGAGTTCGTAATCACTACACCAATCTCCTTATGGCGGAGAAGCCTTCACAACGTCGCCTACTCTTTTTCCGGTACTAGGCTAACCACCGGGTTCTTTCACTCCAAGGTGAACCACACCTACACAACGTCGCCTACCCTTTATAAGGTACTAGGCTAAGTACCTAGTTCTTTCACACCTTAGGTGAACTACACCTTCACAACGTCGCCTATCCTTTATTAGGTACTAGGCTAAGCACCTAGTTCCATTGCAATGGAGGAACTACTACCACACTACACCAACGACTAATCCCAAAGGAGATCTACTCCTTTACAACATCATCAAGGATATCAATATCCTTAGATCTAATACTAGTCTATCTTGTACATCAAAACACACCATATCGAATGTACATCTAAGGCACCTTTCACTAATGCCTTTGACTAGATCTACAAGACACCTTTCACTAATGTCTTGTGTCTTCACTTCTAAGCACCTTTCACTAATGCTTCTTTGTCTTGACTTCTAAGCACCTTTCACTAATGCTTCTTAGTCTTGACTTCCAAGCACCTACCACAAGTGCTTTATCCTATAGACGATAGATACCCTTCACTAATATCTTCGTCTTGACTCTTAAGACATCTTTCACTAATGTCTTCAACACTACACTTCTTTGAAGAAAGAAAAGAATCATCAACAAGAAGACTTCAGTGGCCTTGATGATGAGGAAGCATGGCAACTCATGGACTTGAGCTTGCTCGACTTCAAAGGTGGTGATCTTGCCTTTAAGAGGAACCTAAAAGATCACACAAAAGCAAAACTACAAACATAGATCTCTTGGATCTAAGGTTAGTGAGATTTAACTCAGGGGAGAAAGTATATTGAAAGGGGGTGAGAAACAATGAAGAAATGGCTCACTATTTATAGAGGAAAAACCTCTACTGTTCCCTGGATCCCACGGATCCCTACCACAAGGGATCCGGCTAGCACAAAGCTAGGGATCCGTGGTCCGCTCCTCTTTGCCCATGGGTATTTTTGGTTATGGGTCATGGGTCATGGGTTATGGGTTGATCCATGGTTTTCTTTCTAGATACAATGTATCTTAAGGATACAATGAACTTGGTTAAGTGGTATATATAAAACCATGGGTTAAGGGTCAAAACCATTTGCTAGTATTTACCCTTTTAGTATATACTTGTATTTACTCATTTTAGCATACACTTAGTTTTTACCCATTTTAGTATACTTAGTTTAAGTATATGTTTAACCCAATATGTAAACACTAGTTGTTGTACATATGTATCTAAATCATAAAAACACTTATACTTGTTTTAGTGTTTTATGTGAAAATGTGAATATGTTAGAAACTATTAGTTCAAACTATTTACGTATTTTATTTGTTTCGTTAATATGATTTTACGTTTGTTATCGACAAAACATTAGAGGATCGTAAAATATAAATAAACATTTTTACGGCTTATTTGTATTAACAATCTCCCCCTTTTTGTTGATGACAAAACATAAAATTATTTTAAGGAAAAGCTAAAATTCGTAAAAGTTTGAATTTGTAGTTTTTACTTTCTTCTCCCCCTTTTTGTCGAAACAAAAAGTGCTTGAAGGAAGGCAACACATTGTTTTTAAAAAAATTGTGAAAGAAAAAGTAAAAAAAAAGAGATAGAGAGCAAATAACGGGAAAGGATCTCGTCTTTACTCCCCCTTGACGAGTCCATCCCTAAGTAAGGGCGTCAAGAAAGTAATACTAATCTAGTTTGTTTGCAAATAAGTTTGCAAAAGATATCGTCTACGAGACGAATGTGCTCCCCCTTGATGATTGAAATTTTTGCAAAGGGATGTCACGAAATGTAAACCTAGTATTGCAAGTAATTTGCAATGTATTGCTTTGACATAAAGCTCCCCTAGCTTTTGGATGTCAAAGTCTTCATATGTAAATTGAATAACTACAAAACAAAGGTTAGAAATCAAGGATAATTCACAATTTCCTGCAAATGTGATCCAAGTTAGTAGGAAAATAGTTTCTGTCTCACAATCCCGCGGTTCCTCCAGTGAAGATCCGCATTAGTAGGATCGAATTTATTAGCAAAATTGATATAACAAGTAATGTTATCACATAAATGAGATATGAATACAAAGTAATCACATCCTCAACAAAATAACAAGTAGCATGTAATTCCATTTAATAAAACAAGAGTTATGATATACATGACTCGAAAAATAAGAAAATAGACAATACATGACTAGGAATTTCTAGACCAACTAACGCTTGAAGCTAAGACACCACTATAATCTTCTAGCTCAAGTTTTGTTTAGGTTTAATCTCATCGAAGCGTTGAGATGATAGAATGAAACGTTGGTCTTCTCGTACTTCATGTATTAAACTTTCAACATGTTGACAATGATAGCAATCTTTGTCATGGCTAGGTAGTGGTGTTGGAAGAAATGAAATGGCTTGATGCGAAGGATCAAGTGAAGGCTTCTTGAGCTTCAAACGATGGAGGAATTGGTGGATGTGCATTTGAGAATGACTCAACCAAGAATGATGGTGGTGGTAGAAAAGTGTCAACTTCCATATGGTCGGGTGGTTGACTTTGATGATTTGTCATAATCCAAATGGGATTATATGATTGAAACAGAGAAGGAACGGAGCAAGTGTTGACTCAACACCTTGATTTTGAACCATTATTTTCTCCTAATGAGGAGAATGTTGTGAGAGCGGATGAGACGGCCTAGGAGGCAAGTCCTCTAAATTGTAGAGGTGTGGTGATGATAGTGGGGATGTAAATGAAATAGCTCTAGGAACCAACGGTGATGGTTTGGTGGAGATGATATTGTTTGGCAAAGGTAGTTTTGTGGGTACTAACCTTTTAGAAATAGGTTTGATTGGATGATGAAGGTTCTATCATTTGTGGCTTGACGGAGATGATTCGGTTGAGGAAATTTCGTGTATAACACGAGCTCTTTTCATGGGTGGTTCTTTGGTGGATAAGTTACAACTTGGGGTTTTCCTCATGATGAGATGATTTCAAGAGTTTGCAAGAGCTGAAATTTTAGGATAAGAGTGATGACTAATGGAGGTCATAACAAGGTGGTTTATAAACTAAGAGATTTTGCAAGTGCATTTAAGCTTCAAGCCACTAGGATTCATTGGAATGTGATGATTGACATACACAAGAGTCAACTTGATGTTGCTTGCGATCTAGGAACTCATTTAAGATGAGATGGAGTGTTTGAGTTAGGAAGATGAATTGAAATGATTGCATTAGCAAGATTTGACCTATACTATCATACGGATCCCACGGTTCCTCCTGGAGGGATCCATCTAGGCTAATCCTAGGGATCGTTTTCCGTGACTATGAAAGATGGAAATGATGTTTCTAAGATCTAAGACCTATATCATCTTGAGTGTTTCAGTCCTCCTAAGTGCTTTAAATGAAGGGATGCTTGAGTACTTGAAGGTAATGAATGATGTAGCTAATGTTTGTCTTTTGTGGAAGGATTTGGAACTTTCAAGAGTCCCAATGGATGAACAAGGATGACACTAAAGATTTAGAATGTCAATTGAAGCTAGATGATCCTAGAGATCAGGTTGTGTCTTAGGATAGTGTTTTGGAAAATATCCTAGAAGCTTTGAGATGAGAAAACTAGATTTTGATCAAATTTGATCAATTTGGAGGTAAGGATGATTTATGATCAATTTTGCCATAATTGAAAGATTTCTAAGACTAGATGTGAGGGATCAAGTAGAAAATAATGTGTGAGTTTAAGAGCGGAAGAGTAATGGATTAAAACGAAACGGTAGATCTACAAGCGTTTTAGAGTGTAACCTCGGTGAGTTATGTATGAATGGGAAAGATTAACCTATTTTGATAAGGACTTAATTTGCCTTAAGACACTATGTTTAGCTTAGTGTGAGGTGTTCTAAGAATGTCTTTGAAATACAATGCTTTGCATTGCATTACGGCGGATCCACGGTTCCTAAGAGTAGGGATCCGTCTAGTTAACTAACTTTTAGGATCATACGTTCATGAGGACCTTTACTAAAGGTATGCAATGATATTGACAATGCATTATATTCCAAGATTAGTTTAAAGGAGTTCTAAAACTAAGATATCAAATGTAAAATGTTTTATTTCATGAAGGAAATTGGATTACATTGATAAAGCACTAGTACAAGAGATTTGATCCTATTTTGGAATACTATTGGTTTCCTTGAGTGTTTTCACTAAGAGGATCATTATGTGATTGATGAGTGTTGGTGGAATCAAGAATGAAGAAAGTCTTCATGAGAGATATGTTTAGCGGTGCCATCATCTTGTTCACAGAAATGCATACAAGCGGACTTTGAAATTGAGGATGGAAGTGCATAACATTATGCTATAGGCGTGTCAAGAACATTCCATAAGGGATGAGTTTATTCTTGGAGCCTTTGAAGATTTGCAATTAAGCCTTGCGAGAAGAAGTAAGAGATTGTATGGTTGTTGTGTTAGCAAACGGTACAACATGTGAGCACAACAAGCGGGAAGGATTTCTCGATTTCTCCTAAGACTCCAAACATTTTCACGTAGGATGAGTGCAAGAGGCTTGTACTCTTCTCGGATATCCCTTGTAAAGATAATGTTTGGATCGGAGTAATATGGTCGAGGTTTGCATATTATGCGATTTAAATCTTCCGGAGAGGGTATGTGTGAACAAAATGGACTATTTTCTTCCGCGAAATTTGAAGAGAGAATCAAGAGACCAATCTTCGGTGAAGGCACATAGTCCATGATTTGGAATCCGGAGGATGTGAGCAAAATGCCCAAGGGTTAGAGTGAACTTTTGGTTTTGATATAAAACCAAAGAGATAGAGAGCGTCCTCATTCTGACGAGTTGGTGTGGAAAAATTCCATTATGAACCTTGGACATATATTCTCGTTGATTTCAAGAAGACATTCTAGTCCTATGGCTCGGAAGGAGGTATTGATACCTTCTTGAATTGTAGAAGAGGTGTCTACAATCGTCCTTCATGGAAGTGACGGTTTTGAGATTATTGAACCACGGACATGATTTCGAGTGTGTTGGGTTGAGAGAGATGTTCGAGTGTAGGCGCTAGTGGTGAAAAATCAAACTCATATTCATGCGTCATAGTTGAACCTATAGAAATGACAAGTTAATAAAGGAGATGTTTGTGGTCAACTTATGATAATCTAATGTTTTTACTAGATTTTTATTAACAATGGTTTTTAAACAAGAAATACACTTAACTTACTTATGGTTTTGCCATACTGGTGAGAGTATTACTTTTAGAAGAAAAGAGGTTTTGATTTGCATGAAAAAGCTGTTTTTCGATGGGGCTGGATCCCAGTTCCTTTTCAAAAGGATCCGCTAGTATAACTGGGATCCGTGGATGCTGTAGTAACAACGATTTTATAGTTTTTATACCACGAAAATATGTTTTATCCTACATTTTCCTTTAGCATGCATACATGACTTCTAATGTATCACGAAAGAAATAAAACATATAAATCAAAAGAAATGATAAACACACTATAACAAAAACAACCTAGATAATCTAGATCATTAATAATATTGCATTTCAATGCTAAGGATGATACAAAAGATTGGGTAAATGACCCCAATATAGATTAACAACACAAAGTAAATGTCTCCGTGTGTGAACTTCATCATAGGGAACACAAGTGCGATGAGTGTTATGACGATGAGCACGAGTGTGATGTAAACCATGTTGATGACGGATCTTCTTGGTTTCGGTTGAGATGGAATGAGGAGGAAGATGAGGTTTTTAAGTGAGAGGGAATTTTTGAAATTGGATGATTTGAAAAGGTGAGGATTTGATAGATAGGTCGACGGTGGGAGTTTTTATAGGGAAGGAGGAATTTTTGAAATTCGTGTTTATGTTTTATTATTGGATTTAAAAGAAACAAAACATAAGTTTTATATACCACGATTTAGGCGAAAATAAAACGCATTATGTGAGAAAAAGGCTTCCTAATGAAGCTTCATGTAAAACATGTATAAGCACAAAAGATAATCATATAAATACCTAAATAGGTATACTTAATTATCAAGCAAAGTAAAAAGAAAATCATACCTCCAGCGTACTTAGAAATGTCTTTACAAATGACACAACAAATGTCACTTAGACGATTCCCGCTCCTTTAAGATACCTTCTTAAGGAAGGTATTCTTGTTACCAAGCGACTCCTAAAGCTTGGTGGGTATGAGCTTTGACTAATCAACATGACAAAGAAGATTAGTGCAATTAAAAATAAATAAGAAAAATTTTGTTATCAAATCAACATCCAAACATATAGTTTTAAAAGACATGGTGTTTGTTTTTATGAAAAACCTTCTTTGTAGTTTTCAATTAACCGTGGATCGTATCAAGTTTTTAATGTACAATATACTTCACCAAACTTGGTAACGAAGCTCTGGTACCAATTGTGGAAAACTAGAAGGGGGGGGGGGGTTAAATAGTTTTACCAATTAAAACTTCTTTTTAATCGATTTAGATCGAATTATGTCAATCTATTTGGATGTGTGTGTTGGATGTTGATAAACAAGCATGTAAAGGTAAGTAATGAAAAGATTAGAGGAAGAAGCACAAAACCACAAGCATAGTATTTATAGTGGTTGACTGCAAGGTCACCTTCCTGCCCTACTCACTCCCGAGTCACCTACTGAGGTTCGTAATCACTACACCAATCTCCTTATAGCGGAGAAGCCTTCACAATAAGCCTACTCTTTTCGGTGCCTAGGCTAACCACCGGGTTCTTTCACTCCAAGGTGAACCACACCTACACAACGTCGCCTACCCTTTATAAGGTACTAGGCTAAGTACCTAGTTCTTTCACACCTTAGGTGAACTACACCTTCACAATGTCGCCTGCCCTTTATTAGGTACTAGGCTAAGCACCTAGTTCCATTGCAATGGAGGAACTACTACCACACTACACCAACGACTAATCTCAAAGGAGATCTACTCTTTTAAAACATCATCAAGGATATCAATATCCTTGGATCTAATACTAGTCTATCTTGTACATCGAAACACACCATATCGAATGTACATCTAACGCACCTTTCACTAATGCCTTTGACTAGATCTACAAGACACCTTTCACTAATGTCTTGTGTCTTCACTTCTAAGCACCTTTCACTAATGCTTCTTTGTCTTGACTTTTAAGCACCTTTCACTAATGCTTCTTAGTCTTGACTTCCAAGCACCTACCACCAGTGCTTATCCTATAGACGATAGATACCCTTCACTAATATCTTCGTCTTGACTCTTAAGACATCTTTCATTAATGTCTTCAATACTACACTTCTTTGAAGAAAGAAAAGTATCATCAACAAGAAGACTTCAGTGGCCTTGATGATGAGGAAGCATGGCAACTCATGGACTTGAGCTTGCTCGACTTCAAAGGTGGTGATCTTGCCTTTAAGAGGAACCTAAAAGATCACACAAAAGCAAAACTACAAACATAGATCTCTTGGATCTAAGGTTAGTGAGATTTAACTCAGGGGAGAAAGTATATTGAAAGGGGGTGAGAAACAATGAAGAAATGGCTCACTATTTATAGAGGAAAAACCTCTACTGTTCCCCGGATCCCACGGATCCCTACCACAAGGGATCCGGCTAGCACAAAGCTAGCGAAACCCCCTTCAGCCTCACATACGGAATAGAAGCTGTGATTCCCTCGGTGTGAAGTGTACACACAGAGCGTGTGGCCACATTTGAAGCCTCCAGAAACGATGAAGGAATCAGGGAAAACCTTGATCTGTTAGATGAAAGGAGAGAAATAGCCTCCATCCGAGAAGCCATGCACAAGCATAAGATCGAAGGCTACTACAACAAAAGGGTCAGGCCTTCCACCTTCAAGCCTAGGGAATATGTGCTATGCCTTAACAGCGCAAGCAAAGCAGAATACCAGGGGAAGCTAGGACCTACTTGGGAAGGACCCTATGTCATAGCTGAAGCCTACGACAACGGAGCTTACAAGCTGGCTACTCTTCTCGGAGAACCCATCGACATGACATGGAATGGTACGAACCTCCGAAAGTTCTTTGTTTAAGAAGTATTTTATTTTTACTTTTCATTCTTGTATTAAAAGCTTCTCAAGGGAAAGCAAGCATTATTGGTAGTTATCTTAGTGTTCATTTCAAAATGATGTAATCCTCTCTACCAATTCAATGATAAATAATATATTTCCCACAAATCTCTTGCTTCATTTCTTAAACAAAAAGGTTTGTTCAGCCAAGTCGTTTATGAGTTTCAATGTCGAATAGGAAGGCATACGGTGTAACAAACGCCTCATATCACTACTAAAGCCTACCAACACATTCACATTAACTCTCCTACTAGTTTATGGCAATTATAAAAACAAGCCATATGACTTAAAGGATTTAAGATAGAGTGGGTCGCGACCCTCTGTCAGTGATCAAATTTGGTCATAATATTCTTGGTGTTGTAATTTAAACACAATGAGGTTATTACACCTTAGGTTGTAAAATTTAAGCGTCGGAAAAATGGCGTACGAGAAGTGCACAAGTTAAATATTTCTAAGTGCGTAGGAATATTTTCCTACACTATTTCATTCAAAAGAAGGGCCTACGCCCTAATACCTGCAATAAAGGCCGAAGCCCAGTTCAAATTGTTCTTCGGCCGAAGCCGCATACCACAACCATGAAAGTTTTTAAGTAACAGACAAGCATAACAAGAAATTGTTTTAAACAAGGGTACATGCCACCATTTTAGACCAAATTACTATCAACACGACAGCCTTCGTTCCTTCTTCTTTGGAGACGGGGTTGGAGATGGTAGAGCTGACACAGGCTTAGCAGAAGCTGTTTTCTTCGTTGGAGTAGCAGGCTTGATCTTTCGAGGCTTTTTTGAGAGAAGATCTTCGAGAGGTGCCATGGGATCTTTTTGTAGCTTCGAGCAGGAAAGGGTACTCTGCAGTTGCAAATTCATTTCTTGCCTCTTCATACTCAGCTTTCGATGAGGGACGGTACCAGTCAACTTTGGAGAGGTCTACGGGCTCACCTGTCTTAGCCACCTCCTCCAGAGCGAGACACCGTCCATGGAAAATAACTGCTTTAGTCACCTTCCACATAGCAGCTCCAACCTCATCACTGTGATACAACTCCATGGCGATATAAGGCACCACCTTTGATACAACCTTTGCACGATCCTTTTGCAGCATCTTGTATTGCATCTGTAGGCCATCCATTTCCTCTCTCATTTTGACCTCTAACTCTCCAAGCCTAGACCTTTCGCTTTCCAAACCTGCACACTTAGCCTCCAACACAACAGCTTGACTAGTGAGGCTCACCACCTTGGCCTCCTCCAACTTAAGCTTGCCACATTCTGCTGTGGTGGTAGCCAGCTCCTTCTCCAGCTCTGCGCCCTGTCTCAGAGGTCTTGGGTGAGAGAATTTTTGTCAAAATCTTTTTCAATCTCCTCACATTTTGCCTCCAGCTCAGCATACTGTTGATCCCTATGCTTTTCCCTCTCGAACATCACGTCCATTTCCGGCCTTGCCTTCGTCACAGTACGAAGCAACTCCCTTGTACAAGCATTCAGATGGTTTTCCAGAACAGCCTGCCTCTCGACACTTTTATCATGTAGATCACAGACCCCTTTTATGGACACGACCCCTTTTATGGACATGTTGTCCAGCAATCCTTTCCAATTGGGGGGGGGTAACATGATCAATAATGCGATGGCAGGCTAGGGCATTCGGAAGCTCCTTGGTGTCAGGAAGGCCTGCGAAAAATGAAGTACATAAGGGAAACATTAGGCATGACAATAAGTATTTTCTCTAGTTTAAGAAGCAAGTGCTTACCATGCATTTCTTCAGTGTCATCCGGAAGTTCGAAAGCAGACTTCACAGCTTTCCTACTTTCGAAAACCTTCTGTCGAACAGCCCTGGACCCAGATGCTGGAAGAGGAGTTTTCCTTTTGGTGGCAGACTTGAGAGCTTTGCCAGAAGTTCCTTTCCTACTCTTTAACCTGTCAGCAATACATGTAGAGCCTGTAATCCGCACTTCATCATCTGCTGGATCGTCCGAATCAGCCACATTCTCAACCAATTAGGAAGGGCCCTCCAATAGTGCTTGTGGGGGTGCTGAGGCGACAGGCTCAATCTTGGTAGCGTCCACATCATTGTTGTTGACAGAAGTAGATGGCGAACCAACGCCATAAGATCCTTCGGCTTGCTCCACGGGCATGAAACTCAGGTCTTCATCCAAATCCTGATGCATGAAGTTCCTAAACGCCATCTCTGCAAAACACGGAACAAGAAAAGATAAATATCAGCGCTACATTGGTCCTACTTAAATAAAATTGGAAGTACACATACTTTTTCCATGATACATGATCATGGGCTTCTTGGGAGACCCCTTCCAGCTTTGTACAATCCCAGCCATATATACAAAATTGGCTCAGGAAAAGCTTGAACATCAGCGGGGTACCTAGCCAGACGTTGGTACAACAGATTCCTTCGAACTTCATAAGGGAGGGGGTCATTGAAACGTTTAGCATCAAACTTGAATGCCTCATTCAGCAATGCTGGATAGTGGGGTGGAACAATGGTGTTTTGAACATAAAAGAAACTACCCTTCCGGTCTCTTATGTTCGTATAAGGCCTCAGAATGAGGTTAGGAACATCCCCTTCAGGCCTCTTTGCCAGGGTTAGCCAGTTCCCACCAGGATAAAGGTTTAGAAACCCCCTCAACACCTTAAGAGTTGGCTCAAAGCCGTAAGCTTTACACATAACGATGTATGTGGTAAGTTTAGCTAAGCCAAAGGGGTTAAATCGAGAGATATGTACTTCATAGTACTGCATTAACTCTAGAACCAAAGGATGGATAGGAATCCTAAGGTTCGAATGACTAAACGAGTGGGTATACAGCCCTACGAAGTTTTCAGGAGCATCAAAAATTCATTGGTTCAATTTTGGAAGGATAATTTTATACTCTTTAGGGATGGGGTATTGAGCAAGATGATCATGTAAATCTTTGGAAGTCAGGGTGGATTTTGGTTATTTGATAATAAACTTTGAATCCATAACTACCTACAACTAGGAAAAGATGAAGAGAGCACTTTACCTTTTGTGTTCGAAGCCGGAGAATGATAGCAATTTACTGCGTGTGAGAAGTGTGCGGAGAGGGTAAAGTGATCTAGGGTTTCATCTACCTCATCTTAAATACCCTTTTCAAATCAATTTCTAAACCGCACACGTGTCCTTATCATTTACCTTATTCGGATTTGAAGTCACTTTTAAATTCGAAAAGTCGTTTTTGGTCAACCGGGTTAATGGGGAATAGGGATCACTGTAGCGAGTAGTTAGATATAATTAGGTAGCATTTAATGCGCAAGATAAGGCGTAATCACCTTGGTTACGTTTCGCATTGCAACGCACAACTGATTTCGCTCGCAGGATGAAGTCGAAAGCAATGCCTCCTCGTTCATATGCATCACTTTTGACTGGGGGGCTTGATGATGTACCCTCCGAAGAGCTCAACGGACATCCCTTCGAGATGAGTCGAAGCCCTTCTGGACGAAGGCCCAAGTTAGCTCTCTTAGATGTTCATTGGTGTCAAACCATTTGTACACACGAAGGTTACCTGCGGGGAATTCGCCACTCGAAGCCCTAAGCCCTTCGGGGTACGGTTGACGAGGGAACAAGGAACACATGACCATCCTGACTTGGTCAAACCCATGATCTCCCTCTCTTTCCTGGCTTTCCTGCCAAGTTTGAGAACGTGGGTCACTAAGCCCTAGCGATTACCCAAAAACATGGGACGCCCCTGATGACGCTTTACGAAGCGCGTTCGGGGTCAAAGGAACTTCCTTTTCGTCGAGCAAGTTTTTCAACACCCTAGGCAGTGAACCTAATCGTTGTAGTGTAGTATTAGGGTAAGCCACGGGTATTGATATCGTTCTCTAGGAGAATAGGAATGCTAGTTGAGAATTACTACGCTAAGGTTGGGGTTGAGGAAGATTATTTTTGTGCTTTTTATGTTTTTTTTTAGAAAATGGAAAGGTACGAATCTCGGGGTTTGGATTTGGGGGTTGGTATTTCTACCGATTACTCTACTTTTATCTAATTATCTAATCTAACTAGTAGGTAGTCTATGTCTAATTATTGTGTGCTCGTATGATGATTTAAAAATGTGTTTACTTAGGTTTTATTACTCCTTAATTATCTCCTATTGATGGTTGAATTGTCACGTCCATATTCTTAATCGCGTTGTGTATCTAAGGTCGTAGGGTATGCGTTTATCCCTAACTCTTTGAAACTACCAAAGGTTATTGCCTACAAAATCTCTAGGATTTATAAACTAAACACTAAGGTACTCTTCGGATATTTTAGCCTACAATGACTCTAGGTAACTATAAGCTAAGGTTCACAAAGATTAATCAAGCATTAACTACACAACGAATGACCTATCGCAATACTAGATCGCTAACAATTAAAATAAGAGACAACCAATCAATATTCAATAATCAAGTTTTATATTCCCTAAGCAAACACACAAGTAAATTAGCCGGACATAGGAAACATGCAAGCATACATACAAATAATTGAAGACATAATTGGATTAATGAAGTAAAACACTTATCTTGATGTAAGATAGGGTATGAAACCCTAAAATACTGTACAAGACAGCCTTGGTTCGGTTTAGGTTTTTACTCCACAAAACTACACACTGAAAACTGAAAAATTCGATTTCTATATATAATGTTACAAATGCGACGGCGTCACCTTTTAGGTTGTGACGCCGTCGGGTCGCCGTCATTAGGGTTTCGTCTTGGCCACGTTAGCGTTGTGATGGCGTCACCTTGTGTCCGTGACGCCGTCGCCTTCAATCTCTGACGTCGTCTGGATCAAATCTAGGTCTTCTGAGCTGCGACTCCCTACTCTTTTAAAACCTGAAGCCGTCACTTGATATTAAGCAATTTGGCTACTGAGCCGTCACAAAATGTGCACGACGGCGTCGCAGTTAAGCAGTGACGCCGTCCCCTTCAGTTCCAGCAGCCTGAGTGTCTCGATTCTTGACTTTGGCCATTTTTTCGTATATTCGCGCCTTTTTGTCCGAATAAGTGTCATTCCAGCAATTTGCCTTCAAGAGACCTAAAAAGTGAAAAGGAACGAAATTAGGTAGTAACAGATACAAAAGTGATCAATTAAGGGCCTAAATGACCCCTCAAAATGGTACCTTTAAAATCCTTATCAAATATCCCTACACTTGGTATTTGCTTGTCCTCAAGCAAATGTGCTTTTAGCCAATTAATTTATAAGTTAGGGGTCATTAAGCATTGGTTTAAAACAATCCACAACACATATAAGCCCCGCAAAAGTCATTACAAGCACGGAAATTACATACTAGCACCTCACATGAGGTGTTTGGATACTTACATCTCTCGGGTGTATATGAAATATATCAAAGTGGAAATGGAAGATAAACACTCATTAACCGGTCCTAGTACATAGGTTACCATAGGCTTGAGACTAGATCAAACCTCCATCGCTTTGGTGTAAGCACCTAGGAAAGACTATCCAATAGGTCTTTTAAAGGGTTGTAATGTTAGGCTTACGGAAGGGAAACAAAGGGTTTGGTGGGATAGGCGATTTAGTGATGGTAAGTCAAAAATCTTTATGTTACAAGCATGAGAAGAATGGCGTTGTTAAGCCAAGACTCGACACTCTAAACTCTAGATAACTGAAATAAACATACATAAATTTAAAGATAGATGTAGGATGGTAGCCCTTTTTATTTTTATTTTTTTTTCACACTCTATTTTTTTCTTTTTCTCTTTTTCTATTTTTTTTCGATTTTTTTTTTTTCACATACACTTCTACTCTACCATCCTCTACGATAACATCAAAATAATAGGGATTTATAGGCACATCCCTACACTTGAGTTTTTATTACTCTAACACTAATTTGACCCGAATTGGAAAGATCAAAACACTTGGAGTACATTATTACGCAAATAAAGGGAATTTTAATTTAACGTTCCCTTCCCGTCATTTCATAAACTTTAACTTTTCCCATGAGTCCCAATCGTCCCAAAACTGTGTACAAAGGATATGACTCGACTTAGCAACTTATGCAAGCAACTAGATAATTGAACTAAGGGTTTAGTATGATAACAATAATGCACTAAAAGTGAGTGCATACAAGGTAGACTAAGGCGATTTGGGTGTACATTTGGGGGTGGGGTGTAAACAATGCTCTTCATTGATATTCTGGAAAACCGAAAAATCACGAGAACCGCGAAAAGGATAGGCACAGAGGGGTTAACTAGGGGTATCGTGTACTAAAGATGAGTACAACGCAAGGGTGTGGGGGAATTACTCAACCGAGGTGGAAGAAGTAATTATATTACAGGTATCCTAATGCCTCTTATCATTTAGTTATTCCTAACTACACAAGTGTAGTCTTACTAGCGATCTCGGGATGCATCACAAAACAAGTTCTAGAATCTAATATACTACCGGGTCACACTCTAAGCATTAAAGATGAATGCTTTAATTCCTACTAATCTAAGGGCGATCCTCACATTTTGGGTGGAATTTAGGTGGTAAAGGGTTTTTGTGCTAGTCATGCAACTTTCTATCCATGAGACGCTTTATTAAGACTAATGGCCCACTCCTATATGTCATGAAAAATTAAAAATTTGGTGCCAAAATTACCCTAACCGACATTTTCTCATGGTTTATTACACAATTGCAATTGGACAAAGCAAATAATCAAGGATAAACATAGTTTCAAAGTTCCCATTTTATTTTCCCTCCTTACACTTAAACTGAACATTGTCCCCAATGTTCCCCGAAAGTATCAAAGTTATGATAATAGAAGGTAATTAAAAACGAAAGACACTAATACTCTCCTGATTAGCTCGGTAGGATCCATGTGTGAAGTAGTGGTTAAATCTTTCTTCAAGAAGAATGTTATGCGTGAAAAGCTCCTTCCAATCTTTTGTATAATTTTCTTGACAAATTAAACTGCACTTGAAGAAAACAAACGAAACCTTCGCGTAAAATCGGCGATAACAATATATATACAAGACTCTACTAAACTAGGATATAATGCTTGTGGAATGGATGTTTACAGATTTTCTAGAAAATTAAGACCTGGAAAATTCCAAAAATTTTTAAGTAGCACAGAAAACGAGAAAAAGTAAGAAGCTGTTTCTGCTCCTCCTGACGTCGTAAGCTTGCGACCCTGACGCCGTCAGGTTATCCTGAAAAAAACAGGTCTGCGATTTTCTGGAAAATTTATATGATATATCTTTAGAATTTGGAAAAAATCCTGCAAAACCATCCATTATGACTCGATACAAGCATTTGACTCGAACAAACACACATGTATATCTTTTAATTGATTGAAATATTCATGTTTACGTTTCTTTTGAAAACGTGTGTAATCCTCCCTACACTTATCCCTTATGTAAAATACCTTTATATGTAATTAAGAAGAGGTTAAAGACAAAATAAAGCATTTTTACAAATTACACATGAGAATAAACAATCAATAAAATATATACTACACAAATAAGCAAACAATTAAGCATGGGTTGCCTCCCATGAAGCGCTTTTCTTTATTTATGAGTCTTGTAGCTAGACTCGAAATCGTGCCTCTACGTGACTTCACTACCGTCACCTTCTTCCTCATGACGGTCTCCATTGGGGGGTTCCATGTTGTAGAAGTGCCCTATGATGCACTTTTCTAAGAGGTCATCTTTTCCCCAATCGGTCCTATACTCCGGTCCTAGTTTCAAGCAATCCTTATAGAAACCTAGAATCTTGGCCATTACATAATCTACTCCCTTCTCCTTATCCTCCTCATTCCTATAGTAGACCGATAGTTTAAGTTCCTTTTCATCATTGGAGAGTGATGAAAACTTCTCAATCTTAAACGGCATTTGGTAAGCTACATCATCAGTCTCATCTTTGAATCTTACTATCCCTAACGATGGATCATAAGTCATCCCGATGTTTTCTATGAAAGGCTTTCCTAGAATAACGTGGGACAAGCTAGGATCTATGGCCGTACTAATATCATTCACCACTATGAAATCCGTAGGAAACATGAAACTACCTACATAGACGGGCAATCCCTTAACTCTACCAAGAAAATTACAACTAACCCTAGGATTATCGGGGTCTTGCCTAGTTGGGATAGGCTTCTTCATTACCCAATCATAATAGGTGCTAGTCATGATATTTATTGGGGACTTGCGGTCAATGTATGCTTTCGCCACAAAAAGGTGTCCTATGCAACATGGTATATTAAGATTCCAAAGGTTCCCAAACTTGATCCTAGGGCTTTTCCTAACGTACATGTGATCCGCCCCTGAACAGTCAAGTTTTCTCACTCAAGCCGGCCACTTGTGAATGGCCGACCGTAAGAAACTTAAAACGGCTCAGGAACGAACTCAATGAAGATCTGGGGAGTATAGTGTTTCCCCGGGTCGTTATGTCCCAGCGAGCTATGCAATGGATCACCCGACGAATAGTGATCGAGAGATTTGAACGGGAAAGAAGGATTTGAATTATTATAACTACAGAAAAAGCTCATAAACTAAAGGGGCTTAAATGCAAATTAAAGAAAGTTAAAAAGATAAAAAAAATATTAAATAAACGCTATCACTATATTTAAAATGATGTTTTTGTTTTTATGTTTTTATAAAACTGAATTTAAAAACTACGTAACGTACAAATTAAAAAGTGAAACTTACACAATATTAATCCTAAAATTATGAAAATGATATTTTTACAAACCTAATAATAAAATAAAATTATTAGAAAGAGAAATTATTTTTACAACTATTTAATTAATTATTATTAATTAAAAACTATTTTTAACTATTAAATACTAACCTAAAATACAAGAAAATAGGAAATAAAGCTAGAAAAATAAAATTAAGACTTAGAAAAATCTAAAATATCAAAAGACAATTTTCAAAACTATTTTTGTATTTTTCTGATTATTTTTCTATTTTCTAGGAATTAAAAACTATTAAAAACTAATTAAATTATTTAAAAATACAAATTTAACTAAGAAAAATCTAGAAAAATATTTTTTTGGATTTTTATATTTATCTTAACTTAAGAAAAATGAAAAATTATTTTTTTGAAACTTTTCTTAATTTTTTGTATTAAATCCTAATTAAAAATGCTTAAAAACCAATAAAAATCAAGAAAAATAGCAAACTAACTTGGAAAAATCTGAAAATTTCAGGAAAACTCTAAAATTATAATTGGAATCTAGGAAAAATGGAAAAACATGGTGCTGAGTGGAGGAAAATGAAACTGATGTACAAGTGCTTATTGAAATAAGCACTTGAATAAGCTAAGAAGCATCAAAGAGCACCAAACTGAAACAGCAGCTACAATAACCTAAAACTACCTAAATGAAACAAGTTTAAACAAGCCTAACCTATAGAATTTCTGATTACACAGATTTGGCTTATTTGATTTTATAAGCTAAAACAGGCTTTTGGAGCTAAGTTTGGACTGAAGCACAGGATTCAAAATAAGCTGAAAATGAAAAATAAAAGTTGGAACTAAATCTAGACCTGGGTGAGACCTTATAAACCAAATTTGAGCCAAAGTTGAGCTCAGATGAGCTTGGTGCAAGGGCTGCAAGAACTGCACAAGTCCTGTGCAGCTCAATGCAGTGTGCACAGGGCAACTTCAACCATTTTGACAAGAACTTTTGACCCTTATAAAAATTTCACAAAATTATACAAAAATGCTAATAAGAAACTAGACCAACAGGAGGTTTTAAAACAACAAGTTTCACTTGTTTAGGCCAAAATGAATCCAAGAAAAATCACTCTCAGTTGGCTAAAAACCACTTTTTCAGTTTTGACTTTTAAAACAATTTGGACATTTTGACTTTGGTGAGTTTTAAACCAATTTAAGGACTGATAATGAAGTATATTGGTGAAATGAACTTAATGCAGGCTTTGTCTATGAATTTGGAACATAAAACAAGACTTTGATTTGCACAAATCACAACAGTTAAGGAATTAGGACAGTGGATAAGTGATTTTGACTTTGGTGATGTGCAGGCACAAAATGAAGACGGATTTGAGTTAATATGAACTTAACACACATGAACCAACAGATATTACCCACTGCATACACCTCTAGGACAGATGTAGCAGCAATTCCAAACACACCTTTAATTGATTGTTTTGCAATCAATTCTAAGTTAAACCCTTAACCAGCTAAAATAAATGATCAAACTGAGTTTATATAACTTAAATACAGCCTAATAAACAGATTAGAACCAGTTATGACTATAAAGGAAGATTATGCAAAGAAATCTTGAAAATCACTTACAAATAGGTCCTTAGCCACTATGGCTTGAAACATGTGAAACAGAGCCCACTATCCTAAATATCAACCCATATGAATCTAAATCAACCCATTTCCATGCTGCATCAACCCAAATCCACTTCCATGACCAATTTGAGCTCAGTTTGACTTTAGTTGACCAAAATCCAAAAGTGATAGAAACTTAAATGCAAGCTTTCAAAAAGTTATGAAACGCTTGTATAAGCTAGTTGAAACTGATAAACAAGCTATATGAAGCTTGGGTTTATGAAATGGAAATTTAAATTTTTAACAGTAAGCACACATATATGAAACTGAATGAAACTTGGAATTAATGATTAAGACTTGATTAAACTGAAAATGTACTGGTTTAATACTTAGAACATATATTACAACTTTTGAGTTAAACTAAGACATTACTAAAAAAAAACGACATAAGAGTAATTTAAAACTAAACATCTACTCTCCTCTTCTCTTTTCTTGCTTCCTTTTTATACCCAAATGTCTTCTCTCACTCTTCTGAATATATCCCAGCATTAATCTCCACCATTGGATGAAAAAATATGATCTTGGCCATTGACTCCAATTTTGGCGCCAAAAGTTATATTAGCCAGTGAGGTTGAGTGAGGGTAAGGGTGAAGCATTAAATGCACTTTGGAGTTTGTTGAGGATGAGGGGACATGGAGGAGTAGGGTGGCTGGAGTTGGAGGGGGGATGGGTGTGCAGGGCTAGTTGTTGGGGAAGACAGGAAAAAGGCGCGGGTAAAGGGGTGTTTGTTTGACTTATGGGTTTGACAGGGGTATATTATGAAGGGGTCAAAAGCAGGGGTCCAATTGGCTTATATGGCAGGGGTCCAATTGCAGTTGTGACAAGGGTCCAAAGGGGTTTAGCTCTTTTAATAAACAAGGACCACTTTTGTAAATTTTGAAAATTCAAGGACCTTTTCTGCCAATTCTGAAAAGTTGCTCCAAGGACTAAAAGTGACAATCTTCAAAAGTACAAGGACCAAACTTGCCATTTTCAAATTTCCAGGGGCCATTTTTGCCAAATTTCAAACTTGAAGAACTAATTTTGTAATTTCTCAAAACTTTTGATATTTTTCACCAAAGGACTAATTATTACAATTTATGATTCCAAAAGGACCTTTGGTGATTTTTCTTTTGAAATTATGTGCCTAGGGACTGATTTTGCCATTTTTTGAAAGTCGGGGGACTGAAACTGCCAATTTTGCAAACTTAGCTCATTTTTCATCTGATTTTAAACATTTTGCATCTGAAACATATAAAATGCAACTTTGAGATATTTTCAGTATTTTGATGCATTTCTGAGCATTTTTAGACGTTTTGCAGTTCAGATTTAACCAAAAATGATGAGTATTTACACACTCATCAATCCCCCACACTAAACTATTGCTAGTCCCTAGCAATCTTTTGAGAAAACCTTAATGGATTTGAATCTCTTTACCAAAAGCCATTACTTCTGGAGTAGCCAAATGTTTCAGTTCAAGTAAGAACCATGGTACACAGATAACCATGTGATTTTGAGCAAACCACCAGCTTTCAACGGTTTTGATTTGTCTTTACCAGAAGCCGTTTGCTCTGGACTAGCCAACTCTTAGATAAATTATCAATATTATCTTTGGTGAGCTGATTACCAATTATGGTTTTCCACTGCCTTTACCACAAGCCATAAACTTGCGGGCTAGCCAACTCTTCACTTTTTAGGATATGGTGAGCTGAATACCATACAATTTTGGGCAAATTGCAAGCCGTCAACGGATTTGAGATATCTTTACCAAGAGCCGTTTGCTCCTGGATTAGCCAATCCTTTTGTTTATTAGACAAGGCGGACTGATAACCAATTGAGTAAGTGTAAAACACTTACTCCAAAAAAATTTTGGCCAAAAACGGGGGAATTAGGCGGTATAATTACATGATAAAATTCGTGAGAATTCCCCCCCCACACTAGAAATGAATATTGCCCTCAATATTCAAAGTACCGGCCGTTATGCCGAAACTGAGAACGTAAAAGGGAAATACTACGGCCATTATTTGGAATTTTTTTTTTTTTTTTTTTTTTTTTTTTTTTTTTTTTTTAAACATATACACAACATGTGGGGCAACTCCCCCACACTAGGATGGTAGAAAATAGAAAGAAGTCAGAAATATGGGTGAAAACCCATATTGAATGCTACTGTTTTTGATTCCCGAGTCGCTAGCTTGACCTCGACCCCGAATTAATTTGTTCTTGGGGAAGTAAGTGGAAGAGACAATCTCCATCGGACTTTCATTCAAGATGTTTGGATAAACATTGAAGTACGTGAAAGTTCCACACCGATGAGATATACATTGAACCGGCTCAAGATAAGGGTACATGGAAATGCCGGGATCAAAGATAATGTCTTCATTCCCGAAGGAGTGAAGAACAGGAGAAGCCACGGGGATAGGTGAAGAAGAGATAGAAAATCATGATAAACATCATGACTAACTCATCATCATCAGAAGGAGAATTCATAATAGCATGAATCTCATCATTTAAGCTTAATTGGTCTAGACATATCCCGGGAGTGTCTAGATCAAAGTAGAAATTATCATACTCCGGCGGAGATATGATATGAGTGAGTTCATCTGAGAACTCCATGAAGGTGAATGAATCATATTCAGAATTGATGTGAGTAGGTTCACTGGTGAACTCCTCCAATGTACATGATTCATAATCGGGAAGAGAATTATGAGAATGAAAAGTGGTACTGCCACTAATCTTCTCTCCCATATTATCACAACAGAAGGCTTTCATTTCCGGATTAGAATCATCGGAAAGAATGTCACTACCCTTAATGGGGATAGGAGATGAAATTGGTTTCTCTTTGAAAGCCTCGATTTTAGAAATGAGAAGACTGACATTCAGTAATGTTGCACGAAGTGCTTCATCTTTGATTTCAGTGTCAGTAACTTCATCATTCTCTTCTTCTAAGCTAACAAGCTCAGAAGGTGAATCTTCCACATAAATGATGTCTCCACAAGATAACGAATCATCATCATCAGAATCGGAGAACATCTCAACATGATCTGTTGGAAAGACAAGAGGGGTAGGGATATCACACAAATGCTCGAGAATTCCCTGTGACTCTCTTGGGATTGGGACAAGGTTCTCAACACTAGACTTTATGAATTCGTCCGATTCCTTTTCAGGAACAGTGTCGAGATGCTCGTCCCCCATGTTCAGAGAGTGAGTGGGAGCCTCGGGTGTGATAGCAGTTGTTTGAGATGGAATCTCAACTGCTGGGATATCAACTGACTGAGGGAGTTGAGAAATATTATCTTTAAAAGGATAAAAACTCTCCTCGTCATCGTCATATAGAGCTGCCTTGAGAAATTGGGAACGCCTTAGAGCTGCATGCTCTAGGACTAATAATTCTTCCCTAGATTTACGGGCCTCTCGCTCTTCAGCTAGCAATTCTCCCATGGTCTTTTCACCACTCACTTGATTCTTAAAGTTACTCATCATATCCTCAAGTGTTTTCATTGTGGTTTCAAAATCTTGGGAGATTTCTTGAGACAACGGCTCAGGTGGAGTTTGAACCGTATGGTGCTGTGGAGGTTGGAAATTGTCAAACCTGTGAGAGTCATGATTGTTACAAGGAAATGGATTCCCTATTTGACAATCAGAGCTGAAGTGGGGACCTCCACAGTACTCACAACAGTAAAACTGTTGAGTCTGGACTGGTGAATCATATGGATTTTGGTTATAACCAAAGTTCTGAGCATCACTGGAAAACTGTTCATAGACAAACGTTTTTCTGGATTGACACTCAAATCCTTGGTGAGGACCTCCACAAAATTCACAGTAGTATTGTTGATTATATGATGATAAGTCGGGCTGTGGTGGGTAATTGGAAAAGTTTAAGGGGTCGTTAAATGAGTTCGGATTAGGATCATAATCAAATGAATTCCTCGAACCACAAAACAAACAACTCCCGTTATGGATATCATTACCACATTGTACACACGTACACCAACGACATGGTGAACCAAAAAGAGGCTCACCACAACCGACACAAGGAATAAACGATTGCATTTGAGAGTTATGAGAAGGAATCAGTTTATTCAAAGAATCAACAAAACCAACATGGTGATCCGGATGACTATCAAGTCTCGAAGAACATTTTGAAAAATCAGGAGGTAGGACAAGTGGTGTGCTCTGAGAGCTAGCAATTTCCACCACTTTCGTTATGGTCTCCGGTTTTTGAACGGGTTCATCGGGTTGTGGCGGATGGTCAGAAAAACTTGGGGAATCATCGAGAGAGTTATCAGATAATTCGCACCAATAACAATATTTTCTTGCACCCATCCTTCCACATCGCTTGCATAAACAATCCGGATTCTGACAACAGAGCTGATCCTCTTCCATACGGCTTTTGCAGTGGAAACAACGAGGATAATCGAACGTCGCCATGAGAATTAAACATGTAGAGGGTTAAAGAAATAGAATTAAACGGTTTTGAGGTTAAAGAAGAGTATAATCAAACGGTACGAGGGGGTAAGAGAAATAGAATCATACGGATAAGAGGAATGAGAAGAGTATTTTTGTATTTTTGTAAGAAAATATAAATATATGTAGATGGATGGTATGAACAAAGAGTGAATATCCAAATTACTAATCTGCTAAACGGAAGGTAATCAGCACAGCTCCCCGGCAGCGGCGCCAAAAATTTGATCCGCCCCTGAACAGTCAAGTTTTCTCACTCAAGCCGGCCACTTGTGAATGGCCGACCGTAAGAAACTTAAAACGGCTCAGGAACGAACTCAATGAAGATCTGGGGAGTATAGTGTTTCCCCGGGTCGTTATGTCCCAGCGAGCTATGCAATGGATCACCCGACGAATAGTGATCGAGAGATTTGAACGGGAAAGAAGGATTTGAATTATTATAACTACAGAAAAAGCTCATAAACTAAAGGGGCTTAAATGCAAATTAAAGAAAGTTAAAAAGATAAAAAAAAATATTAAATAAACTCTATCACTATATTTAAAATGATGTTTTTGTTTTTATGTTTTTATAAAACTGAATTTAAAAACTACGTAACGTACAAATTAAAAAGTGAAACTTACACAATATTAATCCTAAAATTATGAAAATGATATTTTTACAAACCTAATAATAAAAGAAAATTATTAGAAAGAGAAAATTATTTTTACAACTATTTAATTAATTATTATTAATTAAAAACTATTTTTAACTATTAAATAATAACCTAAAATACAAGAAAATAGGAAATAAAGCTAGAAAAATAAAATTAAGACTTAGAAAAATCTAAAATATCAAAAGACAATTTTCAAAACTATTTTTGTATTTTTCTGATTATTTTTCTATTTTCTAGGAATTAAAAACTATTAAAAACTAATTAAATTATTTAAAAATACAAATTTAACTAAGAAAAATCTAGAAAAATATTTTTTTGGATTTTTATATTTATCTTAACTTAAGAAAAATGAAAAATTATTTTTTTGAAACTTTTCTTAATTTTTTGTATTAAATCCTAATTAAAAATGCTTAAAAACCAATAAAAATCAAGAAAAATAGCAAACTAACTTGGAAAAATCTGAAAATTTCAGGAAAACTCTAAAATTATAATTGGAATCTAGGAAAAATGGAAAAACATGGTGCTGAGTGGAGGAAAATGAAACTGATGTACAAGTGCTTATTGAAATAAGCACTTGAATAAGCTAAGAAGCATCAAAGAGCACCAAACTGAACACGCAGCTACAATAACCTAAAACTACCTAAATGAAACAAGTTTAAACAAGCCTAACCTATAGAATTTCTGATTACACAGATTTGGCTTATTTGATTTTATAAGCTAAAACAGGCTTTTGGAGCTAAGTTTGGACTGAAGCACAGGATTCAAAATAAGCTGAAAATGAAAAATAAAAGTTGGAACTAAATCTAGACCTGGGTGAGACCTTATAAACCAAATTTGAGCCAAATTTGAGCTCAGATGAGCTTGGTGCAAGGGCTGCAAGAACTGCACAAGTCCTGTGCAGCTCAATGCAGTGTGCACAGGGCAACTTCAACCATTTTGACAAGAACTTTTGACCCTTATAAAAATTTCACAAAATTATACAAAAATGCTAATAAGAAACTAGACCAACAGGAGGTTTTAAAACAACAAGTTTCACTTGTTTAGGCTCAGAAATGAATCCAAGAAAAATCACTCTCAGTTGGCTAAAAACCACTTTTTCAGTTTTGACTTTTAAAACAATTTGGACATTTTGACTTTGGTGAGTTTTTAAACCAATTTAAGGACTGATAATGAAGTATATTGGTGAAATGAACTTAATGCAGGCTTTGTCTATGAATTTGAAACATAAAACAAGACTTTGATTTGCACAAATCACAACAGTTAAGGAATTAGGACAGTGGATAAGTGATTTTGACTTTGGTGATGTGCAGGCACAAAATGAAGACGGATTTGAGTTAATATGAACTTAACACACATGAACCAACAGATATTACCCACTGCATACACCTCTAGGACAGATGTAGCAGCAATTCCAAACACACCTTTAATTGATTGTTTTGCAATCAATTCTAAGTTAAACCCTTAACCAGCTAAAATAAATGATCAAACTGAGTTTATATAACTTAAATACAGCCTAATAAACAGATTAGAACCAGTTATGACTATAAAGGAAGATTATGCAAAGAAATCTTGAAAATCACTTACAAATAGGTCCTTAGCCACTATGGCTTGAAACATGTGAAACAGAGAACCACTATCCTAAATATCAACCCATATGAATCTAAATCAACCCATTTCCATGCTGCATCAACCCAAATCCACTTCCATGACCAATTTGAGCTCAGTTTGACTTTAGTTGACCAAAATCCAAAAGTGATAGAAACTTAAATGCAAGCTTTCAAAAAGTTATGAAAAGCTTGTATAAGCTAGATGAAACTGATAAACAAGCTATATGAAGCTTGGGTTTATGAAATGGAAATTTAAATTTTTAACGTAAGCACCATATATGAAACTGAATGAAACTTGGAATTAATGATTAAGACTTGATTAAACTGAAAATGTAACTTGAGTTTAATACTTAGGAACAATATATTACAACTTTTGAGTTAAACTAAGACATTACTAAAAAAAAACGACATAAGAGTAATTTAAAACTAAACATCTACTCTCCTCTTCTCTTTTCTTGCTTCCTTTTTATACCCAAATGTCTTCTCTCACTCTTCTGAATATATCCCAGCATTAATCTCCACCATTGGATGAAAAAATATGATCTTGGCCATTGACTCCATTTTGGCGCCAAAGTTATATTAGCCAGTGAGGTTGAGTGAGGGTAAGGGTGAAGCATTAAATGCACTTTGGAGTTTGTTGAGGATGAGGGGACATGGAGGAGTAGGGTGGCTGGAGTTGGAGGGGGGATGGGGTGCAGGCTAGTTGTTGGGGAAGACAGGAAAAAGGCGCGGGTAAAGGGGTGTTTGTTTGACTTATGGGTTTGACAGGGGTATATTATGAGGGTTCAAAAGCAGGGGTCCAATTGGCTTATATGGAGGGGTCCATTGCAGTTGTGACAAGGGTCCAAAGGGGTTTAGCTCTTTTAATAAACAAGGACCACTTTTGTAAATTCTAAAAATTCAAGGACCTTTTCTGCCAATTCTGAAAAGTTGCTCCAAGGACTAAAAGTGACAATCTCAAAAAGTACAAGGACCAAACTTGCCATTTTCAAATTTCCAGGGGCCATTTTTGCCAAATTTCAAACTTGAAGAACTAATTTTGTAATTTCTCAAAACTTTTGATATTTTTCACCAAAGGACTAATTATGACAATTTATGATTCCAAAAGGACCTTTGGTGATTTTTCTTTTGAAATTATGTGCCTAGGGACTGATTTTGCCATTTTTTGAAAGTCGGGGGACTGAAACTGCCAATTTTGCAAACTTAGCTCATTTTTCATCTGATTTTAAACATTTTGCATCTGAAACATATAAAATGCAACTTTGAGATATTTTCAGTATTTTGATGCATTTCTGAGCATTTTTAGACGTTTTGCAGTTCAGATTTAACCAAAAATGATGAGTATTTACACACTCATCAACAAGTGACGGAGGTCTCGTACTAAATGTCGGTGGCGAGAGAGCTCTTCTTCCGTAGGAAACTTATTGAAATAGTCATTGCCTACTTCACCTACTTCCTCGGTTGTTTCATCCTTAGGAGTTTCACTAACCCCAAGTACCGTTTCTTGGTTCGCTTCGTCATTTGTTCTATTGGGCTTCACTAAGGTGATGGTATTGACGAATTGAACATGCTTAGCTAACTTACTTGGGTCCTTAATCTCTACACCGGGAGCTTCGGGAGTTGAGATAGCATTAACCTTCTTATCACTATTGGTTATGGCTTTGATGAGGTTATCTATCTTCCTATCCATATCGGCTTATTGTTGGTTAAAACGATCCGAGAGCTTAGCTATTTGAGCTTCTTGGGATGCGACTATGTTTTGCAACATCCCTTATATGTTTTGTTGGGTAGGGCCATGAGATGGGGGCCAAGAGAAGTCATTAGATGTGAATTATTTGGTTTGTCCCCAATAGAAGTCGGGTTTGCCCTTCCACGCTTCTCGGGCGTCATTGAAAGTCCTAGGTCCGGGTGTTGTAGGGAATCTTCCTCCCGTTCCATTGGTACGCGAGGATGCGTAGTCAACGGAAGCTTGTTCGGGGAATCTTGTGCAAGCATGAGTGTTATGAGGACTACTACATGGCTTACACGAGGAAGACACTTTGTTCACTTGGCGTGAAGACTTAGGATTTTCGTAGGAGCTCATTAGGAATTTCACTTGATCTTCAAGCTCGAGCCTCCTACGGTCGGAAGATTGTGAGTCAAGGGGAGGCAAGGAGATTGCCTTTACGGTTTTGGGCTACTCACGGGGGTCATTCCAACTTTCGTTGTCATAGAGAGCAAGGTCCCCTATTATGCCTCACGATTCTTCCGCGGTGAGATCACTAAGTTTTCCACCGGCTGCTTGGTCAATGGATCGCTTAGTGGGGAAGTTGACATGATCATAGAAGAGTTGGACTTGAAGCCAAAGATCAATGCCGTGATGAGGGACTTTATGGAGTAAGTCCTTGAATCGAGTCCATGCTTCGTAGAGAGATTCACCTTGATGTTGTTGGAACATCAAGATTTCATTCCTAAGCTTAGTGGTTCTCCCCGGTGGGAAAAATTGAGCAAGGAAACGAGAGGTGAGATCATCCCAACTTGAGATGGAGCCGGCGGGAAGTCGCTCAAGCCAATTACTAGCTTGGTCCCGTAAAGAGAATTGGAAGAGACGCAGGTACGTGGTCTCCCGAGTAGTAGGATCGAGGTCGATGAAATCGACAATTTTAAGGAAATCCTTAAGATGCTGATTAGGATCTTCGGAACGAAGTCCATGGAATGCACATCCGTTTTGCACCAACCGGATTGTGTCGGATCGCAGGGCCGTAGTTTGGGCTTGGTCGGGAAGCTCAATGGTGTTTCTATAGCCTAGGTGGCTTGGTATCGAGTATTCACCAAGAGTACGGGCTCTTGGCGGGTCATTGGGTGGTAGGTTGATGAATGGTGGTGGGTTATCACCTTCCATGATGAAAAGTGATGGGGTTTACAAACAAAGGTCACCAAGAAGGAGGATAGACTACGAGGAAGCTAAAAATGGGAAAAAAGCTTACTTGATAGGAATCAAGCAAGGAAAGCTAAGTGAAGTGAACTCCTAACTAGCTATTCTATTCCCCGGCAGCGGCGCCAAAAACTTGATGACGCTTTACGAAGCGCGTTCGGGGTCAAAGAAACTTCCTTTTCGTCGAGCAAGTTTTTCAACACCCTAGGCAGTGAACCTAATCGTTGTAGTGTAGTATTAGGGTAAGCCACAGATATTGATATCGTTCTCTAGGGGAATAGGAATGCTAGTTGAGAATTACTACGCTAAGGTTGGGGTTGAGGAATATTATTTTTGTGCTTTTATGTTTTTTTTAGAAAATGGAAAGGTACGAATCTCGGGGTTTGGATTTGGGGGTTGGTATTTCTACCGATTACTCTACTTTTATCTAATTATCTAATCTAACTAGTGGGTATTCTATGTCTAATTATTGTGTGCTCGTATGATGATTTAAAAATCTGTTTACTTAGGTTTTATTACTCCTTAATTATCTCCTATTGATGGTTGAATTGTCACGTCCTTATTCTTAATCGCGTTGTGTGTCTAAGGTCGTAGGGTATGCGTTTATTCCTAACTCTTTGAAACTACCAAAGGTTATTGTCTACAAAATCTCTAGGATTTATAAACTAAACACTAAGGTACTCTTCGGATATTTTAGCCTACAATGACTCTAGGTAACTATAAGCTAAGGTTCACAAAGATTAATCAATCATTAACTACACAACGAATGACCTATCGCAATACTAGATCATTAACAATTAAGATAAGAGACAACCGATCATATTCAATAATCAGTTTCATATTCCCTAAGCAAACACACAAGTAAATTAGCCGGACATGGGAAACATGCAAGCATACACACAAATAATTGAAGACATGATTGGATTAATGAAGTAAAACACTTATCTTGATGTAAGATAGGGTATGGAACCTAAAATACTATACAAGACAGCCTTGGTTCGGTTTAGGTTTTTACTCCACAAAACTACACACTAAAAACTGAAAAAATTGGTTTCTATATATAATGTTACAAATGCGACGGCGTCACCTTTTAGGTTGTGACGCCGTCGGGTCGCCGTCATTAGGGTTTCGTTTTGGCCACGTTAGCGTTGTGACGGCGTCACCTTTTGTCCGTGACGCCGTCGCCTTCAATCTCTGACATCGTCTGGATCAAATCTAGGTCGTCTGAGCTGCGACTCCCTACTCTTTTAAAACCTGAAGCCGTCACTTGATATTAAGCAATTTGGCTACTGAGCCGTCACAAAAGTGCACGACGCGTCGCAGTTAAGCAGTGACGCCGTCCCCTTCAGTTCCAGCAGCCTGAGTGTCTCGATTCTTGACTTTGGCCATTTTCTTCGTATATTCGCGCCTTTTCGTCCGAATAAGTGTCATTCCAGCAATTTGCCTTCAAGAGACCTAAAAAGTGAAAAGGAACGAAATTAGGTAGTAACGGATACAAAAGTGATCTATTAAATGCTTAAATGACTCCTTAAAATGGTACCTTTTAAATCCTTATCAGCCCTCCATGTTCTCTGATATTTGTGCAGAGGTGCCCTCAAGCCTATTTCCTCTACTATAAATAGGTAGGACGGGCAGAAGATTATGGTAAGCTCACTTAACC
>OU343225.1:323710426-323740989 GCA_910596185.1 Chrysanthemum makinoi | reverse complement strand
TGACTAAGTTGGACTTAAACCCATCCCTTTAGCAGACTTTATAACCAAGTCTCTAGCCAAACCCTTCGTCAAGTGATCAACTAAGTTTTGTTGAGATCTAACAAACTCTATAGATACCACCCCATTCATGATAAGCTCACGAATCATGCTATGTCTGACACCTAAGTGTCTAGACTTCCCATTGTACATCTGGCTATAAGCATTTGCTAATGTAGCTGCACTATCACAACAGATAGAAATAGGTGCTATAGGTTTAGGCCACAATGGAATCTCAAGAAGCAAGTTTTTCAACCATTCAGCTTCTTTACCAGCAGCTGCTAAAGCCACAAATTCATATTCCATTGTTGAACTGGTGATGCAAGTTTGCTTCTTGGATGCCCAAGAAATTGCACCTCCACCAAGTAGGAATACCCAGCCACTGGTAGACGAATTGTCTTCAGTGTTACTGATCCAACTTGCATCAGTGTATCCTTCCAACACTGAAGGATAACCG
Source organism: Chrysanthemum makinoi (assembly GCA_910596185.1). Classification (NCBI taxonomy): domain Eukaryota; kingdom Viridiplantae; phylum Streptophyta; class Magnoliopsida; order Asterales; family Asteraceae; genus Chrysanthemum; species Chrysanthemum makinoi. The sequence goes on along the minus strand of OU343225.1, from coordinate 323,740,496 downwards.
ATATGAGAGACTATAATCCATAGTTCTCTTCAGATACTTCAGTACCCTCTGAACAGCTTGCCAGTGATGAGCACTAGGATTACTAGTATACCTGCTCAATTTACCCACTGCAAATGCAATATCAGGTCTTGTACTAGAGAACAGTTTTTCATGCAAATTAAAAACCATTTTTCTTCTAAAAGTAATACTCCACTAGAATGTCAAAACCATAAGTGAGTCAAGTGCCTTTCTTGTTTAAAAACTATTGTTAATAAAAATCTAATAAAAACGTTAGATAATCATAGGTTGACCATAAACATCACCTCTTATTAACCCATCACTTCTATGGGTTCAACTATGATGCATGAATTGGAGTTTGATTTTTCACTCACTAGCGTCTACACTCCTAAAATCTCTCTTGAGCCCAACACACCTGGCAATCATGTCCGTGGGTTCAACAATCTCGAAACCCGTCACTTCCATGAAGGACGTATTGTAGACACCTCTCTACAATTCGAAGAAGGTATCAATACCTCCTTCCGAGCCATAGGACTAGAATGTCTTCTCGAAATTAACGAGAAAATATGTCCAAGGTTTGTATTGGAATTCTTCCGTCAAGTCGAACTCGTTCGTAACGAGGATCACTCTCTATCACTTTGGTTTTATATCAAAAACCAAAAGTTTACTTTAACCCTTGGGCATTTTGCTCACATCTTCCGGATTCCAAATCATGGACAATGTGCCTTCACCGAAGATTGGTATCTTGATTCTCTCTTCAACTTTTGTGAAGAAAATAGTCCATATTGTTCACACATACCCTCCACGGAAGATTTAAATCGCATAATATGCAAACCTCGACCATATTACTCCGATCCAAACATTATCTTCACACGGGACATCCGAGAAGAGTACAAGCCTCTTGCACTCATCCTACGTGAGAATGTTTGGAGTCTTAGGGGAAATCGAGAAATCCTTCCGCTTGTTGTGCTCACATGTTGTATTGTTTGCTAACACAACAACCATACAATCTCGCCTACTTCTTCGCAAGGCGAATTGTAAATCTTCAAGGCTCCAAGAATAAACTCATCCCTTATGGAATGTTCTTGATACGCCTCTATCATAATGTTATGCACTTCCATCCTCAATTTCAAAGTCCGTTGTACGTACTTGTGAACAAGATGATGGAACCGCTAAACATATCTCTCATGAAGACTTTCTTCATTCTTGATTCCACCAACACTCATCAATTACGTAATGATCCTCCTAGCGAAAACACTCAAGAAACCTAGTAGTATTTCAAAATAGGATCAATTCTCTTGTACTCGTGCTTTATCAATGTAATCCTATTTCTCTCATAAAATAAAACATCTTACATTTGATATCTTAGTGTTAGAACCCCTTTAAACTAACCTTGAAATATAATGAATTGTCAAGATTATAGCATACCTTTTGTAATGGTTCTGCTGAGCAGATGGACGGATCCCAAAGTTTATGCTAGACGGATCCCTAAACTTAGGGAACCGTGGGATCCGGCAAACAGAAAATGCAATTGCAAGCATTGTATTTCAAACATATCCTTAGAACACCTCACACTAAGCTAAACATAGTGTCTTAAGGCAAATTAAGTCCTTATCAAGATAGGTAGATCCTTCCTACTCACACATAACTTACCTAGATCACACTCTTAGACACTTGTAGATCTATCGTTTCATTTTTTAATCCATTACTCTTCCGCTCTTAAACTCACACTTCATTTTTTAATGATTCCTCACATTTAGCCTTTGAAATCTTTTGATTATGACAAAATTAATCATAAATCATCCTTACCTCAAAATTGATCAAAGTTGATCAAACTCTAGTTTTCCCATCTCAAAGCTTCTAGGATATTTTCCAAAACACTATCCTAAATCACAACCTGATCTCCAGGATCATTTAGCTTCAATTGACACTCTCATCTTTAGTGTCATCCTTGCTCATACATTGGTACTCTTGAAAGTTCCAAATCCTTCCATAAAAGAAAATCATTAGCTACATCACTCATTACCTTTAAATACCCAAGCACCCCTTCATTTAAGACACTTAGGAGGACTGAAACACTCAAGATGTTATAGGTCTTAGATCTTAGAAACATCATTTCCACTCTTTCATAGCTGCTGAGAGCCGGATCCCTAGGATTAGCCTAGACGGATCCCTCGGAGGAGGGAACCGTGGGTTCCGGATGACAGTTTATGTCAAAACTTGCTAAAACAATCATTTCAACTCATCTTCCTAACTCAAACACTCCATCTCATCTTAAATGAGTTCCTAGATTAGTGCAACCTCTGAAGTTGACTCTTGTGCATGTTAATCATCACATTCCAATGAATCCTAGTGGCTTAAGGCTTAAATGCACTTGCCAAATCTCTTGTTTTATAAATCACTTTGTTAGGACCTCTATAGTCATCACTCTCATCCTAACTTTCAGCACTTTAGGAACCCTTACAATCATCTCATCATGAGGAAAACCCCAAGTAGTAACTTATCCACCAAAGAACCACCCATGAAAAAGGCTCGTGTTATACACGAAATCTCTTCAACCGAATCATCTCCGGTCAAGCCAACAAATGATAGGAGCCTTCATCATCCAATCAAACCAATTCCTAAAAGGATAGTACCCACAAAACTACCAATGCCAAACACCACCATACCTCCTAGACCAAACAATATCATCTCCACTAAACCGTCACCATTGGTTCCTAGAGCTATTTCATTTACATCCCCACTATCATCACCTCACCTCTACAATTTAGAGGACTTGCCTCCTAGGCCGTCTCATCCGCCGACAACATTTTCCTCATTAGGAGGAATAATGGTACAAAATCAAGGTATTGAGTCAACATTAGCTCCGGCTTCTTTTCGCCGTTTCCATCATATAATCCCATTTGGATTATGAGAAATCATCAAAGTCAACCACCCGACCATATGGAAGTTGACCCTTCTCTACCACCACCATCATTCTTGGTCGAGCCATTCTCAAATGCGCCTCCACCAATCCCTCCATCGTTTGAAGCTCCACAAGCCGCTTCACTTGATCCCTCGCATCAAGCCATTTCATTTCTTCCACCACCACTACCTAGCCGTGACAAAGATTGCTATCATTGTCAACATGTTGAAAGTTTGATACATGAAGTACGAGAAGACCAACGTTTCATATTCTATCATCTCCTCGAACGTTTCGACGAGATTAAACCTAAACAAAACTTGAGTTAGAAGATTTTAGTGGTGTCCTAGCATCAAGCGATAGTTGGTTTAGAAATTCCTAGTCATGTATTTTCTTATTTTCTTAGTTTTTAGATTCATGTATATCATAACTCTAGTTTTATTAAATGAAATTACATGCTACTTACTATTTTTCTGAGCATATGATTACTTTGTATTCATATCTCATTTTTGTGATAACATTACTTGTTATATCACCTTTGCTAAAATTAATCAGCTAATACGGATCCCTTAGAATTGCCTAGACGGATCCCTACTAAGAGGGAACTGTGGGATCCGTGAGACAGAAAGCTATTTTCTACTAACTTGGACCACATTTGCAGGAAATTGTGAGTTATACTTGCTTTCTAACCTTTGTTTTGTAGTTATTCAATTTACACATGAAGACTTTGGTATCCTAAAGCTAGGGGGAGCTTTATGTCAAAGCAATACATTGCAAATTACTTGCAATATTAGGTTTACATTTTGTGACATCCCCTTGCATAATTGCAATCATCAAGGGGGAGCACATTCGTCACTTAGACAAAATATTTTGCAAACTTACTTGCAAACAACCTAGATTAGTATCACTTTCTTGACGCCCTCACATAGGGATGGACTCGTCAAGGGGGAGTAAAGACGAGATCCTTTCCCGTTACTTGCTCTCTATTTCTTTATTTCTTTCACATGTTTTTCTCAAAAACAATGTGTTTCTTTCTTTCGAAGCTCTTTTTGTTTCGAGAAAAAGGGGGAGAAAAAAGTAAAACTACAAATTCAAACTTTTACGAATTTTAGCATTTCCTTAAAATAATTTTATGTTTTGTCATCAACAAAAAGGGGGAGATTGTTAATACAAATAAGCCGTAAAAACGTTTATTTATATTTTACGATCTTCTAATGTTTTGTCGATAACAAACGTAAAATCATGTTAACGAAACAAATAAAAATACGTAAATGGTTTGAACTAATAGTTTCTAACATATTCACATTTTCACATAAAACACTAAAACAAGTATAAGTGATTTTATGATTTAGCAATATATATGTACAACAACTAGTGTTTACATATTTGGGTAAAATATACGCATAACTACTATGTAGTATATTGGGTAATATAAATGGGTAGAAACTTAAGTATCACAACCCATTGGGCAAATACATTGAATGTAGTTGGGTACAACCCAAAGCCCATGACCCATGGAGCTTGACTCATAACCCATTGCATGACATCATGCTTATATCATACATGGATAATATCCATAACTCATGGATCAACCCATACCCAAGTGACCAAGTGCATTGCACTCAAAGATACATTGTATCTAGCTAAAGATCCATGGTTCAACCCATGACCCATGACCCATAACCAAAATAGCCATGGGTAAAAGGGAGCATCCCACGGATCCCTAGCTTTACGCTAGACGGATCCCTTGTGGAAGGGATCCGTGGGATCCGTGGAACAGTAGGATTTTTCCTCTATAAATAGTGAGCCATTTCTTCATTGTTTCTCACCCCTTCCTAACACACTTTCTCCCTGAGTTGAAAACTCACTAACCTCAGATCCAAGAGATCTATGTTTGTAGTTTTGTTTTTGTGTGATCTTTTAGGTTCCTCTTAAAGGCAAGATCACCACCTTTGAAGTCGAGCAAGCTCAAGTCCATGAGTTGCCATGCTTCCTCATCATCAAGGCTACTGAAGTCTTCTTGTTGATGATTCCTTCAAAGAAGTGTAGTGTTGAAGACATTAGTGAAAGATGTCTCAAGTGTCAAGACGAAGATATTAGTGAAGGGTATCTATCGTCTATATCATAAGCACTTGTGGTAGGTGCTTAGAAGTCAAGACAAGAAGCATTAGTGAAAGGTGCTTAAGATGTCAAGACTAGAAGCATTAGTGAAAGGTGCTTAAGAAGTGAAGACACAAGACATTAGTGAAAGGTGTCTTGTAGATCTAGTCAAAGGTATTAGTGAAAAGTGCCTTAGATGTACATTCGATATGGTGTGTTTCGATGTACAAGATAGACTAGTATTACATCCAAGGATATTGATATCCTTGATGATGTTGTAAAGGAGTAGATCTCCTTTGGGATTAGTCGTTAGTGTAGTGTGGTAGTAGTTCCTCCATTGCAATGGAACTAGGTGCTTAGCCTAGTACCTAATAAAGGGTAGGCGACGTTGTGAAGGTGTAGTTCACCTTGGAGTGAAAGAACTAGTTACTTAGCCTAGTACCTTATAAAGGGTAGGCGACGTTGTGTAGGTGTGGTTCACCTTGGAGTGAAAGAACCCGGTGGTTAGCCTAGCACCGGAAAAAGGGTAGACGGCGTTGTGAAGGCTTCTCTGCCATAAGGAGATTGGTGTAGTGTTTACGAACTCTCGAGTAGGTGACTCGGGGAGTGTAGTAGGGCAATGAAGGTTTCCTTGTAGCCGAACCACTATAAATACTCGCGTTGTGGTTTTGTGCTTCTTACTCTTATCTTTTCATTACATATCTTTATATGCTTGTTTATCAACATCCAACACACACACAACCAAATAGATTGACATAAGTCGATCTAAATAGTTTAAAAGGAAGTTTTAATTGGTAAAACTATTCAACCCCCCATTCTAGTTTTCCACACTATGGGTATTATTCATCAAACTAGTGTAGCATATACCCCTCAACAGAATGGGATTGCTGAAAGGAAACATAGGCATCTGCTTAATGTAGCCAGAAGCCTTATGTTTCAGGGGGGATTCCTCTTGTGTTTTAGCCTGACTGTGTTTTAACTGCTACTTATTTGATTAACAGGTTGCCTTCCTCTATTTTGAATGACAAATCTCCTTTTTCTTTGGTTTATGGAAGAGAACCTAGTCTGGCACATCTTAGGAGTTTTGGATGTCTTTGTTATGCTACTATTTTAAAAGAGTCTGATAAATTTTCTGAAAAGTCTGAAAAATGTGTTTTGCTTGGTTATGCAAATGGAAAGAAAGCTTACAAGTTATTGAGTCTCGAAAATAGGTCTATTTTATATTCAAGAGATGTTAAGTTTATGAGACTATTTTTCCATACAAAATGAAACAATCTGATTCTTCAAATAATCCACTTGATGTTAACACTTTAAATTTCTTTGATAATTTTGAGTCAAAAACCAGAACTCCTAGTCCCTCTCCCAATGATGAAACAGATGATGTAGCATCTGTAGGTAGAGAAGGTAATCTAGGTGAATCTGGTAGGGTAGTGGATGTTGATCATGATGTAACTTTAGAATAGATTCTTAATTCTGATCCACCACAACAACCAGATAACACTAGCATTGCAACTCCTTTAGATGAAAATAATAATTCTGAGGGAAATGTTATTCCTGAAATAGATTTGCCTGATGTGTCTAGTTTTCAAAATGGTTTTCAAAGTCAAACTGAGGAAGGAACTACTAGTTGTAGGAGGTCTAGTAGATCTTCTAAGTTGCCTACTAGACTGAATGATTTTGTGCTTGATTCTAAGATTAAGTATGGTTTAAATAAGTATGCTAATCATACTTGGTTAAGTACTGATAATTGCTGTTTTGTTGCTAATATGAATAAGTCTTGTGAACCTTCTTCTTATGAGGAAGCCTCACAGGATATTAATTGGAAAAGTGCTATGAATGATGAGTTAGTTGCTTTATATGAAAATGATACTTGGGAAGAAGTTGATCTTCCTGAAGGAAGAATTCCTATTGGGTCTAAATGGGTTTGGAAACTTAAATTGAAATCTAATGGTGAGATTGAAAGATGTAAAGCTAGAGTTGTGGCTAAGGGTTACAATAAAAAACATGGTTTTGATTATGATGAAACTTTTAGTCCTATGCTTAAAATGGGCACTGTTAGGTCCTTATTAAGCATAACTGTTCAAAATGATTGGAAAAAATTTCAAATGGATGTTAACAATGCTTTTCTTTATGGTGATTTAAATGAAGAGGTTTATATGTTGCCTCCACCTGGTCTTTTTCCAGAAAACAATAATAAAGTTTGCAGGTTAAAGAAGTCTCTTTATGGCCTAAAACAGGCTCCAAGACAATGGAACCTTAAACTGTCTGAAGCCTTGTTTGAGGCTGGGTTTGTGCAGTCTAAAAATGATCACTTCTTGTTTGTTAAAACTAAGGGAAGTTCTGTATTGTACTTACTTGTATATGTTGATGATCTGGTGATCACTGGTAATAATGAAAATGAAATTGAGAATTTTAAAACTTTTCTAAGGAATAAGTTTAAAATCAAAGACTTAGGAGAGTTGAAATATTTTCTTGGAATTGAAGTTCTAAAAGCTGATAAAGGCTTATGTTTAAACCAAAGAAAGTATTGTCTTGAGCTGTTAAATGATTATAGTTTACTTGGTTGTAAACCTGTATTAACTCCTTTACCTGAGAATATTGTGTTGAATCATAAAGAATCTGATGATGATAAGAAGTTGAAAAATGTTACTAGTTATCATAAACTTGTTGGGAAGTTAATATATCTTACTATGACTAGACCTGATATTTCTTATGTTGTGCACTACTTGAGTCAATATATGCATTCTCCTCTGAAATCTCATTTTGATATTGGCTTAAGAGTGTTAAAGTATCTTAAGCTTGCACCTGGTAATGGTCTGCATTTTAGTAAGAATAATCAAGGGTTTAAAGTTTCTGTTTTTTCTGATTCTGATTGGGCTAAGTGTCCTGTTACTAGGAAGTCTGTATCTGGGTATTGTGTTTTCGTGAATGGTAATTTGGTTTCTTGCAAGAGTAAAAAACAAGCTACTCTGTCTAAGTCTTCAGCTGAGGCTGAGTATAGGTGTATGGCCTCTACTACATGTGAGGTTATGTGGATTCTTAAAGTTTTAAAAGACTTTGGTATTACTGAACATTTGTTGCCAGTTGAGTTATTTTGTGATAACAAAGCTGCTATAAAAATTGCTGCTAATCCTGTGATGCATGAGAAAACTAAGCACTTTGATATTGATGTGCATTTGGTTAGAGAAAAAGTTGCATCTGGGTTGATTAAAACAGTTAAGGTTGACTCTTAAAGTCAAACTGCTAATGTTTTGACCAAAGCTCTTGGGTCTGTGCAACATGGTGTTATGGTTAGAAATCTTGGTATGATTAATTTGTTTGCAGGTTCATCAGTTTGAGGGGGGATGTTGAAAGTATTGAAAGTCCTTTGTCAAAAAGCTGAACCTTGAGGGGTATATTGTGTAATTTTTTTATACTTAGTTTTCTAACTCTTAATACTTTGGTTGTTGTTTGTTAAGTTTGTATGTGCAGGGTTGATAATGAAATATTCCAAGCTATAAAATGTATCATTCCAGCTAGGTTTTCATAACTTTACACGATATTCTCTCTCCAAGTCTCACATACAAGTTCTTAGTCTTCATCTGGGTTTTACTGGGTTTTGGTAGTTTACTATTGTAAACTCTGTTATAGATCATCTTGATCTTTGGTTTGGTTTGTAGTGTGTGAGTTCTTGTATTTCTGTTGTTGCACCTATTAGAGGGATAACAACTTTTCCTTTGTATCTGTTTTGGTTAGCACCCGTGTTGGGGACTAATCTACTGTGTATATTGTTATAATAAAAGATTATCACCAAGGGGTGGTTGGTTGGGTGATTATTGATATTGTTCTGTACCATTTTAACATATATCCAGAACTTGACCAGTAGAATGAACTTGATTCTTGAATGAACGAAAATTCCTCTCTTGCCAAATGAAGTAGGCCGTAGCAGCAACCACTAGACGAGAAATAATACTCACAGCCGTACGTTTCAACGCAATAGGTTTTATCCACGATTTAATTTCGTCCCAAAATCGACCAGCATCATCCACTGCAGCCATGTTAAGAACCATATTCCAGACTTGATACCGATAAGCACACTCGAAGAAAACATGCTCATGAGAGTTGGGAATAACCTTGCAAAATGGACACAAGAACTGGTTTAAGTTGGTTGTTGGACCAACATCCCATTGTCTTAACGTGTCTTGCATCTTCAACCTTTTCCTCATAATAAGCCAAACGAGAAATGCATGTCTAGGATTGCAATGGAAGAATCAGACTATAGACGCCCAATCCACTTCATTAATTGCCTCTAAGATAATTAGCTTCCCAAACATGATGAGCCGAAAATTGTTCGATATTACCACTGAAATTCTTCCAAACAAGGTAGTCTTCACGATCAGGATCAAGGTTGGGAATATCGATTTTATTTAAAGTATGGGAACTAATCAGCCAAGAAGGAGGCCACATCCATGCCCCTTCCTGAACTACATCGCAACACAGGGTTCCAAAGAAAAACCATCCCTTGTTATAGATCGAGCAGTAAGGTGATGGAACAAAGGAATTTGATTACACCACATATCATACCAAGCCGACATATGAGGTCTCGTGAGATCACGAACATGCATTAAGCAACATAGCGTGTCTATTGAAATTTTTACATTTTTCAGAACGTTGTGGTTAATACTATTAAAATCCTTCGTCGGCATGTAGCTAATTAATTCCAATTAAGAAATGAGACTTCTAATATCCTTGGTCTTGAGGAGATTCTCATAATAATTGTACTCTAAACTCAGGCGTGCTTTTCTCAAAGATTTGGAAATATAGAGCATCGTTTAGTATGGACCTATGGGTTTAGACATCCTTGAATACTCAAAACTTAATAACTGAAATAGTAGTTGTTGATTGTCACCAACTTTCTTGTATTAGATCAAACTAGAACGAAAATATGCATGGCACTAGCTATAGATGAAAATAAGATATTCCAAATGATTTCTCGTTACAAATTTTCTACTATCATTAAAACGTGCTCACTTCATATTGTACTGTGGATTTATTAGCTCACTTTATAAGTTTGGACTTAATTGCAAATCATATTGATAAATCAAAATATAATGTTACTCGTATTTTACATTAAAGACTGAGAGTGTAAAAAAAGTATGACATTATTTGCATAAATTTCTTTTCTTTTTTAATTTTGTCTTAATTAATACTCTAGTCTTATAAGATAGTTTAATTTTGTCACGTGAACACAATTGAGCAATATCTTATAAAAAAATAAAAATAAAGAAACACTAAATACAAGTTAAAAAGATTAAGAGTACATATTATCCTTCATTGCAGGGATCCACCTAATACTATATCTTATTAGTTTTCGAACTAAGGATGAGGTCAATCATACAATCGAAAACATAATACTAGTCTATTCACAAATGATTCACGCACACTATGGTATATTAATAACCAAAAACTTTATTCTTCGGCCTATGTGGGATAGCATGTTTGGATAAAAGGTTGACATATTTCTCTGTATTATATATTATGCAAATGAAATATCATGTACATTAAACGAAAGAAATGATGCAAGAGTTAGAGCATGAAACATGACGGTCACAATTTTGATAACATGGAATTATATGTTGTTATAACTCTAATTATGAAAGATTACACATGTTTACGCATTTGATATTAAAAGAACATGTGATTTTCTTTAAGCGCTTACTTATGTGAAATCGCTTATGTAGATATTTACTTATCGTCGAAGGAATTACATTTTTGGGTCATAAACGTTAAAGAACTTTGCACGAAAATACACATGGCACTAGATGAAAATAAGATGTTCAAAAAGATGTCCTCACTATGAATTTTCAACTGTGATAAAAGTGCGTTAATTTCATAATTGGTTTTGAACTTTTGATATGTGTATAAATTAGTTAATGAGACATATATTGGTTGTTGTCTCTTGTGTTGGATCATATATGTATTAATTTTGCACGTCATTTTCGTTTTTTAAGTAAACATCTTACGGTAATCCTTTATGCATTTTAATGAAAAGAATTAAGGGTGCGTGTAGCGTTTGGTTCGAGCCTATGGGAATGAAGGAATGGCTATGGGAATGATATATGTTGTTTGTTTTATGGTTGTTGAGGTGCCTACCAATACTATCAAACTCATACCAACTTTGATTTCTATCATCAAACCAAAGAGCCCCAAGATGTACACAATATAATTCATTTTTACATTTGTATTATTTCCTTATTTACTTCAAAAATATAATTCCTCTCTTACATTTGTGAGATTAAAATAGTTTTCATCAACACATGTTTTACGGTAAAAAAAATGTTAAGACTTCATATGAGTTTTCAGATGAGCCATCTCCGACGAGTTAAATTTTCTTAACTCGCCAGACGATAATCATTCTGAAGACATCATATTATTATTGACACATCACACTCGCATACATTATGGTATATTAGTTACAAACAATTTCTTTCTCAGAACTATGCGGGATAAATGAAAGATAGAATGTTTGAAAAGACCTCCATTAAATAAAAAATGGTAAATTATTACAGCATAAACAAGATTTTTAAGTACATGGAACGAATTAGATATTGCAAAAGTTGGTGAAAGAAAGATATGTTACATGGAACTACAAATTGAAGTTTAAAAGAAACTAATTATAAACTTATATGTAAGATTGTAGATGTTAAGTTTAAGCATTGCCCTTTGTGCTTTATAAATTGTTTCGATATGTGTATGAATTATTGGACGAGACACGATTTGTTTGTTGAGTGAGACTATTGTGCTTATATTCCAAAGGATAACTCGTTATAAACTTACTATGATTACAATATGTTCATTTCGTAGATGATTTTTATATGTGTATGTATTAACTAACGAGACATATATATGTTGCTTGTTGAGTTGTATTTTACGTGGATTTATTAGCTCATTTTATAAGTTTGAACTTGTAAATTTTATTGGTAGACCAAAATGTAATTTTATTTTAGACTTAACTTTAACAATGTAAAAAACATATGACATTACTTGCGTTATTTGATTTTCCTTTCTAATTTGGCCGTAATTATTTGTCAAGTGTTGCTTAATTTTATCACAACAGCAAAACTAAGTGACCTCCGATAAAAAAGAACTAAAGAACGATAATCAAGAAAAGTAAAAGATCAAGAATTGATAGTAGTTAACCCATATATGATCTTATTCACGCTATGTATGGTTAGCTTGCAAACCTTTTAAGCGGGAAGAAAATCATATACCTGAAAACATAATACTAATCTAGTTACAGGAAAGTCATGTACACTATGTTTCATTAGTAACCAACAACTTATTTTTTCAACTTATATGGGATAGAATATGTTGGACCATGTAATTGTACAAGTCTTGTATTATGAAGGTAACGATAGATGAAGGACTAAAGTTGTTAAGTATAAAGTTTATAACCGAAAAGTAGTTAATATGGTTGGTAGTTAAAGGTAGTTATTTTTGTAAGTTAGTAACAAAAACCAAGGGTTGTGTCGTTTGGTTGAAACCATTCGAACCATCATGACCTTTGGGTCATACCCTTTCATGTCTATAAATAGTCCAGAACATGTAGTCTGATATGTAGCGTGTGTCTCATTTCAAAGAGAGACGCATAGTGTCTTTTGTAACGATGTAACCTAGTGTTATGTTGATGAATAAAATGAATCATCTTCTTGTTAATCTTGTGCAATATGATCCTGGAATTATCATTTGTTGGAGACCTGTGAAAATACAATATGGTATCAAGTGCCGAAGGTTTTTGCAAGGATACAATATGTGATTTAAGTCTTTGATCAAGAGGATCAAGAGACCAAGAAAGGAAGACACCAAGGATGTTGGGGAAGATAATGCATGATCAGAACCAACGGACATGGACACCAAACGAATTGGTGGAGTTTTGTTGTGATCATTCGCGACAACGAAACAAGAAGAAAACTTTTGTAGAAGCGGTAAGTTTTGTTAAGTTTTGATAACCGACAAAAGGAAGCGAACGTAGGCATCAAACGTATTGGTGGGAGAAAACTTAGAAGAACAATTGTTACAACTCTTGACGTTGAAAGAAGCGTAGAAGCAAGAGCGGAATAGCACAAAAGAAAACAAACTCTTGACGTTGAAAGAAGCGTAGAAGCAAGAGTGGAATAGCGCAGAATAAAACAAACTCTTGACGTTGAAAGAAGCGTAGAAGCAAGAGTAGAAAGACGCGGGACTGGAGCGCAAGGTGTAAGACACGGGTCTGGATCGCAAGGAACGTTGTTGTGGAGAAGAAAGCGTATACGTAGAACAAAGAAGGAGTACTCAAGGTAAAGATATGTCGGTACGACACAAGAAGAACAACAACGAGAGAAGGAACAAACGAAGGACTGTTTTGTTCCGGTGGAACGAAATCAGAAACGAAGGACTGTTTTTGGTTCGGTTTGGTTATCAAGACGTGGTACCAAGGATTGTGTGTAGAAAGGTTTGTGATATCTAGATAAGAAATCAAAACCACACGCAAAGGTTTGTGTGTAGAAATATTCTTAGATTTCAAAGGAACCGAGATCAAGAATAACACACAAAGAAGAAAAAACAACGTGTAAGTGTATAGAGAAGAAGCAAGAAGGCTGTGGAACTTTTGTTTAGAATCGTTGGCAAGAAAAATTCGACAAGAAAAGAGAAGGAACCATGGTGTTTATTTTGATTCGAATCAAAACAGAAACAAGGCAACAAAATTCGAAAAGTTTTGTTGAAGATAGAAGTCGAATTAGAAGAAAAAAGATGCAACGAGGCAGGAAGAAACAAAAGGAACGAAGCATGTCAAATATGTGTGTAGAAAGGACATGGATTTCGAAGTAAAAAAAGGACGGGCTGATCACTCGTTCATAGGAAAATACCGACGGGTATTGAAGAGTTGTTGAAGATACGGTGTAAAATTGAAGAAACACAAGGAAGTATTGTGGTACAAAGTTGGAAAGGAACAAGCAATAGAAGTAACAATCATGAAGACAAGAAGAAGAAAAGAAAAGACACGGAGAAGAACATGAAGACTAGAAGAACAAGACTTAAACAATTAGGGGGGAGAATGTTGGACCTTGTAATTGTACAAGTCTTGTATTATGAAGATAACGATAGATGAAGGACTAAAGTTGTTAAGTAGAAATTTTATAACCGAAAAGTAGTTAACATGGTTGGTAGTTAAAGGTAGTTATTTCTGTAAGTTAGTTACAAAAACCAAGGGTTGTGTCGTTTGGTTGAAACCATTCGAACCATCATGACCTTTGGGTCATACCCTTTCATGTCTATAAATAGTCCAGAACATGTTGTCTGATATGTAGCGTGTGTCTCATTTCAAAGAGAGACGCATAGTGTCTTTTGTAACGATGTAACCTACTGTTATGTTGATGAATAAAATGAATCATCTTCTTGTTAATCTTGTGCAATACGATCCTGAAATTATCATTTGTTGGAGACCTGTGAATATACAACAAAATATTTGGATAAAATAACTTTGTGTTTGAATAGAATTGTATACTGGAAAAAACGCGTCGTTGGTGGTTGATGTAATAATGAAGGACGTGGTGTTGGTGGTAAGCATGCGTTGACGGGGTACCCATTAAACATGGTCTAAGTATACAAGTTATAATGTGAAAACCATTAGCAAGGTCATCTTATAAATTAGTGGAAAGTGTCTTGCTTGGTTTTATTCTTTTTAAACGTTATGTTACTTTCATCCTGCATTGCTTTGTGAAATAAATGTGTGGCCAAATAACTTTCTTCCGAATTTATAAGCTTCTTCTCTATTACCCGAATAAAAAAACTTCGTCTCTATAGAGCCAATAAGTGATCACATTAACACAAATCATACACACTTTCACATCTTAATTAGTACACATCTACAAAGGCATTACCGCCATAAAAACAATGCAATACCCTAAAATCGATTCAAAATGAAAAATTCATCAAACTACATTAGCTTAAGCATAAACACCCGCCGCACTAAAATCGTTAGGGTGTGTTTGGACATGAGTTTTGAAAGGATATTTTTAAATATCGTTAAACAAATGGATTTGTTGCGGCTAATTGGAAACTTATCTAAAACAGATGGACAAGAATTCTCTCAAGTTGTAAATACAACTCGAGTTAAGTTGAGGCAATATGAGCCATTGGATTTGATCGAATGGATAAAATCAAAAGAAGTTCTTTTGATTTGAGCCATTTGATCAAATCCAATGGCTTATAATGCCCTAACTTAACTCAAGTAACATGAGACAATCCTAATATGAAACATATTGTTTTATCCTTAAAACAAGTTGATAATGACTCACTTTATCCGAACATCAAAAGTAGATAATCATGACGTTAGGCCAAAATAATCACATAATCATTATTGTTACAAAAGTTCACTAGCAAGAAAAGGTACATGCTCTGCAAACTAATTGTTTACCATTAGTTCGACGTTCCTTAACTTCTTTATTGTTTTCGCAATCCTCATTTATTGAAGGTAAATTCTCGATTAAGATCACCTTTGCTTTATCCTTCACACCTACCATTTGGAAGTGTTCATGATCATCCATCTCCTTTCCTTTAAACAACAACTTTTGCTCCTCGATTATAAGCCATTGAGTATAGTACGTAAAGACAACGTGTGAGATCCAAAATATGAACAATCACCTCTCTCACTTACTTTTTTCGACTCTACATTCTAAATACAGGTTCGTAGGATGTATAGTGGAACGACATCCATAATATCATCATAAGACAAAGTGATGTTTTCCAATTTCAAAAATGTTCTAAGAAATATGTTGTTTAATTCATATTATTTGCTATTTATAATTATCAAAACAAAATTGAGTGATATGATTACTTCTCACACTTCAAAAATATTTTTACTTCTTAAGCTATGGGAAACAAATTAGTAAAAAGTTTTCACCAAAACATGTTTTATAAGAAAGAAAAAAAATAGTAAAAAAGAAGTTTGAATTTTTACAAGTTTTCATGTCAACCACTTTCCAAATTTGTTAGACTTGTAAAGATCTTGAAAAGTATTACTACCATGAAAACATTCTACTATTCCAAGCACGTGCAAACCATATAGGCTAGGGTATATAACTTTTTTTTTGAACATAGCTAGGGTATCTATACTACTTATAATGCACGAAGGTACCTCACTTTTAATTTTAAGACGTACAAGAAATTAAGCATGGTTTACAACACTTTAATGCACCCAATTTTCAGAATTACAACAAAGTAAGCATATTGTACAACAAAATAAAGCGTAGTGTCATTTTAAGACCAAAATTCTATCAAACAACATTAATGCTATTAAAACACCCCTTCACCAAAAATTACAACCATTTAAGCACAATGTATAATAGCTGCAACCAATTTTCAGATTTACAACAAAATAAGCATAGTGTACGACAAAATAAGAATGATATAATTTTCAGACTTACAACATTAATGTTATTAAAGTGGTCAATTTATTAATGACTATAATGACTACTACTTACAAGAAAAGAAAAATAGTGTACAACACTTTAATGCACATAATTTTCAGACGTACAAGACAAGAAGCATAGTGTACAACAAAACACCATATTAATGCTATTTAATGTAGTCAATTATTTAACTGGTCAATAAATACAGTTAATACATTTATTAAAACATCCTTACATAAGAAATACAAATTATCAAGCATATTTTACAACCAAATTAAACACAATTCATGCATTAAATTTCATTACTACAAATAATAAAACACATTATACAAATATTCAAGCCCGAACAGGCAACGGGCCAAATGGACTTGAGCCCGAACGGGCGCGAACCAAATGGGCTTGAGCCCGAGCAGACACAGGCCAACGGGTTCTAGCCCGAACGGACACATGTTATACGAAATTCTTGATATCGGTAAATTTATTGTTAAAAAGAACATAATAAACTAAAATACATTATTCATCGAAATTTTTTATTTCAAGGTACCCTCCGCTGCAACGAGCGGATACCCTGCTAGAATAACTAACAAACAAGTTCTTTTTTCAATCAATGTGGGACAAAATTTTTAAAATAAAAATTTAGAAAAGTCTTCATATCATATACAGAACTGTTTGTTTCACGAGGGTGGCAAATGCACCCAAATATGCGTAAACAGGAATAGTCGGGTTCTTTGTGGAAAAGTCTTGTGTAAGGGATTTCATTATTGATAGCGGATGATGGTAGGATGTTTAGGAGATATGTGGCCATATGTAGTGCTTCAACCCAAAATGTGGGTGGTAGGTGTGCTTAGAAAAGTAGTGTGCGGATGACGTTATTTATTGGCGGATCATGCGTTCCGCCGTGCCGTTTTGTCGGCAGGTTTTTGGGCAAGAAAATCTAAGTTGAATGCCATTATTAGCAAAAAGTGTTTAGTCGTTTGTTATCGAACTTACCGCCATGGTCATATTGGAAACTCTTAATTTCACATTAAAATTTATTTTTAACATAATTACGAAAATGTAGGAACTTATCAAACATGTCAGATTTAGAACGAAAAGCATAAATCCACAAATAATGAGAGAAATGATCGAGAAAGAGAACATAATATTTAAAACCACTATAACTAACAATATGAGAAGTCCATAAATCAGAATGAATAATATCAAAACTATGTTCAACAATAGAATCCGAACTAGAAAGGAAGCTTCACATGTTTTCCAAGTTGAAAAGCATGACAAATATGTGTAGACTTCTTTTCTTTATTACATGGAATAAAACGACGAGAAATAAGAGACCGTAGTACATCGTCACCGGGACGACCGAGAGGGGAGCAGTGGGGATGCATGACGGCTTGGTAACTGGATAGATGTCACCCGAACTGTCACATCAAAGGAGTGTTAGGATAGATGTCAACGTGATAGTGAATAATCCACAAACATCATACTATTCAAAACACATTTAACCCACATACACTTATGGTATATAACCAACCAACAACATATATCTTCAGCCTATGTGGGATAGAGTGTTAGGATAAAACGCTACAAAATATCTTCATTAAAAAAAGGTAAGAAAGAGATAATGCAACAATTCTTAACAGTTAGTGAAAGAAAGATTTGTTGCATGGAACATCAAATTGATGTTTATTAGCAACTAACTTATGTGTTTATAATTCACGAAACATAAAGGCAAAAGTGTAAAAGAACCTATGTTTACTAAGCAAAAAGTATTAGCGTTTACTTATCTGAATTTGTTTATATAGATATCTACATGTTGTTGTATACGTAGTATGTTACATGTTCAGGTCATGAATACAATTCCTTGTTATATTGTGATACTTGTTTATGTTTGTTTAAAAAACTTGTGCCGACTGCAGATCATTAAGCATTTTTTGACTGTAACTAGAGAACATTCATATTTCTTGCCTATGCTTGAGATAGTTCTTCGCCTTGTAACAGTCCTTTGAATAATTGGTTTTAATATACATGAAAATTAGAATTGATTAATAGAGTTACTTGAAAATATATTAAGAACAACTGATTGGTAATTACGACCATCATCCATTACTACTGTCAACGTAACACCAAATCCGTTTAACCTCTCATCACTCTCATCTATTTTACTTCAACATAGAAACTGCAACCAGTAAAAAAAAAAAAAAAAAAAAAAAGAAAAAACGTTAAGTTTGATCGCGGTTCAAAGCACGAGCCGATGAAGGCCACCACGAGCTAACCACTTACCGTATGACTCTCAGGGCGTGAATGTATATAGCAAACTATATATGTAAAAAAAATCTAAGCATAATACCAGAATAGGAATTGAATGAAAGTGTACCCATGCTAGTTGTTCTATTCTAAAATCAAACAAGATTTCAAATTGATTCCATCCGTGATTCATATAAAATAAAAGAAAATGATTTGGAGACCTAATTATGCGTCTACAAACATGCCTAAAAATACATGGCATGATCCTGATCGTTTCAGAATGATGCCACGCAGGTTTAGGCATGAGTTTAGGCCTCCCAATCACTACTCTAAAATAAATTTGTAACAATTCAACCATTCAAGTATCAGCATGAAAACATTATACTATTCCAGGCACATGTAATGCACATAGACTAGGGTACATAACTAGCTAACAAGTTCTTTCTAGAATCAATGTGGGATAGAATGTTAGAAAAAGACAAAACTCTCCATGTTATATAATAGATTTTTATGTACATGAAAAGAAAGAGATATATAACGCAAGAGTTATCAAAATTTGGTGAAAGAACTATTTGTTACATGGAACTCCAAATTGAAGTTTAGAAACGAACTAATTTTTTGTTTTCGGAGCACGAATTATGAAGGGAACATCTTGGATAACATGAAAGTATAAATTATTAATGCTCTAAAATGAAAGATTGCAAATTTTTCAGCATCGAACTAAAACAACCTGTTGTTTTTCTAAAAACATGGGGCTAGGGTTTTCCTATCCAAATTGATTCGCAAAGAAAATTCACACATCGTAGAATAAATTACGTTTTTTGGTCATGGAGGTTAAAAGTATTTTTGCATTATGATACCTGTTATGGCCATGGGTTGTGTAGCAAACTTATTATGCCGATCACTACACATTTTTAAATGCTCAGTGTGTATATTATTAATGTACATATTTCGGTTGGCAAGTAGCTAATCAAAGTTTTTGGTAAGCATGCTTATGAGATAAGTACTTATGTCAAAATCGAAAAGAAAGCAGCTAGCCAAACCTTTATTATATCCAATATGTTGTTATTGCTCTAAAAAGATGAATTGTTGTTCAAGTAGAAATCGATATTTAACTCAAAGAATTACGTTTTCAGTTGTTTGGGTAAAGTATTTTCTATATTATGATGCCTGTTGGGTTTATTTTGGCCTTAGGTTAAAATCTATTATGTGAAAAAAAGTACTTATGTTACAATCTCATTATAAGCATTTTATATAGTTGCTGATAACATCGTATAATTGGGCCTGAAATAAAGAACATGCATCACATTAGCCCAAATATACTGGCATTGTCTAGTAGCTATCTTCTTTTTCTTTTTTGCTAAAGCTGCCCAATAGTTGGATGGTTCCAAAAGAGAAATAAGATTTACAAAAACATGCATGTGGTCGTGAAAAAAATTTGGCAATAAAGAGAATCGTTTAGTATGGAGTATAGGCCTATGGGTTTAAAAATCCTTAAATATTCAAAGTCGATAATGATTATTGAAATAACAGTTGTTGATTGTCACTATCGTTGTTGTGTATGTGCAAGACCACGTTAGAACGAAAATATATATGGTAGTGGATCAATATAAGACATTCCAAAGGATTTCTTCACTATGTGTATGAATTATCTAATAAGATTCATGTTGGTTATTGACTATTGAGTTAGATCGAACATGATGCAATTTTACATTTCTATTGTTTTTTTTTAATTAGCTTCACAATTCGTTTTCCTTTTTAATCTCTGTGAAATCAATATTAAGATGGTCTCCAACAAAACATGTTTTAGAGTACTAACATAAGTGAAAAATTAAAGAGTTTATAAGAGTCTTTGAATATTCCGACACCCTCTCAGATTTTTTTTAACTGAGAGTGAGATAAGACATTCAAAGACATATAGTAGTCTCAACACATTTAACATACATAAACCTATGGTATATAACTAACTAAATACTTCTATCTTCAGCCTATGTGGGATAGAGTTTCAAATAATGACAAGAAAAAGGATGAAGACTTTACTTACAGTTTGATGGTAAATCCGCATATAACCCACATGACTTGATGTCTCGTTCTTTTTATTGGTGTAGGTTTAGAAGTAAGGCGTCTTTTAGTTGGATAGATTGGCTTAAAAATCCCCACCTTGTAACTTTGTAATTTCCTAGCTCATTGCTAATTTTTTTTACATATATCCGCCGTTCAAAAAATAAATAAATAACCAGCTTGTCAAAAACAAATCTACTTGAAGAGCTTAGCAATAAATCAGACCTTGTTCTATATATACATACTTTCGTAGATGCGATTGTAAACGAGAACACATACCCCCTAAAAATACATCATAGATTTTGAGTGAAAAACAATTATAGAACGATCAACATATCAACTTATTAATGAATAGTTAGGGGTAAAAAGTAAAGAGTTTAAAAGTTTCACCAAGCTATCCGACTTATTTTACATTTCTAATTAAATTTTGTAATATTGGACTCATTTTTATGTTCTTTCACAAATCTTTTTAACGGTAGACTTAAATATTTTATTTTCTTTACGCATAGATCAAGTTAAGAAAAAACTTATAACTTGTTTTATCATTAGTAAATACCTCAAGGGTTAAAACTAAAATATATAAATTTTTTATTGAAGTAAAACCCTCTTTTAAGGGGTGTTTACGAAAATTTTGTCCAACCATGTCTCATGTTTATTAATTAAATATTATTAACATGAAAGGGGCATTTACATATATTCTCACATACACACTCATATTTACATATTTCCCAAAACAGTACTTTAACAGGCTTGTATATCATGCATATAAAAATTGTGTTTGGGAAAATATGAAAATATAGGTGTGTATGTGGTAGGGCTGAGCATCGGGATGATCCCGACCCGTCCCGTCCCGATCCCGATTTATCCCGATCCCGAATTGCCGGAAAAATCAAACCGCCTCCTGACCCGAGTGTAGATCGGTTACTGTCGGTCGGTGTCGGGAGGCAGTCGGGACAATTTTCGTCTTTGTGTTTTGTCGGGTAATCCCGATTCCCGACCCGATCCCGACTAGCCGGAAAAATCAAACTGCCTCTCGACCCGAGTGTAGATCGGTTACTGTCGGTCGGTGGCGGGTGGCGGTCGGTTGTCGGTCGGAGCAATATGTGAGGATATATAAAAATCTCCCGACAGGAAATAATTCATTTTGTAGTTACAAAATATCTATTGTACACAAGATGTAACAAAAAGGCAAAAATAAATTCATAACTAACTATGTATATAGGAACATAATTTCAAATTTTATTTTAGGAGCTTCGACACTTTAATTGAATATTATTATATATGAATGATAATATATGTTTGGTAACTGTTTATAGTAGTAATATTTGGGAATATAGCGCATCGTTTAGTATGGACCTATGTAAAGTTAAAGATTTTGGTGTTCCACCATAACATGTTATAGAGTAAAGAATCAAAAATAAAAAATGAACAAAAAGTCAAGAGTTATATGAATTTTGAGAAAATGAGTACCCAACAAATTTTTTAACTTGCAAGAGACCGATTATCTGAAAACATTATACTATGCTAGACATATTTGCTTTACTTAGACTACATTATATTAGTAACAAACAATTTATTTCTTTAACCAATGTGGGATTACATTTTTGGGCCATGAAAGTTGGAGTTTGTCTATGCTTTTCACACTTGTTACGGCCTATCAATAAGCATGTTTTGAATGCTCAAATGTACAAACCTAGGGTTGCAAGTTGTTAGGCATAGTTTTTGACAAACATGCTTATGTCAAGATCTAAAAATTAGCAGCTTGGCAATCCTTTTAGCTTATTATAGTAATAAAGTGTTAAGTGTTTACTTTATAAATCATTATTGACGTAGAAATGGATATTCGGCTCAATGAGTTATTCAGTTGTTTGGGTAAAGTATTTTCTGCATTATGATGCTTGTTTGGTTTAAATTTTATTATGTGAAATAGAGTACTTATGTTACAATCTCGTTATAAGCCGTTAGGCAATCTTCCATATAGTTCAAGATAATATATACTAGCCTACTAGGGAGTTAGTTGAAAATATTTGCAAGCATGTAACAACGACATAAGATGTAATTAGTATTTGTAATCTCGATGAGTAAGAACATGAGATATTGACTACCTTAACTTCTTCCGGTTCTTGAATTACCTTCATAGAAAATATTGTGCTGCTTAGATCAAAATTTGTGTCACTTGGATCAACATTCTTTGTCCTTGGTTAAAATAACCATTAAGCCATCATTATTGCGAAAACATATAAGATACACTACCTTTAACAAATATGACATCGCGTTCACATTGCAGACTATATCAATGGAGCTATCATGATTCAAATGGTTAGGGGGTGTTTGGACATGCGTTTTGAAAGGATCTTTTCAACTATCTTATATGAATAGGTTCGCAGCATCTAACTGGGAACTAATCTGAAACTTATTGTTTAATCCTTAACATCAAATAATCATAATCATGACGTTAAGCCAAATCAATCACATAATTAATTTTATAATAAGAATCCAGAATCCAGCAAGAAAAGGTACCTGATCTGCAAACTAATTGTTCTCCTCAATGGTTTCTATTAGTTCAACATTTTCCTTTGCTTTTACACCATATTATTGATCCTCGTTTTTAGTAGGTGTATTCTCGATTAAAATCACCTTTGATTTACCCAATTTTTGCTCTCAGTTCAAATCAGATTCATTGATAAAACAAGAATTTCGATACTAATGTTGGTAAAACATTATGAAAAGAAGCATACTAGTGTAGATGTGGCAGAATGGTAGTTCATATAAGTTGGGTAAAGGATGAAAACGAGTTCGTTTTGAATGGGTCAGTTTTGGTACGGGTCAAATCAGGCCAGTTTTGGTACGGGTCAATCCAGTGTTCTTCTTCTCGGTACCAATCCACTTTTTGCACACGCCTAGTTAAGTATGGACGGCAACTGTTGGCTACCCTAATGGACTTTGACCCAACCCAACCTAACATAGGGGAAAGAGACCCAAACTAGAAGTTCACATGGATATGTAATACAGAGTATGATAATTTTATATTTTTAAGCATTTTCTAAATTACCGCTTGGGTCTTATCAGAGTATTTTCCCGACCCGATCCCAACATAGGGAAACAGACCCAAGTAATCTCCAATATAATTATGTAAATTATACCAACACCAAACTATAAATTTTTGGCGTGTATAAACGACATTTACAAATACGTACTCTTTTGGCATTCTAAGTAACCTGTGTGTAATTAAAGATAAAAATAGTTTCCACAAAACATGTTTTACGGTAAAAAAATATTTATAAAATTGTTTTCAGGTGGTCACCACACGAAGGGTTATATTTTCTTAACTCTCCGATGGAAAATCAGCTAAGAACATTACGTTATTCTAGAGACATGACAATCGCATACACTATGGTATATTAGTCACAAACAATTTCTTTCTCCATCCTATATGGAACAGAATGTTCGGATAAAAGACTAGAAAAGGTTTCCATTAAAAGAATGGTAAATTGTTATAGAAAAATTCCTTTGACAATGAAAGAAAGAAAATCCAAGAGTTATCAAGAGCTCGTAAAATTCAGTGTTTGGAGCATGAATCAGAAGCAAACTAACAACTTGAATAACGTGAAATCACATGCTGTTGTTGCTCTAAAATGGAAAGATTGGAAATGTTTAAAGCGGTGTATTAAAAGAGTGCGGTTTTTTTCAAAGAAATAGGGGTTTGCGTTTACTTATCTTAAATCGTTTATGTAGAAATCTATATATGAACATATCGTTGAGTGAACCATGTTTTTGGATCATAAACGTTAGAGTGTTTTAGTATTATGATACTTGGTTTGGCCCTAGGTTGTTTAAAAACTAAAGTAAAATTAAAAATTCATACTTTCAGACATATCTTTATCTTAAAAACTTCTTTAGCTTGCAAGAAAATAATGTCTGAAAACATAATACTAATCTTAAACGCATAACACACATATCTTACGGTATATTAGTAACCAACAACTTTTTTATCAACCCATGTGGGATAAAATGCTAGGATTATAAGGTTAGAGAAGGTAACCATATAATATTAAAGGTTTTTATTTACATGGAAAGAAAGAGATAATGCAAGAAAGAAAGATAAGTCACTTGCTCCAAATTGAAGTTCAGAAGCAACTAAGCTAAAGTTTTCAACGACACACAACATTTATATCAAAATCTATAAGTAAGCAACTATGCAATCCTTTATTGTTGATAACATAAGTCATATGTTTTTATTGCTCTAATATTAAAATTGAGATTCGGCTAAATGACTTACGTGCTCATGTGTTTGTATAAAGTGTGTCTATATTATGCTACTTGTTTTGGCCCAAGCTTGTTAATATCTCAAAATTGTAAAAGAGAACTTATGTTAACATCTTATATTGAGTGGCTTTGATAACGTAGTCATAGCGCAATGGGCTGGTCTGCGGCATAAAAGAAATAGAACTCCCAATATTGTCTTCCATGGCTTATGGGTCCCAATACTGTTTTTTATGGTGTATGAGGGAGGTTGAGATGTAGACGCCTTACCTCTACATAAGGCAGAGATGATGCTTCCGGTTCTACCAAATGTAAAAATAGACCTCCGACCTTGCTCAAGGGTTAATTCCATATATCACCAATTAAAACTCTTTAATGTCATATTTGTCTAACCAAAACACATAATATCATATATATAACCATTTTAAATACAAAATTTATCATATCTACCCATTTTATTGTTAAATCAATTAAACATCAATTAACATCATTTAAATACCTATTGTACCCTTCATAAAAATGCATCACCTACTCTACCTTCACATACATACTATGTGGCCATGATCTGATATTACTACTAAAAATAATTTGTTCGTCTCTCACGATTCCAATCTCCGAGGCAAATTTGGAATTCAAATATCAAGCCAAAGATATGATATCTCTTTTATTAAGGTGAGTGAATTCATGTAATGTCATATCTCATATGAAATTATGATTTATTTCTCTTCCTTTGGCCATTGACATGGATATCTGTTTAGAGTTGAGATCAATATAGAACTCATATTTGTCATAGAACAAATGAACCAATTATAGCCATTCATTTTTTATCTAAATTAATAAAAAATCGTTTTCCACATTTTTTTTAAAACAACATATCTTACAAACGGTAAATCTTCAAACTATAAAAAAAATACACCATCGCGATGAGAATTAAATTATCTTTCTATAGATATGCACTTTTATATATTTTCGAAAAACATTTTTTTCAAAATTCCGTCCGAAAAATCATATATGATTTTTACGAATCATATATGATTTGTGAAAATCATATATGATTCGATTTTTACGAATCATATATGATTTTTACGAATCATATATGATTCTCAAAAATCATATATGATTCGTAAAAATCGAATCGTATATGATTTTCACAAATCATATATGATTTTTGTTGACCGAAATTTTGAAAAAAAAAGTTGTTAAAAATATATAGTAGTGCATATCTATAGAAAGATAATTTAATTCTCGTCGCGATGGTATAATTTTTAACGCGTAACGATTAACGGTTTGCAAGATAATTAATTTTTTTAAAAAAGGTGAAAGTTTATCATAATAAAAAAATGAATGGCTATTATTGGTTCATTGTATCTATGGTAAATTTGAGATCTATATTGAACTTTTGCCAATCTTCCATATATTTTGTGCAACATTATTATAGTTAGTAAACTAAATGTGATTTATATCAAATGTGACGTCATATACAAAATTTTAAGTGTATACGTGTGTTTAAGCAATGTTTTGAAACCCGGGTCGACTCGGCCGGGTTAACTGGTTGGACCGGTTCCGGGCAAAAAAAGGGTCAAAATAACTCGGGTTTCTAAAACCGGGTTAACCAGTTAGACCCGCCTCGTTTTGAGTGACCGGGTCAACCCGTTCTCGAAACCCGCCGGGTTTGGTTTTTTCAATTTTTTATAAAACCGGGTTGACCCGGATTGACCCGGTGGTTGAACCGGTTGACTTGGCTGTCGAACCGGTTGACCCGGTATTTTTTATATATATATATTTTTTAATGAAAACCGGGTTGACCCGGCGGTCGAACCGGTTGACCCGGTGACCGGTGATTCGACCGGGTCGATTGTAAAACCGGGTTTCAAAACATTGTGTTTAAGATCTCAATAAAAGCAGCTAGGCAATTCTTTATAAACTTGCAGAAATTATATTATATACGAGATTTATTCTTATGGAGTTAGTTGAAATTGTTTTATAAATATAAACATACAAGAAGTGAACATATAACGGATAATAAGGGCTTGAACATAAATAAAGTTCAATTGTTCATCAATTTAGCCCTGAATAGTAGCTTAAATTATGTGACGTATAAATGATTATTTTGATATAAACTCATTCACAACATGACTCACATGTAATAATCAAAGCATTTGCTACAAGTTCTTAGGACATATAGTAGCTTAAATTGCGTGAACGACAACCACAATATCATCACAAGACATATTTTTCTCCTATTTTTAATTGCTTTCCTAGTTTACATATGTTCATTTCTTCTTTTCTAGTCATCAAGTGTGGCTCATCTTAAGACAAGCTCGCAAGAGATACAATATATGTAGGAGGTTGTGGCCAGGATTTTTATAATCCTTCATCGTTAGCATGTAGCTAAGTTGGTTCTCGATAGGAAAGGAAACTTCTAATATACTTAGTCTTGCTGATAGTTGTACTTTAAACTTCTAGTATGGATCTATTGAAGTATCATGATAATTGAAATAGTAGTTGTTGATTATCACTATCCTTGTAGTATTAGTGTAAAGACCACATTATATATCTCGCTATGATCGAATTTTGAACTATGATACAATATGTTTATTTCATGTTGTTTGTTGATTGTCGAATTAGATCGTGCGTGTATTTGTTTTGCACGTTGCATATTAATCACAAGAGTTCAGATACATTTTTACATTTCTATTGTTTCTTTATTAGCTTTGATAATTTCTTTTCTTTTCTAACATGTGTGAAATTAACGATTAAACATGTTTTGTACCGAATTAAAAGAAAAAGTAAAGATTAAACATGTTTAAGAGTACTAAATCAAAAGAAAAAAAAAAGCTAAGAGGTCATATGAGTTTCCACATACCTCTTGAGGGATCTAGATTTTTTCAACCTAGAACACAAAGAGATATCCGAAGACATAATACTATTCTCAACACATTTACCACACGTACACTTATGGTATATAAGTAACCAACAACTTCTTTCTTTGGCCTATGTGGGATACAGTTTTAGGATAACATGTTACGTACAAAATATCTTCATAAAAAAAATGGTAAGATAGAGATGATGCAAGAGTAACGTCATCACAATCTGGTCATACTACCAGAATCGGAATTGAATGAAGTATAATGTGAGTCACGCTATCTGTTCTATTCTAAAAATTTAATATTGTGTGCAAGCACACAAAGTATAGTTTCATCAATTTATGAATGCGTCTCCGTTAAGATTCAATTATATTAGTAGCCGTAGACCAAGAAATTTTGTCTACCTATTTCATCTTCAACTCTACTTTCCAACTACATGTTCTTCGGACATATAGTGGCTTAAATTGCGTGAACGACAACCACAATATCATCCTAAGACAAAGATTTCTTATATTTCCGATTGCTTCCTTAATTTAGATCTGTTAGTTTCTTCTTTTCAAGTCATCAAGTATGGCGCCTTTAAAATCCTTCATCAGCGTATAGCTCACACAACAACGAAAACAACAACGTGCGACGAGACTTTTGGTGAGGACATCCGTGTCCTCTCCAATGGGGGCAAATATTGTAGTGTCAGTTGGTTTGTGATATGAGAGAATTTCATATTGACTCTTTATTTTTTTATTACTCCCTCCGTTTTAAAATTTATGTCCGTTTTGACTTTTGAAATCAAACTTTGACTATAAATATTTTTGTTTGTATTATATAATACTTGATAAACTATATACCAATGAAAACTACATTTAAAACACAATCCATTCATATATTTTGCATCAAGTATTATATAATATAAACAAAAATATTTAAAGTTAAAGTTAAATTCAAAAAGTCCAAATGGACTTAAATTTTGGGACGAAGGTCGTATTAATTTTACATATGCCCAAAGTACAATTATTGAATGCATTTTGTACAACGCTTTTAATCATTATTTGGGTAAATATGAAATTTTTAAGTTTTAGTTGCGGAGACCCCTGAAGGGGTGTGGTAACATTCACCCACATACCATTCTTATATAGCAGCCAAAATACATCCCCTTATGTAACGATCAATAGTTTGTGAGATATTTAGTTTTTAAAAATGAAGGTGAAAGTTTATTTTATTATTTTGATGAAAAATGAATGATTGAGAATGGCTTATTTGATCTTTATTTTTTCTTTGATCTTTATTGAATCAAAATCGTCTAAAGGATATCCTCGCTATGAATAATTTAATGAGAAATAAGGGTTTTTTTTTTTTTTTACACATGTATCATTTCTCTATTGGCTTCTATGAAAAACAAAACTCGTGTCTCATTAAATTAGTCATAGATTTATTTAATTTGCTCGTCATTTTCATTCTTGTTATTAAATATCTTTCAGCAATTCTTTTTCAATTTAATCAAATAAGATATACACATTTTAATTCATTTTTACGTATATATCATTTCTTTATTCGCATTTGAAAATTTGTGTTCCTTTTTAACCTGTGTGAAACTAAAGTTTAAAGTGGTCTCTACCAACATATGTTTCGCAGTAGAGAAATAAAGTAAAAAAAGTTAAAGAGTTTATACAAGTTTCCCATTGTTCTACTTATCTGTCAATTTTTTTAGCCGAAATAAAATGGAATAGCTAAAAACGTAATACTATTCTTAAAACATTTGACCCACAAACACTATGTGTATATTAGTTCCCACCAACTTCTATCTTAAGTCTATGTGGGATAGAATGTTATGAAAAGTCTCACAGACAGAAATCCCATGTATGATATTGCTTAAATAGTTAGTTTACTTCACCTTCATTTGCCAATTTTTTTATTTCATTTGTAATCTATAATGGTTTGAACAAATTAGAGCATTTCAATTGTTTCTCCACTCTTTCTTAAAAAAATAAAAATAATTTTTCATCTTATGCTATCGGATGCTAAATATTTAAATGTTTTTCACCAAAACATGTTTTATAGTAAACAAGTTCTACCTTTAAACCTATGTTTTATAATGACATGATAGAAAGTTAGAAAAGTTGTCCATAGACAAAATGTTTTACAGTAAATAGTAACTTATATATCATCTTTGGAATGTATAGTACCTGTCCAATTACATCTACTACTTCAAACTT
>OU343225.1:323523050-323710326 GCA_910596185.1 Chrysanthemum makinoi | reverse complement strand
GAGCAAGAAGAATAAGGGTTAGTAAAGTGGGATTTGATCGCAAAGCCTTTAGAGAATTGTGGTGAAAGCAATTGAAAAGTTATGCAATATATAGAGATTTGGAGAATTTTGGTTGAACCGCCTTGTAAATAATTATGGTAATAAGTAGGAGAAACCATTTAGGAATCCTTATATAAAAACCGACGGTAACAACTCAACTTGCAAAGTAATCATTGCATACTCTTTTGAGTAAGTACTAATGGCTAGTTCATCAGTACTAAATAGGCTTATCAGTACTAACTTATAACCATCATATTACCTTACCCATTAGTATTATCTTGTAGTTTGAAATTATAATAACAACCCCATTTTGAAGGGATTAGTGTGTTACGACACTTAATCAGTGGTCACTCACATGGCTCCCCGATTTGGCTAAACCAATGGTTTCAATGAATAGCACTGCCTATGATGGATAGTCCCATTAAAAGGGCCTTCCTAACAGGGTTTCCAGCTCGTGGCAGGTGTTGCCCCCAACACAAGTGTTGGATTCACAGTTGCTCGTTGTTCTCTAAGCCAGATGCCCTTGGGCTAGTCACATTATCTGTAAACATATAGAATGGCAAAGAGTGGGTTAGTGTAGAATGACCTGACTAACTAAAACCATCAATTCATGTTCATTAATACCACAAGATGCCACACAATGCTTTGGCATCACAAAAATCTAGAGTTACAGCAAGTTCCATCATGTTGTGGCATCAGAATGAGCATAAGTGAGAGAACCACACTTGCTGTAACAATTAGTCACCAAACTCCATCCATATTGCTTGTGCTATACCTGAAAAGTTAGTCCAAAACCAAGAAAACACAATCCAAGAGATTTTCTTGCCAATCCGTATTAACATTACACAATCAGTATTAATTAGATAATAATCAGTACTAATCACCAGTTTACAAAATTTTACAAAAATGAGAGAGATAAGACACATTACGGATGAAGCATCCCAATACTTGTGACTAAGTACTGAAACCTTCCCAATTCAAAAGCTCTTGTTAAAAGATCTGCAACATTAAACTCAATATCAATCATGTCAACCTGGATAAGTTTCTTTTCATTACAGTCTCTTATAAAGTGATGTCTTATCTCTATATGTTTAGTTTTAGAATGAAAAACTGGATTTTTGATAATGCATATAGTACTGTTGTTATCCATATAAATGACAGTGCCCATGAAATTATACCCATAATCAACATCCGATTCTAATCCGAGAGAACTTGACCAAAGAACTTGCAGTAGCTACATACTCACCTCAGTTTTAGATTTTTCCACAATGCTCTTCTTGTAATCGCCATGAAATCAACCTATCTCCAAGAAACTGACATCCTCCAGTGGTTGACTTCCTATCAAGACTTGCCCCAGCATAGTCACTGTCAGAGTAAGCTACCAGATCAAAGGGAGAGTCCTTAGGATACCAAAGGCCTAGTTGAGCGTGGCCTTTCAGATATCTAAAGATTCTTTTAACTGCATGCATGTGAGAAAGCTTTGGAGAGACTTGGAATCTTGCACATGCACACACTGCAAACATAATATCTGGTCTGGAGGCAGTCAAATACATCAATGATCCAATCATGGATCTGTAGAGGTGCTTATCAACTTCTTCACCATCAGCATCTGAAAGTAATGGCTTATTATGCTCCATAGGAGTGCTTGCAATCTTTGTATTATCATAGCCAAACTTCACCAAAATCTCCTTGACATACTTATCCTGACTGATAAATATGTCATCTATTTTCTGGTTGACCTGTAGCCCAAGAAAGAAGGTGAGTTCTCCTATAGAACTCATCTAAAACCTATCATGCATCAACTTTTCAAACTCTCTGCGTAGATCCTGTTTGGTTGAGCCAAAAATAATGTCATCAACATAGATCTGAACCAGCAGGATATCATTCTTCAGATTCTTGATGAATAGAGTCTGATGAACCCATTGCCCAAAAGATACTTGGCCAATGTTTTATACCAAGCTCTTGGGGCCTGATGCAGACCATAGAGTGCCTTTTGAACCCTATATACTTTGTCAGGAAAGTTGGGATCTTCAAAGCCTGGAGGTTGACAGACATAAACTTCCTCCTCAATCTTTTCATAGAGGAAAGCACTCTTCACATCCATCTGGTATACTGTGAAGTCTTTGTATGATGCAAAGGCCAAGAATAATCTGATAGCTTCAATCCTTGCCACTGGAGCAAAGACCTCTTCATAATCGATTCCTTCTTGTTGTGTATACCCTTGAGCCACCAGTCTAGCCTTGTTCCATATTACTACACCTCTTTCATCTTTCTTGTTTCTGAAAACCCATTTAGTGCCAATAGCTCTCTTGCCATCAGGAAGATCCAGAAGAACCCATACATTCTGAAGTTTGAACTGGAGAAGCTCTTCTTGCATTGCTTCTACCCATGCTTCATCTTTAAGAGCTTTGTAGACTTTCTTTGGTTCTGCCTGTGAAACAAAGCAAGCAAAGAGACATTTTTTAGTGTCCCCATGTATCCTTTCTTCATAGATGGCACTAAAGAATTCAGTCTTACTATGCTGAAATTTAGATCTTGTAGCTG
Source organism: Chrysanthemum makinoi (assembly GCA_910596185.1). Lineage (NCBI taxonomy): Eukaryota > Viridiplantae > Streptophyta > Magnoliopsida > Asterales > Asteraceae > Chrysanthemum > Chrysanthemum makinoi. The sequence continues at coordinate 323,707,743 of OU343225.1, read as the reverse complement.
TTAGACCCGTTTCCCGAGTACTGGGACCCCACCCTAGATGAAAATGGACCAAAGGCCTTATGTGATTGGCTAGTCAATGAATTTTATATTGTAGTCAACCTGATAGTCAAACTAATAGTCAAAAAATATTGTGTTATAGTTATTGAAAGTAGAGGGACCTAAGTTGCTATATTGTAAACTTGTTATAGAAGTATTTAGTGACCCAAATTATAAAGAATGGGACTTGAGGGACCATTTATGTCAAATGGAAAAAGATGCCATCTACAAATGTCTGGACCCTTCTTTACTTATCATGATATTTCCAGAAATATTAAGAGTGTGGTATATGTCGTGATAGAGAAAAGGAGGGAAAAAGGGGAAATGGTCTTGAAGCCAAATTGATGAAGAATTAAGGTGTTGTATCAAGTGTTGAAGCCTTAATAATGATCTTTATGAAAGTAAGTATTCAATTGGTGAATTAATTATGAATTAAAAGTTAGGGTTCTTATACCCAAGATTGGGTGTTTTGGGTAATTGTGTTTTTAAACACTAATCATGATGTTATGTTAAAACCCTTTTGGTTGAATTGAAGGAAGATGGGTAAATTTGGGATATGATCATTATATGATCATGTAAATAATTAAAGAGTTATAGTAATGATGGGATGACCTTATTATGGGTTAAAGTTGAGTAATTTATGGGTTGGATCATCATATAATCAAAATATGATTATATGATGATTAGAGGTTGTTTATGTAATATTGTTATAGACATTCAATCATGTACTAAGTGCATGTTATAATTATGTGGTTAAGATGTTAGCTATGGAAAGTAAGGAAGATGGTGAAGGATGATGATGATAGCTTAGCTTGGAGCTAAGGTAAGTTAACCGGTTATAAGCTAGCATTATGTGGATTTCATGTGTTATGTGTTATGTGCTTATAATTGTTAAGCTTATTGTATGATTGATGTGTAAGTGTTATATGTAAGTGTTGGGCCTAGCTAGCGAGAAAGATAGACTAGCTCGGGAGTGGGCTAGTAACGAGTAATTGACATTAAGAGGCCTAAGGTATGCGTTAGTGGTTCGTAATGCGAAGATTGGATAGTTATGTTGTGTATGATACTTGAATGATATATGATGATAGATTATACCCGCTTTACTTACTAAGCGAAAGCTTATGGTTTAGTTGTTTAACCGTTTTGTAGGTTTAATTGTGAAGAAGGCAAAGCGATTGGAAAAGGCTTAAGGATTGGAAGAGTGTATGTTAGAAGGTTTGTATGTAAATAGGAGCTTAGGTAGAATACAGAGCTCAAAGTCAAAGTTGTTCCCCGGGAGTTTTAAATGGGTTAAATGTTTGTAATGTCAAGTCTTTGAAATGGTTTAACACTCATTTTATAGGTCCTAAAGCATGTTAAAGGGTTATGTTTAGATGGTGTATGCAAACAGGTCAAAACGGGTGTTTGGCATAACACGCGTTACTTTGTAAAGCACTTTTCCCCGGGTCATTATGACCAAGTTTATGCATATATTTGATGTTTATAATGTTTTAATGATTTCTGGAAGTTTTGGTGTTATGTCATGTTATAGAAGTTGTTTTAAGGAAAATGGGTCAAAAGTACACAAAAGGGGTATGCAGAAAAAGGGGTGTTTGGGACAAGGTCTATTTTAACCTATTTTGGGTCAAACGGGTCAAGAATGTTTGGAAAAACAATGTATATGGTTAAATGTTTGTAAAGTGGTTAAAATAGTTGGAGAACTAGTTTGGAGAACTAGTAGAGAACTAGTTTGGAGAACTAGTCGAAGTCAGTTTTCGAAAAATCATATCTTTTTAACCAGAATCGTCACGGGTCGTGCCACCCGTCATTTCGAAGGTAATTGAGTCTAGTTTCATGTAAAAATAATTTCAAGGGTCAGTTTGTTACAGAATTATATCAGTTCAACGATTAGCAATAGCATGTCAGTTTTAAGTCAAATCGTTTCTGTGTAAAAGTTTAAATTTCAATGATTTTAAGTCGTGTCATTCACGGGGTGTAACAGTAGCTCTTTCAGCATGAACATCCCCAATAACATTTTCCAAGGGATGATCCTGATTGATTCTTCTGTGTGGTGTAGCGGGAACAGCATAAGATGAAGCTATATTTGTAAAATCAATCTCATCAGCTTCACCATAGGGATCAGGAACCTCTGTATTAACTGATGGAATGGAATGAGGACCATCAGTACTAAATTTTGGCTCATCAGTACTAACATGTGGCTTATTAGTATTAACCACATTAGTACTGATCACTTGAGGTTCTATCACTGTGTCATCTGTATTGGTTACACCTCCTTCAGCATTAGAATCATTGGTCTTTTGAGGGTGATCATCATCGTTGTTTGCCTCCCCTGAAGAAGTACTTCCAACTGAGTTGTCCTTCCAAATGGGCAATAGGACATAGTCATCATCATCATCAGAATCTGCATCAGGACCTTGCTTTTCTCCTGCAATAATGTTAGAATCCACATAAACAGGCACATAGTTCATAGATTCTGTTAGCATATCAATATCAAAAAGCCATTTTGGTCCTTGCCCCTCTACACTAGGTTTATCCTCAAGATACTCTATGTGCAGATACTCCTCTATCCATCTGGTTCTAGAATTATAAACCCTAAAGGCTTTACTATTTAATGAGTAGCCAACCAGATATCCACTATCAGATTTTCCATCAAACTTACCTAAGTGGTCAATGGTATTGAGAATAGAGACATGACACCCAAAAGGTTTAAGAAAGTCTAGGGTAGGCTTTTTACCTAAAAACAGCTCATAGGGAGTCTTGCCATGAGGCTTTACTATCAGTACCATGTTCTTAACATAATAAGTAGTATTAACTGCCTCAACCCAAAATGTTGTGGGTAACTTGGAATCTGCTAACATAGTCCTAGCAGCCTCTATCAATGTCTTATTTCTCCTTTCAGCAACCCCGTTCTGCTGAGGAGTTCTAGCTACACTGTAGTCTCTTTTAATACCCTTAACCTGACAGAAATCATTCATCACTTGGTTTTTAAACTCTGTCCCATTATCACACCTAATGATTTTAAATTTCTTATCAGTAAGGTTCTCTACTACAGTTATGTAAGACTTAAGGATTTCACTGGTCTCATCCTTAGTATTCATGAAGAAAACCCAAGTAAATCTGCTAAAATCATCAGTCACAACCAAACAATACTTTTTAAAATTCAGGCTGCTTACAGAGGTGGGGCCTAGGGATGGCACCCGTGGATAATGGGCACGGGTACCTCTAACCCGTCACCCGCCCACGTAATTTTTTTCTCACCCGTCACCCGCCAATGGGTACAATTTTCTACCCATGCCTATGCCTGCGGGTATTTATTGCCCACGGGTAAACCCATGGGTGAGTGTAATGCAACGAAACTACAAAACCATGATATGAAAACTAATTATGAAATTGCATAACAAGACACAAATCAATTTGCCAAATACCAAGTTCACAAAATGCTTAAACACATGTTTGAATGTACCAATTAAATATCATTACACCAAATCACATGTATATAACTTTGATTATTTGATCTTTCATATTCTCTTTTTAGTCTTGAAACTCAAATAAACTTTTAGGTTAATGTGTTTTCTTGAGACTTGGTAACTGTTAAATGTATACATGCAATATTATAAATATTTTAATTATTATAATTAATTTTAACATGGGTTTATGGGTACACCCAAGGGTATTTTGAAGGGTATACCCATGGGTATTTTAAATGGGTGTCATGGGTTTACCCGCGATGGGTATGCCTTACCCGTCACCCACCCGCCACCCACTGATGGGTATAGATTTTCACCCATGACCCACCCGTGGGTGAAAATTGACGATTTTACCCACCCATTTATGTGCGGGTACCCGCGGTTTGCGGGTTTTTTCTCGCCCATTGCCATCCCTAGTGGGGCCAAATAAGTCCATGTGTAGCATATGAAGTGGTTGGGTGATAGAGTTAAAAACCTTGGGCTTACAAGAGGCTCTATGCTGCTTCCCATTGAGGCATGCAATACAGGTCTGTTTATTTTCAAATCTTTTTGAAGGTAAACCTCTTACAAGGTTATTTTTAGCTAAAAGATTTATTACCTTAAAGTACACATGACCTAGCTTTCTATGCCATAACATAGATTCATCCAAAGAAGCTGTAGCAACTAAACATGTAAGGTTGTCTTTGGGCACTATGTTTTTCATACTAACACAGTACAGATTGCTTTTCCTAGGAAACTTAAGTAGTACCTCATCTTCACTACGCAGCTTAAAATTTTGAGATAAAACCAAGCAATCAGTGTCTGTGAATAGAACAAAATTCTTCTTGTCACACATTTGTGACACACTGAATAGATTGTATTTGAGTTCTTTCACATATTACACATCTTCAAAGTCCAAATTACCAGTTTTAATTGTGCCTTTACTAGTAATTCTTCCACCTATACCACCACCAAAAGAAACATATCCTCCATTCAAATCAGTGAAGTCTGAAAGATAGGATAGATTTTCCATGTGCCCTGAACACCCACTGTCTGAATAGCCAAGATCATCATTCTTGTTGGAATGTCCCTACACACAAAATAAAGGAAATTAGTTCCTTTTGGGGACCAAAGCCATTAAAGACTTGGATCTGCCTCGTGCATCAATGTAATCATATTTATTGAGAGTAACTGATGCACTGTTGGGTTGAGTGGTCTTTCTAACCCAACAAGCTGAGGGCTTAACAGCATTGCCCTTGATTCCCCTAGCAGCATTCACTTTAGATCCAACAGTTTTCATTTTTGGCTTAAAAGTATTAACTTTTGGCCTATCAGTATTAAGTTTTGGCTCATAAGTATTAACCTTTTTTTTGTAAAACTTGATTTATTCATCGTAAGATTTAAAGGTTTGTGCTGCTCCAGCAATAAACGTCCTTGGTGAAGTAGATGGTGATTTTGAAAAATACTCTGGGTTGTGGTCTAGCAGAATTAACTGGCTTTGTAGTATTCATAGATTTTATGCCAGTTTTAAGAAGAACTGCTCTTGGGATCATGATAGGTTGAGGTCTCATAGGGTGTCTGCATTGAGCCTGCAGATGAGAAAAACTTCCACACACAAAGAAAGATTTATTATACATGACACATTCATCTCCTAGTTGTTCAGATTTTAGCTGGTTCCAGTTTCTTTTGTTACCTCTAGGAATAGATGACCTGTTTCTATACATCTCAGCATATTTTACTGGTTTGCTTGTGTGTTTGTCAGTTGGTCCTACAGGTTTAGTGGCATGTTCTTGCTTTGGTTCACCAGACTCTACACTTGTCTTTTTATTTTCAAACACATATACATCGTAAGGAAGTGTGGCACTTTCAAAGGTCTCATCAGTCTTTTTTGCCTTGGACCCAATGGGTTTACGGACAAAAATGGGTGCCTTAAATTCTTTCTAAGGTGTGTTCAAGGTTTATTCCGTGGTGAGGAATACCTCAATGGTGGTAGTGCTGTCTTATAACCCATACCTGATTTGGCTTTGCCAATTAGTGCTTTTTCAAGGTATCTATCAATTCTTTTTGAGTTATAATGATGTGTGTCTTGAAGAGTATCAATACTTAGTTCTATGTTGTCTTTAGCTTTTGTGACTTTTTCTAGTTCTTCTTTTAACACATTTATGGTGATGTCTTTAAAAGAAATTTCCCTATTAAGTACAGCAGTTGCTTCAGAGAACTTTGACTCATTTTCTTTATAGTGTACAATTTGTTTTTCTAAGATTGCTAAACCTCTCTTATGATTTGTTAAGTTATAGCTAGTTTTAGCAAGTTCTTCAGACACATTATCAAACATGGTTTTTAGAGACAAATATTTGTTTAATGGAATACATGTATCTGAGCAATTTGTTTCAGTAAGTACCTCAGATACCAAAGCCATGTTGATTGGACTCTCTTCTTCATCAGCCATGAAGCTCCAATCATAACCAGTACCATCAACAGCCACCATTGCTTTAGTATTCTCAGCCTCACCACTTTTTCCTTTGCTCCTGGGGCTTCTGCATTCCCTGGCGAATTGCCCAAGCTTACCACAGTTGTAGCATTCTACCTTTCCCTTGTCAAACCCAACAATATCTCCATCATTGATCTTAATCTGCCTCCCAGTCCTCTTCATGAACTTTCTTGCTCTCATACTTATCAATGCAGTGTTCCACTTGATATCCATCTCTTCCATATCATCTTCATGGATCTGTCTCAGGTCATCATGAGTAATCTGAGATCCCTGTTGTTGCTCTGAGATGAAAGCATAGATTGTACTTTCATTGATGCCTGCAGCAGTGATAAACAATCAATAAGATATTAACATTAGTACTAGGAGTACTAACATTGATACTGTCCTTATCATTACTCGTGACTAGGTGAGCCACAAAGGCTATGTTTTGTGCCCCAGTGCTGGAAGATGCAGCTGCAGCTCTCTTCATATCTTGTTCAATCACCTTAAAGATATTGAACAGATTGTCCAACTTCATAGTTTCAAATTCTGCCTTATTCTTCCATACAATGACATTAGTCCCATTTTGGTGATGGAAGACTTCTAACAAATCTGAGATTGACATCTTCCTTGGAGATGTCCACATCCAATACTGCCAGTTGACTGACAAGTTTTTGAAGCCTATTGTAAACTGAGTCAATGGGCTCAGTTGCACCAGCAATGAAGTTTTCAAACTCTTGCTTCAAAAGAGTCTTCTGAGTTTTCTTGGTGACAGAGTCCTCACCAAATCTGGTCTCAATGGCTTTGAACAAACTCTGAGCATCTTTGTGTTTGTTGAAGGTGAGTTGATGATCATCAGGTATTGCCATAAGTAAAAGACTTCTGACCTTGAGATCATTGCCTCTTGGAGCCATTTCTTCATTAGTGATAGGTTCACCTTTGTCTTTAATAACAACCTTACCACCAACTTCTTTAGTGACAATGGATTTGTAAGAGTCTCCATTGATCACAATGTTCCACAGCTTAAAATCAAGTACCAAGAAGTACTGCTCTATGCGCATTCTCCAGAGTTCATATTCATTTGGCTGCAACTTAGGAACTCTGGTAACAGCACTGGATTTGCTTGAGTCAAAATCCATTTCAACAGATTTGTCACACAGGATCTTCTAAAAACAAAGCTTCATGACATAAGCTCTGATACCACTTGTGAAGTCCCAAACCTTGGATCTAGAACACTTAGCTTGTAAACGTGTAGTTGCCTTGGATGATTCCAAAAAAACAATGAGAAACTTTGTTGTAGGTACACACAAGTATGCGGAATCTACTTGAATGTACTTTAGAAGATTAAAGTAAACACAAATGTAACACCAATAGCTTCAATATTATTTATTAATAATACGAGTACTCTCCTAGTACTAGGCTTTACAACCTTGAAGCTTTTCTTAAGACGGCTAGAGTATTGGTATATGCTTGACCTAGCTAGGATCTCCTTTTATACACTAAGGAGATCCCTTACAGAGATAACTATGCATTAAGTTTATCATATCTTCTATTGGAATAGAAGATATGCTATTACAAACCATATACGACATTCTTAATATAGATCAGTACAAACTCAACACTATCAGTACTAACTTTTGCACTATCAGTACTAACTAGTTAATACTCTTATAATATCACTATCAGTACTAACTTTAAGACTATAAGTATTAACTCCCAAAAGTGAATTTCCCAACAAGAACCGCGAAAAGGATAGGCTTTGAGGGGTTAACTAGGGGTATCATGTACTAAAGATGAGTACAACGCAAGGGTGTGGGGGAATTACTCAACCGATGTGGAAGAAGTAATTATAATACGGGTATCAAACAAGGGTTATCCTAATGCCTCTTATCATTTAGTTATTCCTAACTACACAAGTGTAGTCTCACTAGCGATCTCGGGATGCATCACAAAACAAGTTCTAGAATCTATTATACAACCGGTACACTCTCGAAGCATTAAATATGAATGCTTTAATTCCTACAAATCTAGGGGCGAACCTCATATTTTTGGGGTGGAATTTGAGTGGTAAATGGTTTTTGTGCTAGTCATATAACTTCCTATCCATGAGACGCTTTATTAAGACTAAAGACCCACTCCTACATGTCATGAAAAAATTTAAATTTGGTGCTAAAATTACCCTAACCGATATTTCTCATGGTTTATTACACAAATGAAATAGGACAAAACAAATAATCAAGGATAAGCATAGTTTCAAACTTAAATTTGGTGCTAAAATTACCCTAACCGATATTTCTCATGGTTTATTACACAAATGAAATAGGACAAGACAAATAATCAAGGATAAGCATAGTTTCAAAGTTCTCGTTTTATTCTCCCTCCTTACACTTAAACTGAACATTGTCCCCAATGTTCCCCGAAAGTATCAAAGTTATGATAATGGAAGGTAATTAAAAGAGAAAGAAACTAATACTCCCCTGATTAGCTCGGTAGGATCCGTGTGAAGTAGTGGTTAAATTCTTCTCCAAGAAGAATGTATGCGTGAAAAGCTCATCCAATCTTATGTATCTTCTTCTTGATAAATAAAACCTGCACACTTTAAGAAAACAGACGAAACCTTCGTGTTAAATCGGCGGTAAAACTTTACATGACTCTACTAAACTAGGATATAATGCTTGTGGAATGGATGTTTGCAGATTTTCTGGAAAATTAATACCTGAGGAATTCCAAAAATTTATAAGTAGCACAGAAAACGAGAGAAAGTTAGATAAGTTTTCTTTTTCGCTCCTCCGACGCCGTCAGTAGCGAAGTCCCCGACGCCGTCGGTTATCTTGATGTAGTAAACCGGTTCTGCCTAGCGATTTTATGGAAAAATTACACCTTTAAAATCTAGAAACATTCTTGCAAAACATCCATTATGACTCGATACAAGCATTTGACTCTAACAAACACACATATATATCTTTTTCAATAATTGTAATTCTCATGTTCACGTTCTTTAAAAAAACGTATGTAATCTTCCCTACACTTATCCTTTTTGTAAAATACCTTTATATGTAATTAAGACGAGGTTAAAGACAAAATAAAGAATTTTCACAAATTCAAACATGAGAATAAACAATCAATGAAAGATATATGGCACACAAACAAGCAAACGATTAAGCATGGGTTGCCTCCCACGAAGCGCTTTTCTTTATTTATGAGTCTTGTAGCTAGACTCGAAGTCGTGCCCCTACGTGGTCTCGTGCACGCTCACGTGCCCATATCTAAGCCATTCTAATGTTCTCTCACTTTTCTTGTACTCATCTCCTAACTCTAGGCATTTTTTATAGTACATATCATTCTTTTCATAAGTATGCCTAAGTCCCCGTTGTTTGTCTCTTTCACTAAGTATTGGAATGGGAGCCATCCGATTACATGCCTCTATGTCTTTGTGCTTAAACCTAGGATGCGTACGGGGCATTTGATAGACAAAATCTTCAACTCCATCGGAGAATGTGATTAGACCATCAATCATCCATTCATTCAACCTAGTCATTCTCTTAAAGTTTGTTCCGAATATTACTTGAGTGAGACTTCCATCAATGAATTCTCCTAAATCTTCTTGGACCATGAATACAACTACATAGGCGAAACTTCCAACAAACACATCCAAGTAAGTGACCGCAACAACAACATTATCCCCTTGATAGGCTAATTCATTTACCTTAATTTTGTTATATAGATTTCTCGAGATTAAGTTTAAAGGTAAGAATGAGTGCAAGTTAGCATCAAAACTTTCAAATCCTATCTTACAAGGGAATTGCATGTTAAAGGGGCCATCAACCTCAATTCTACACCTAGGGTCAAAACATTGGGAGAAGTCTTCTTCCATTTCAAAATTAACTTCATCGTTGACCTCCCCGTTATCAAGTGCCTCACCATAGTCAAACTCCTCATCGGAACCTGAGTCATAGAAAGGACTATGTTGTTGCCAATTTATTTCATTATGCCCTAGGTGATTTCCAAAGTGATGAACGGGTGAAAGGTTTTGTGGGATTGCGTTTTCTATTTCGGGATTGGGAGGAGGGTTGGGGGCGAGATTTGGAGCGGGTAGTGCAAAGTTTCTACGGCGAAAGATGCGAATCATGGTGAGTGATGGGTTTTACAAATAAAGTCACGAAGAAGGGGGATAGATTACGAGGAAGCTAAAAATGAGAAAAAAGCTTACTTGATAGGAATCAAGCAAGGGAACCTAAACAAGGTGGAAATCTAAGTAGCTATTCTATTCCCCGGCAGCGGCGCCAAAAACTTGATACGCGTACAACGCATGTTCGGGGTCAAAGGAAACTTCCTTTTCTTCGAGCAAGTTTTTCAACCACCTAGGCAATGAACCTAATCGTTGTAGTGTAGTATTAGGGTAAGCCTCGGGGATTGATATCGTTCTCTAGGGGAATAGGAATGCTAGTGAGAAATTACTACGCTAAGGTTGGGGTTGAGGAATATTATTTTTTATCCTTTTTATATTTAAAAAAAAATTAAAGGCACGATCTCGGGGTATTGGATTTAGGGGGTGGTACTTCTACCGATTACTCTACTTATCTAATTATCTAAGCTAAGGGTAGTCTATGTCTATTGAAGTGTGCTCGTATGATGATTAAAGATGTGTCTACCTAGATACTATTATTCCCTAGTTATCTTTTATTGATGGTTGAATTGTCACGTCCTTATTCTTAACGCGTTGTGTTTTCTAAGGTCGTAGGGTGTGCTTTTATCCCTAACTCTTTGAAGCTACCTAAGGTTAATGACTACGAAATCTCTATGATTCATAAACTTAACACTAGGGTTATCTTTGGATATTTAGCCTACAATTCCACTAGTAACTATAAACTAATTTTCAACAAAGATTAATCAAGCATTAAAAACACAACGATGGCTTCATGTACTCCTAAGCCAATTACAATTAAGTTAAGAGACAACCAATCAATATTCAATAACTAGGTTTCATAGATGTAAGCAAACACACAAGTAAGTTAGCCGGACATGTTAAACATGCAAGCATACACACATTCAATCGAAGACATAATGAAATCAAGGGAATAAATAACTTATCTCGATGTAAAATAGGGTATTAGAACCCTAAAATACTGTCCAAGACGGACTACAATCATTTTAGGTTTTTACTCCACAAGTCTACCTCTTTAAAAGTCTGAAAATTGAAATTCTATATATAGAGTTACAACTGCGACGGCGTCACCTTTTAATTGTGACGCCGTCAGATCGCCGTCATTAGGGTTTTGTCTTGGACAAGTCAACTTTGGGACGGCGTCACGTTGTGGTTGTGACGCCATCAGCCTTCAGCTCTGACATCGTCTGAATCTGGATCTAGGCCGTCTGAGTAGAAAAGTCTTCGTGACGCCCACTCTTCAAAGCCTGGCGCCGTCAGGTGTAAAATAGCAATTTCACTCCTGAGTCGTCACAAATATAGGGACGGCGTCGCCCTTTATGTGGGACGCCGTCAGGTGCATCTCCAGCAGCTTGAGTGTCTTGATCTTGACTTTAGCCATTTTCTTCACATATTCACTCCTTTTCGTCCAAATAAGCATCATTCCAGCATTTTGCCTTCAAGAGACCTAAAAAGTGAAAAGAAATGAAATTAAGCAGTAACGGATATAAAAGTGGGCGATTAAGGGCTTAAATGACCCCTTAAAAGTGTACGTTTTAAATCCTTATCATTATTAATGTCTTGCTTTTAATCATCCTTTGTTATAGATATCGTTAAACCATGGATATGGATCCGAACTCATTCCATATAGTTTAACCATTTAAATGTAATCAAGTGTCATCTTGCATTACCCTTTGGGTTTGGCCGAACATTTATCTGATTAAATCTGGAGAGGCGCCATGGTATCTTTCTGCACATATCAAGTGGAGTAACAAATCCTTTATTGACTACAAGTGTTGTGGATGCTGCTTCACATCACTCCGAAATATAGCCTTTATAACTACCTTATTCAGATAGCGTTTTGCGTATACTTACAAAAAGTGATATTCACACATAACAGAACTTGCTTGTATCTCAAGTCTAAGGATGACCTTAACAAACCATTTTCAATATTTTACTTATGACAGTGATCCAAAAGTAAATATTTGAAAGTTGGGGTATCCAATATGCAACTCTAGTGAATACATATGAGTTTGGCGGGAACAATCCAAATTCTCGTTAGAATATAACCAACACTCACATTTGCCTTACATAACAATATTCCCATATTGTTAACCGACAATGGACATAATTAGAATAATAAAATTATTCAAGGATTAAACATGCAAATATAGGATAAAAATTATTATATGAATGAATAACAAATACCAAATATCTTTATTCATCATAAAGTAAAAATTTTCTTTCAATCCTAATTATCCAAATACTAAAACAAATATGCATGAAACTCAATTTGTACGTTGAAGCCTAATGTTCCCAACATTCTCAACCTTTCTTTTACAAGAAAAACTAAATAGTTATCTGAGTAAAATTTCCGAATACTTGTTTCAAATTTCACATATAGTGAGGGATTTGAAATATAACATGAGTGTCTTATCTCATATTCTCATACTATTGCAAGAGTTATAGTATGGAGATGTCGCCCTACCTTGCATGAGGTATTAAAAATCAACGACATACTGACAATCATCTTTACAGTTTCTAAAAATGTAAAGTATTCTCATTCCTTAATGTGTAATGCAACAATGCTCTATGTTGAGCATAACTAGTTAGCAGATTTATCATAAATGATAAAATCCTACTACAACTAGTATTAATAATCCTCTAGCATCATTTGTACTTATACAACAGTATACTTTATAATTCGTAAACATCTATATTAACAATAATCTAAACACTTTCAATTAGATATTGTTGTTGTCAGCTCATCTTGTTCTTGTATAAAAGCAACAACTAGTCTTATACACAATATAATATATACATGATAAATTCTTAGTTAAAACAACATAAGGTTTCCATCCATGTAATAAATTATTCCAAGTGAAATATATCATTTTAAGACTTGCTCAAATGATATATTGCATTTGTGTCAGACTTAATTTTCCACATTTGTTTATTCCATATAAACATCTATTTCAAGGTTGTTTGTTTTATTCCCTAAATTCCAAGTGAAGTTTCATCCCAAGCTTAAATATTAATATCTAGCTTAAATGGAATGATATCTTCAACATGTAAATTTTAAGAATAAGCACAATGCTCCCACTTAATGTTAGATGTACTCAAGAGTTATCTTAGTTTAATCAGAATCATATTGTAATTAAATTCAAGATCGCAGCTCCTAGATGCATGATTCAATTCAAACTTGGATTGTATAAATTTTGTATACTACATAAAAATAATATAAATTCATAACCCTTTTGATTACACACCGTCCTCGCAAAAGGTAATCATAAAGAAAGAGTTATAAAATCTAATTGCCATATTCTTCATACAAGGAACATGTATGACAATTCAATATCTTTATATAATTAATGCGTGTATTATATAAGGAAATTTAATCACAGTCAATTGCTTAAGTATGATTAAAAACTTCTTATTAAACGTCATGCATTAATATGTATACAATTTTGTCCTTGTCAGTCTTTCTTCAAAAGAAACTCATTCCAACCTCACAGGTTAACTGTTAGGCGAAATAACAATCAGGCTCAAAACTCGATTTGCCTTTTAAAGGACTGCATCTTACCATTCATAGTTCTAAAACATTTATCAGATTCAAGATGTGATAATTTATTTTAGTAGTTAGCTGATTTACAAAAATCTTCTAACTCATATCCCTCAGCATTGATATAAAATATCACTCAAGTGATGAGGCATCCTTGTGGATTTATGAATGAGAGTAATCATTATACATCAGTCAACATTTTCATGTTTAATCTTAGTATGACATTTAAAAGTGGATTTTAGAAGGTTAAGTATTTTGTTCTCAAAACTTTGAGATATGTATATACTCCCACTTACTTTTGTAAGTAGAGACAATTCTCTAAATACTAAGTATTTAAGCAACAATAAATTGTTCTTCATAAGATATTAACAAATTCAGAACTTAAATCAAGACATAATGGAATTCCTTCCAACAACTTAAATTAGGGTTTATAGAAAAACTCTAATTTAGTATCACTCTTTAACCAAAAGTTTTAGCAACAGTTTTGTGTTTCGTCAAGCTAGGAAGAACACCAAAACTACAATCTTCAAGCTAGGAAGTGTTGAATAATTAAAAATCCAAAAGGATATTCAATTGGTTTGAGTGGAAAAACCTAAAATACCTAATAAATTAGGGTTTTCAGTTATAGATTGTCTTGAATACCTTCTTGGTTTGAACTATATTGAGTGTATCCATGACACACGCAATTTTCTAACCTTGATATGTTTTGGAGGTAGAGCAATTAAAGCTATCATGAACCAAACAATATGAATAAGGTTTGATCCAACACATTAGACATACCATGATGAAGTGGCATTCTATGCGTATTAGAATTGTGAAACTATATCATAATTCCATAGATAACTTAATTCTCTTTGGACTAAATACTTGTCAATTGGGTCGAGCCAAATTGCATATAAAGTATTTACGAACCAAGTGCATGCAATAATGTATATTCATTGAACAATACAAGAACCTTATGTTCACGTGTTCAAAAGAAGACAGAACTGTTCAAGAATTATATGTTCATGTGTTAACAAGAACACAAAACATGTTAATAATACATTATAAGTCTTTGAATAATTCAAAAGCCTCATGTTTATGTGTTAACTAGAAGACATAACATTTTACTATATATACTTTATGTTATAAGTCATTAATCAATTCAAGGACTTTATAATTATGTCTTAACATGTAAGCATAATTATACTAACAAAAGTAATCACGAACGCAAGCTCTTGAGTTCTACAGTAATTTCAAGTTAATTTTATACTTCAGAATTATGATCATTATCATATAACCATAATTTTATTGACTAAAACATGTAGTCAAATGTTGAAGTATCTTTACTCAATATCATAACATTTGAATGTAGTAGGGCAACAAACATCTTGCGTGTTCAAGTCCTAGTAGAATCATTATTAGAATGTAATAGGGCAATAAACATCTCACGTGTTTAAGTCCTAGTAGAATTCTTGTTTACATGTAGTAGGGCAATAAACATCTAGCGTGTTTAAGTTCTAGTAGATTTATTAGTTTTCTTACCTTGCGGTCAAGAGATACCAATAATATTGTTGTTCCTTGCACACACTTTGAGATTTCTCCCACTTGTTTAAGGTACAACATCATATTATAAAAACAAACAACACGTGATTGATTGTTCAAACAATATGATAATGTCATAGATATCATAAGTAGTTTTAGAACCATAACCTTTATTAAGGAATTGTGGATTATTATTCTATAGATAACGCTTCAAGAAGCGACAACAGGAAGGCAACGAGTTATCTTATAAAATAAAATGCAATTTTCCTTTAAGCAAGTTGTTCATATTCGGAAAGTAATTAATTATTTCAAAGCAAGTTTGAAATGAGATGGGTAACTAACAAAGAAATAAATCTTGTAGCTCCCACTGAAAATGACATCATTACAAGAATGTTATTTCAGTAAATAAAATGCTATTGCTCCCATTGGATTTGTCAACATTGTAAGTGTTACATTTCCAGTAGAAAGCATATAGCAGTTTTATATACTTTCCTATTCTCTTCAAATGCCTACGAGTAACATGTACTTAGGTATTGAACAGAGTATATGAAGTTCTACTTATGTAGACAATGCACTAGCCATTCTTTCATTCAATTAACTTGAATCTTTAGCATGCAATTCCTCCTTTATTGTCTACAAAGCCCCAAGGGTATTTAGCACTTTAGGAATAAACAGGAGTCCAAGAAAATTACCTAGCGAATATCCTAGTAATTTCTTTACTCTTTGCGGTTCAAACTCATACATCGTGACAAGTGCAGGATGTTATTTATTTTGGTAGCTCTAAACACAATGTTTCCAGTAACACAAAATATTCTATCTTTCAATTAACTCTATACCACAAAAGGGTAATGAAAGATCAAAATTGAGTTTATCAATTTGTCATCCTATCTTAGTTTGTCAACTAAGGAGAAAAGATAGGTATAAGTCTCACTCTTCTTACTAGGAAAAGAGACTAATTTTGCCTTTCAAAGAAAAACAACTTTGTTTACGAATTATGTTGCAATAACACAATTAATCAAAACATAAAAAGTTCAATTCTAGTATTTTCGATAATTACATTCTTAAAAGAATTAACTACCCAATTAATTACTAATTAAGACTAAAATCCATCTTGCACTCCCACTTAATTACCAAAGGTCTGACCAAGGCGTAAAAAAATAGGACAAGAGGTAAGCGACGAGCGTTAATTGCATAATGCAACTCTTAGATTTATGAGACCGATCACGACATTAGTAAACAAGTAATAATGTCATGAGCATGTTTAGTTCTCATCTTATGCCTCGGGTTCAAGGTCTGACCAAGCCAACTCAAAATAAGTCGACCAAGTATGAACGTGTAAAAATAACCAGAGGTCTGACCAAAGCGAAATAATTACCATGGGTTGGAAAGGCCCTTAGGTCTGACCAGAGAAGTCAATCCAAATGCACGTGTTCATAGTTGGATGGCATAGACTTAAAATTAACAAATAGGTATGCACATATAAATGTGGTAAAAGTCGTGTACAAATAAGCATGCAAAACAACTTTGTAACACTTATTTTAAAAACTTTTGGTAATGACACTGTAGTGATCATCATGGTTCACGGTAGCTCCAATCGAATTCACAGGGAGGCAGAGGACCAGGTAAGCGCTGAAGCAATAACCTAGACATCCTTTCGGTGTGACTTTGCGCACCTCTTTAAACCCCCTTTTTAGTTTGTTCTAATGGGTGAGCTGTACATCCCAAGTGTCCATAGTGTCTATTTTTTAAATTCTTGAAAACGTGTTTCAGTATATTAGGTCACTTTATTTTACAAAAACGATTTTCCACGAATCAAATAGCAGGTCACAATGAGCATAATATTTAGGCGTGTAAATAAAGACCCATATTAATGTTATGGTTACGATATGTATTATTCCATATTGCATACAATTAGGTGTCAAAGCAAGTAACAATAATGCACATAATGGAATCACAAACATATAAGCATAAACATCAATATATAACCACATATTGTTTCGAGTTCTCTCGCGAGTTTTCCCCAAAAGGAGAACCATATGACCGTCACTAGGTACGAAACCTAGATCGCCCCATACATCACAAAAAGCAATTGAGTGGATCTTGTGGTCGGAAAAACACATAAAAAGCATGGCAATCTGAATTAACAAGTAATTACGCTATTTTATGTATTTAATAAACAATATGTAATTCTAATTATCAATAAAATTCTAATTAACAATTAATTAATTCTAATTAACCTTTAATTCTAATTAACAAGTAATTCTAATTAACTTTTAATTCTAATTAACAAGTAATTCTAATTAACTTTTAATTCTTTAATTAACAATTTAATTATAATTTGTGTGTGACTTATTATTTTTTATTAATAATTGACAAGTATTGCATATAGTTGTCAAAACAAAAATAAAACGAATAACTAAAATAGTTTCAGGCAGCCTTTTTAACATGTTTATTAAAAGAAACGTGTAACCCATAATCACAAAAACGAGATGGCACGTGATGCCACTGTTGGGATTTTAGAACTACGTTAACCAATTAACGCATACGAGTACGCAGCGGATATGGATCTAGTTATCGCAATTAGGTTAACACGTATTAATAAACAATTAATGAATAAAAGGTAAAATAGAAACCTAACCTTTCGTGGCAATTGAACGCAAGTGTAACGAACAAGAAAACCAATATGAAACCCAAGTATCTAAATTAGACACCTCTACGAGTATCACACACAACACGAAAACCGTATACGTTTGATAAAGAAGCTAGTCAAGAACGTATTAAAACCAATCAACAATTTACCAACTTGAATATAACATGAACAAAAAAACCCCAAGACCTTGTCTTTCTTCTTTGCCCGAGAATGAATCTGTCCAGAAACAGATTTTGCAATTCACCTGATATCGGATGAATAGATCCGATATCCAATACCCTGTCCGAGAAAACCTCACCAACAGACAACCACTCTTGCTGCCAAATTACTTCAACCAGGAACATTGGAAACAAAACACCAATCGATCAAATACCTAAACACTTGGATCATATATATACGATGCAAGTTAGGATATTAAACAAAGCAAACCACACCTAATCGTTTTATGGATAAACGATTTGGTACAGTTTACTCTCTTAGGTGAATTGTTTAGTGGATTAGGGATATATATATAAAATAGTGATTACTGATTATTGGATCTATTTAATCTAATAAAACACAGTTTTTGTCATAACTCTTAATTAATTTTTTCTAAAGATAACTTTAGCTCTCCTTTTGACACATGGCATTCCAAGTTTTTGAAGGAGAAATACTCAAAAAAATACCTAACTTTTATAAAACTAAAAAAACGAATATCTGTAAGGTTACAACTCATTTAGATTTGTATGCGTTATAATAACTAGCAGGGTACCCGCGCGATGCGACGGCGGGTACTCTGTGACTAAATTTTCTGGCGAACAAATATTATTTTGTTTTGGGCTGCTGGATTCAGATTTATGTTTTGAAAGCCTAATTAGATTGTACATTGTGGTTAAATAGTTGTATATTTTAGTGAATGGGTGAATTAAATCGTGTATTAATTATATGTGTTGAATAGTGCTTTTTAGTTTTATTTGTGCTTCAACTACTTGTAAATTATGCTTTTTCACTTGCATTTTTGAATGAAGAGGTGTTTTTAATAGTGTATTAATTGTAATATATGAGTAGTGTGTTTTTAGTTTTATATGTGCTTTAGATACTTGTAAATAATGCTTTCAATGTTGTATTTGCTTAAAATTGTATTAATGGTAGTCTTAAAATATTAAAGAGGAGGGAAGTGCCTTCCTCTATTATAAGTATATAGATTAAGTCAAACACTGCGTCATAATTTTGGAAAGAATCAATTTATACGTATGTTAAACAGACTAGACGAACACTTTTGTATGGCAACGAGATTTTATAGCGACAGATCGTTTAGTGATAAAAAAAAGTTTATGGGTTATAAACGAAAATAATAAAAGTTTGAAAATTCGGGGATTAAACATAATGTTTTGAAACCCGGTTCAACACGGGTGGTTCAACCGGTTGAACCGTTCCGGTCGAAAAACATGTCGATTTAAACCGAGTCAACCCGATGGGTTGGATCGAAAACGAGTCAAATTAAACCGGGTCAACCCGCCAGGTTTGAAGCGTCCCGAGTCAACCCGGTTTTCGATGTGTATTAATTGGTTGTTTTAATTTGGTATATATGCTTTTAATTGGTTGTACAACGTGAATAAATTATTGTACTTTTAAACAATATGATGTTTTAATAAGTGTATTAATTATACTATTCATTTCTCTCATCTTTAATTTTCAAGATTTCACTTTTTAAAATTTGCTCATACACTCTTTATATGTAAATGTAAATATAGATATAGATAGACACTCATAATGTTTTGAAAGTGACTGACAATTCATTCCAAACAAGTATTTATTGCTTAATATTAAAATCAAATCAATTATATTCAATAGCCACAAATCTGGGTTTAAATTTCGGGTAGTCACGTACGCTTTGTTTCACAATGATATAGAATTAATGATTTCCTTAATTGTGATCAACTCGAAATTCCGAAATCATATATGGGAAATTATGCCTTATAATATACACAGATACACCAATGTTATATGTAACGAGGAGAGTTATTTTACATACCAAACTTTTCTCATATACTAAGGGACTCATCTCTATCATCCATCTAAAAAAAATCAATGGCTAAGATTAAAAGCATTTTATTATTTCACCTATTTTTTATAATTTAAATATCTCTTAAACCGTTAATCGTTAAGTGAAAATATTTACACCATCGCGACGAGCATTTAATTATCTTTCTATAGACGGGCACTTTGATATACTTTCGAAAAAAGAAAAAAAATTTGTTTTTTTCACGTTTTTTCGTTATTTTTTTCGTTTTTTTACATTACTGAAATTTGTATGAAAAAAATCATATATGATAAAACACTAAATTGAATATCACATGTGATATTAGTGTTAAATCATATATGATATGTAATATCATATGTGATATTACACTAATATCACATGTGATATAACACTAATATCATATGTGATATTACACTAATATCACATGTGATATTACATATCATATATGATATTACACTAATATCACATGTGATATTAAAATTAGTGTTTTATCATATATCATTTTTTTAATGCAAATTTCAGTAACGTAAAAAAACGAAAAAAAAACTTTAAAAAAAAACGTGAAAAATACGAAAAAAAAATTTTTTTGTCGAAAGTATATCAAAGTGCCTATCTATAAAAAGATAATTAAATGCTCGTCGCAATGATATATTTTTTTTCGCTTAACGATTAACGGATTGAAAGATATTAATATTTGAAAAAAAATGATGAAAGTGGGTTTTTTAAATTGTTGAGATTAATCTCATCCATTAGATCAAATAAAAATGGAGGGTGGAGATTGATCCCTTAGTATATAAATAATCTTTTGTCCTCAAATGATCTTAAATCATATGTAACTCACTATTAATGTTTTCATATCTCTTTAGTTATAGATTTAAGTTCATTTGAGGACAAAAAATTATTTACATACTAAAGGATCAATCTCCACCATCCATTTTTATTTGATCTAATAGATGAGATTAATCCAACAATTTAAAAAACCCACTTTCATCCTCTTTTTTCAAATATTAATAACTTTCAAACCGTTAATCGTTAAGCGAAAAAAAAATATCATTGCGACAATCATTTAATTATCTTTCTATAGATAGGCACTTTGATATACTTTCGACAATTTTTTTTTCTTCATATTTTTTACGTTTTTTTTTTAAGTTTTTTCGTTTTTTTACGTTACTGAAATTTACATTAAAAAATCATATATGATATAACATTATTAGTGTTATATCATATATGATATTAGTGTTATATCATATATGAGATGTATATCATATGTGATTTATCATATATGATTTAACAATAGTATCACATATGATATTACATATCATATGTGATTTAACACTAATATCACATGTTATATCCAAATTAGTGTTAAATCATACATGATATTTCATGCAAATTACAGTTTCGAAGAAAAACGAAAAAAAAGACGAAAAACGTGAAAAAAATGATTTTTTTTTCTTTTTGCGAAAGTATATCAAAGTGCCGTCTACAGAAAGATAATTAAATACTCGTCGCGATGGTATAATTATTCTTGCTTAACAATTAACGGTTTAATAGATATTTAAATTATAAAAAATAGGTGAAATAATAAAATGCTTTTAATCTCAGCCATTGATTTCTTTTTAAATGGATGGTGAATATGAGTCTCTTGGTATGTAAGAAAAGTTTGGTATGTAAAATAACTCTCCTCTTAGTTATACGGTACAAGTTTATTTTCGCCTTGGTGTTTGTATGCTTTGTAAGAGATTAAACAAAGAAAAATATTTATGTTTTCATTGGTTATGTTGCATCTATAATGGTTAAATCATTTGAAAAAGCATCCAAAGTAAATAAAAGTAATAAAAAGATGTCGTGCGTTTTCTCATATGGATATTCAAAATTGATATGGTAAATTTTAATCTATTTTAGTTTTTTATTTTTTTATTTTGTGACAGGATGTATTCATGTTCTCAAAGGAGTGCGAGATAACCAATGTGTTTCAATTCTTATCCGAAGGCGAGTGTTGCAAATAAAAGTGGATCCTTTAAGTATTGCTGATGATGAAGAAAGGAATGAACAAATGCACTTCATGAGGAATTTTGTTGCCAATTTGATTTAAGAGTCTAAGGTAAGCGGAAAACGAGTTTAATTTGAGTAAATTGTATATCTACTTACTTTAGTAAATAGCACATTAACATTTACATGTTTCTACATGCTAATTTGACATTTTGGTAAATAGATGAATAAAAGATGTTTAATGCTATTTTTATATTAGTGAGATTTTCAATGCATGAATCAATAGTTGTCGCAAATTGTGTTTTAGACAAAGACGTTGGTGAACCAAACGATGTTGACACTGGAGGTTCAGAAAATAAGTTATGCGATGTCATTCTCATACCTCCATATAGCAGAGATAACTTTAATTGATTTACTTAGCTGGTGATAATACAAAGCTTCAATGTGTTTAACATTAAACTTGAAAATAAAGGCCAAAAAAAAATTGCTTAGAACATGCAACACATTCAGGCCTTGAATTTATTAGCTTTATATTTGTAGGTGGTAGGTCTCGGCATGTCCAAAAATCATAGCGTTTTTTGCTGCTCAAGGTTAGTATCAACGGGTACTTAGAGTCATATAAATGTAAAACTCATAATGAGGTCAACCAGCAAGTAATGTTCCTAATTGGACGTTAATTAATGGGGTGATTATCAGGGGCGGTACCAAAAAAACTTTCAAGAGGGGGCAAAAATCAGAAATTCGTACCAGTTCGGGTCCTGTCAGTAACTCGACCTTTGTTTCTATAATGAAATTGATTTTACCTTGAATGAAAATGAATTTTTTTTGTATATGTTTGCATGTGAAAACCAAAATTAAAAATTGGTGATGATATGCCCGACATTTTAGCACATACTTTTTGTGATCGATATAAACACAAGTAGTTGAAGCAAAATTAAAAAGCTAGATAACAAAAATTCACAAAAATCTATAAAGTAACATAAGAATCAAACATTATATCTCCACAAAATTGCAAATGTTTTAACCACTTAAGTATGATACAGGTATTGGATAAATTTTCACCATTATACTATTTACTCATTTATGAGTGCAAAATCAAAATCACTTATCAACTCAAGAAAAACAACATTACTCGAGTAAACTTTGTGAGGGCAGTTGCCCACACTGCCTCCATTGTGGGACCGGCCCGGTGATTATGAGATTCTAATTGCCATTCTTAAGGGTTAACGAATAATTAAAATGTTTGACAAATCATTTCAACCTCTTGCTTTCCTTCTACAGATACGCACTAGAACTAAATACTGTTTTTAAATATTTAAAGCCTTGCTACTTTATGCTTCACATTCACATGTACCCAAAAATCGACATTATTGGTTTTATTGCCGACTTGGATGCTATGTAATTTTAAATTGTGAACAAAAACCTTCTAAGAAAACTTTTACTAACCATGTTATGTATTTTAAAAGATATGCATTTTAAATAATTGGGGCAATTTCATATTTACCTAACTTAAATATGATAATGACATATTTACTCAAAACATGCTTTAAATGCATTGTACATCATGCATTCAAAAGTTGTATCCTGAGTATAAATATATATATATAGAATTATGATCAAATAAGAAGATTACTTAAAATAAGAAGGAATAAGAAGAACTATAACCGTAACCGAGATGCACCTAAAATTAGATGCATCTCTATAATCTTAGATGCATTATAACGTATCATAACGTGTTTTCAGCTTTTAATCATATATATATATTAGATGCATTTCATGATTTCTCTTGTTTTTGTTCCTACATGCGTAATCATGAAATCAATTTCCACCATCTATACATCAAATTAACTTTCGAAACTCAAGATGTTGCATCTATATGAATAGAATGCATCTAATGCAAGTCGTTGCATCTCAAATGCGTGGTTTTGGTCACTTATCACCACTTCTTATTTTAATTTACTTCTCACTGGATCCCTACTCTATATATATATATATATATATATATATATATATATATATATATATATATATATATATATATTTTAATGTTTAAATTGGGTAAATATAAAATTATCCCTAAATAATTAGTCAACGCATCTCTTATATTTAAAAATAGGTTACTATGTGAAATGAAAATATAAAGCTAATATATAGCTTTTTATATTACCTTTAAAATTCAGTTTATGTCATTTGCATATTATTTTTATTTTCTTTTCGTTAATATATTTTTGTTCACATGCAGGTATTGATAAGTGTTCACTTAATACAATTTCGTTCATCAATTCAAGTTCATGTTGACTCAGTCACATCCAAGTATGATTTCGATGTTATAATTCTGAAGTCATTTTTCTCTAAACAAAATTAAGAATTGTTATATTTTTATTACTTTAATGTTGTTTTCCAGCTTTTTATGTGTCTTAATGAGTGGTTTTTCAATCTGGGTATTTTTTATGGTAGTATTTCCACTTTAATGTTCTATTGGTAAAAAAAACAACTCAAAGGCATATTTTAAGTGTCAATGTCGTTCAACATTTACATTCTCATGGCTATGTTAAAACGTAAGAAGCAAAATCTAATCTTTAATCTGAACTATATCCTATGGGTAAATTAGTTAATTAAATAGATAAGTATATAGCCATTATCAAAATGACTAAATGAGGGCCGAGAAAAACCAAATCAAAAAACCAAAACGAAGTGGTCCAATCGACCCTTTGAAGCTTCGATTTTATACATGTATGTTTTTTGGTTTCAGTTCAAGCCAAAACCAAAAGAAACAACCATCTAAACCAAACCGATCCTAACCGACCGATACAAAACCAAAACCGAAGAAGTGAAGATGGTTCAGTTCTCGGTGTCCTTCCAAAAATCGGTTTTCAAATTGTATTTGAATATGTTAATCTCTTAAAACCTTTCTATTTCGTACCGAAAATCATTTTTATGGGTAATTCAAATAAATGCTTTGTCTCTCTTAAAAATTGAAACTTGCGAATATGGGTATATCCATGTAGTTGCACGGTTAGTTTCGAATGAATTATTGAAAGAATTGATATGGAATTATTTTAGACCGCTCACATCGGGAGAGTAGCAAGGAACGACAAGAAGCGTAGCAAGTGACGACAATAAGCGTAACAAGCGACATGCTGGTTGGGAGGGGGGGCTCACAGCGGCAAGACAAAATGAAAGGTGAAACCTTCATCTTATATGAATTCGTACCAAGTGGGTCCCCTCAAGTGTTTTACTATTTTTTTATTAGTTTGTGAATGTGTGTGAGTTATTTAATGAGGTATTTGAATAAATAAAAAATGTGTTGAAAAATGAAGTGATGTGAATCGTTGGGAGTGAAAAATGAGAGGGTGTGAAAGGAGAGAGAACGTCGATGTGATGATGAGGTGGAAGGCGAAGTGATGTATAAATGATAGTAGTCTAAAGAATTGATATGGAACAAAGATATTTGTTGCCCGTGCTTTGATATGTGATAGTTCTCAATATAGCTTTAAAATGTATACATGTAAATTTCTCTTTTATCTTTTTAAACATAAGACATCATAATTTGAACTCGCGACTTTGGCTATAAAGATTTCAACTAACACAAAAAATATAAAATAAAATGTTGAGGAAAAAAAAATTAGAAAGTTAAATTTTTGGTAATAATATTAGGATAAAAAGTATATTTACATAAGGTTGAATGCATAAGTAGAATATTCTAAGAAGTTAAAGGGGTTAATTTATTAATATCAAATGAATTGTTTTATTTTTGAGAATTAATAATTCATTCGTCTCAAATTAATTGTTCACGTTTTCTTTTAAAGATGTCTCAATTAAATTATCTACTACTAAAATAGATAGGAGAGTTTGATCGAGTGATTGAAATTTATATTGCAAACTTTAAAGAAGAGATTAATTAATTAATTAGTTAAAAATTAAACTGTCATTTTACAAAAAAATAGGAGAGGGAAAGCAATAGTAATTATGTGTCTGAAGTTAAAAATATTTCTGTTATGATCAAATTGTGTGCAGGATAGTTTCAAAAGGAATAGTTTATGGCTTTAACTTTGTAAATCCCAAAGAGTAAGACAATATCTAATGTTTTTAAAAAATCTCATAATTTAATATTATATTTTATGTTGAGTGTCTCTGAAATGAGTTTATAAACTTTATTATATGGAGCATAAATTATTAATAATGGACATTACATATCGCATAGTGGCTACATCGTATAGTTACGTCAATTTTTATATGTGCATGCAAGGTTAAAAAAGAGAATACGATGTATTAAACGCATTACAACATTCTTGAAGATGTAGTAATCAAGTAGTTTTGTAGCTTTAGCTTTGTAATTAAAGTAGTAGATATAATATTTGCTAAATATGTAGTTTTGTAGCTTTAGCTTTGTAAATCACAAATAAAGTAAAACAATTTCGTTTCGTGGGAGTACCCCGGTAAAGGAAAGGGCCGTCTTTCATTGGTAACTAACTTTGTAATAATTATTTATCCTTAAATATTATGGTTATAAAATCAATTCTTAATAAAACTTGAGTTGCGATTCAAACGATAATAATAATATAATTGAAAGAGGAGACAATGGTTTAAGAATGTTTAAGTTGAGTCAATTTTGGAGAAAGGTACGATCAACATTGTCTTCAAAAAATTGCTACGCAATCTAAGATCACACACATCTATATGTGGCCGTATCTCATGTTAAGAGAAAAAAATAATTGAAGATTATTATGTTCTTTTTCGGTTATTTGACAACCATGTTTTATATATGATATGTTTTATTATTAGAAACTTTGTCTTTTATATTTGCTTATCAAAATGTGGTTCTTTTTTTACCTCTAACTTTGTAATACACAATGTCATGCTTATTTGAACGTTTCTTTAAAATACCCATGAATTTCACGGGTCTTTTAGCTAGTATCATATAAATCGTACATTGCATAAGGTTTAGGTGTAGGGAGTTTTCTTTTATAGCAAAGCAAAACCAACCCTTGCATGGGTTATATCTTGATCGACAAGTAAAACAAGCCCAAGCAACCCATTCCCTCACTTGCCCGATCGGATGGAAACTCAAGGCCCAAGGCTTCTCCATATTCGACCCAAGTCCATCAAGAATCTGTCCATGGGTCGTATAGCATATCGGGTCAAGTTGCATGCATGTAACGAGTATATATTCAAGTATAAATATGCGTTCGACACGTAACTCGTATCATGTGTGCCCCCATAGGCTCACACACTCTTAGCCGTTTACGTGTGATTACAACTCCCACAAACCAAGAGAATGTAAATATGATACAACTATCTGATAAGTTACTTGGAGTGTCCCAATAAAAAAAAAGCGCGCAAATCAATTCCCATTCTAAAACACATCAAATGATTCTAAATACAGAAAGAAAAAACAAAACCAAAAAATAATTACCATGGTCAAAAGGAAAAAACATGACCAGGTTGGCCTACTTCCCATATCCCACCAATATGTTAAAAAGCACACAACTTGCCCATAAAATCACTTTGCCTGTTTGCCATATTATATTAGGTTTTTGGTGATTTGGTCCATGGGTTGAATCCAATGCATATTGAGCTCCAAACCGGTATTATATCTAATGAAAGTAATACCAACAATCATATTTGTATGGAAATAAAGAAAGTTACATTCATTTCACATAGCATAATAAGAAAACTACCGATCCTTGTAATTCGACTAGCAAAAAATGGTCAAGGTAACGTGGAAACGAAAGGAACACAAATAGATACGTCGTAGCATTTACAACCGTCTCACAGCTAAATTTAGTAAAGTGAAATCACACGTAAAAGAATATTCGAACTTTCAAATAGAATGTACTCATGTATCATCCAATTATCGAGAACTGTTATACCGACCATGATACGTAGCGAGAGACAAATTTTCTTTATAGCATCTTTGTATACATCAGAAATGCATTTAAACCATCCTCAACTGTCCATCGTTGAAGTCATAACCAGCTTAGAGATGTGCACCTTCCATAAATAAGAAGCAATCAAGAAAGTAAGAAACACTTGAGACATGAATCTATAACCCTTTTCAATTATTGATCCACTCATCAAGCCAATCAAAACCCTTTTGTTTTATGTCCATTTGAGCTTAACCAGAATCCTAAAAAGCACCCTAACACTCATCCATACACTATTTCTTCATACTCATTTAGTCCTACCTCTTTTTCTTGTAAAAAGAAGAAAAATTAAGAAAGTTAATCTCTCTTTCTTACATTTGGAAAGTTGATGGATATGTGGGGGGTGCATGTCTCATAAAATGACATAAACAACACCAACCATGATTCATTATATAAGTGCATACAACACCTCATGTTGATTCCATCATCTCCTTCTTCTTCTACTTCCTCTAATACAACCCTCTAGCTAATTATCTTGAACTATTCGTGTTATCGAATAGTCGAAAAAAAGCCAAAGAATGGAGGGAAAGTTTGATGAAAGCCATCATCATAGAGTAGAGATAGCCATGGAGATTCATAAGGTTGAGACACCACCTAAAAGAAGTAGTTTGCAAAAGCTGAAAAATAGGCTCAAAGAAACCTTCTTTCCTGATGATCCTTTAAGACAATTTAAAGGACAATCCATTAAGCAAAAATGGCTTCTTGGTTTTCAATACATTTTTCCTATACTTCAATGGGGTCCTCAATACAATCTTAACCTATTCAAGTCTGATGTTGTTTCTGGTCTCACAATTGCTAGTTTAGCTATTCCTCAGGTAAACCTTTGTCCTAAATTTATTTTGGCTTATGCTGTTTTTTCTCTTCTGAAAATGACAATTATATATACTTATATATAAGTCTATTTGCTTCATGATTATTGACATAGATTATTTTTTGGTTTTATTGTTATTTTTTAGGGTATAAGCTATGCAAAGCTTGCCAATCTCCCTCCTATAGTTGGTCTATGTAAGTTTTATTTTTTATTTTATTTTCTTTACACCATCATGATTAAAACTTGCTAACTTAGCAAGTAATTTTTAAAAGAAAAAGCTTGAACAACATGTTTTGTGAAAATTCCAAAAAGACACTATACTTTACATGAACAGAAAATTTCTAAATATGAAATAAATGCAAAAAGAATCGTTGCACTATAACAATTTGTGTCATGTACTATCCAATAATTAATATAATCAATCACTTTAAGACCTAGAGAAAAACATAGCAAACATCCAAAATGCATGTCACAAGTAGTTTAACCACAAAAAATGTGCAAAAACTCATTAAAAATACATGTTTAAGGTTTCCAAATGATTACAAATACTCATACATTTTTTGTTGTTTTTGGTGTTGACTGATGTAGATTCAAGTTTTGTGCCACCACTACTATATGCTATACTAGGGAGCTCAAGAGATCTGGCAGTTGGACCAGTGTCAATAGCATCACTATTAATGGGGTCAATGCTAAGACAAGAAGTGTCACCTACACAAGACCCTATTTTGTTTCTTCAATTGGCTTTCACTTCTACCTTCTTTGCTGGTCTCTTTCAAGCCTCTCTTGGCTTTTTAAGGTCCATACTCTAACTCGAAACTGTTTACTTAAAAAAAACTGACACTCTAAACAACGGTCAACGAATATAATAAAAAAAAAAACCTTGTAATTTTTAAATCGACGGAAACCCTAACTCATGCACCTCTTTTGGGCGCCGACTGCCATCAAGTGATCTTTTAGTCAGGAGTTGTGAGACCATGTGACTTATTTTCTCAAAGCAGTTTTGACCCGTTAACTGAACGTTTGCAGTAAGAGAGATACTTGACAATTAGATAAAAAAAAAATATATTGATTCAATTTTGGTGGTAGAATAATTATGATAATAGTCAAATGAAAGTCCTCCAAATTGACATCTTTTTCTCAAAAACATTCTATGGGTCCAAAGAGGACCAACAACTTTTTTATTGATAAAGACATAATGTACAAAGTTATAATACATGATGTACTAATGAATTTGTGCTTATAGGCTTGGGTTCATAATAGACTTCTTGTCAAAGGCTACACTTATTGGATTTATGGCTGGAGCAGCAATCATAGTATCACTTCAACAATTGAAAGCTCTTCTTGGTATCACTCATTTCACTAAAGAAATGGGGTTGGTTCCTGTCATGTCCTCTGTTTTTCATAATACTAAAGAGGTAACTTATTGTTACACTTTTTTATTTTGTCATTTTATAACACAAGTTGTCACAAGTGTACAAAAAAGTTTAGAATACATTGAAATATTTGGATTTTAGGTTTATGTTGTAAAAATGTCTAGAACCAAAAACTGAACAAAAGAAAAATACAATACTGCTATGGGTTTGATTGATAGCGGATTCATAACTAATAGTTATCATGTGCATTTTATTCAATCAGTTTAATCGGTTTTCCTAAAACCGGCTTCCGGTTATCCAATATGTTCCCGGTTCAACCGACCGGGTCAACACGGGTTTTAAAATGCTAATTAAGACGAAAAAAATATTTATAACACACATTTTTTAGACAAAGTACTTTTTGAAAAAATTGGGACTTTTGACACAATTTTGCAATAATAGAAAAAATCACATGACTCACATGCGTCCCAAAAACCCCCTCGGGTACCTAGTTTTGAACTAACTAACCAAAAAATCACATAAAACAAAACAAACAGAAACCATAGATATATGCTTGATAATAACATTCATCCAAACTATCAAGTGTCTCAAGTGTATTGATGTTTACAGCTTGATACTCCGTATAAATTTATTTTTGGATTTTTTTGGTTACTTATTAATTGTGTATTGAATTTTGGATGCAGTGGTCATGGCAAACAATCTTGATGGGGTCTAGTTTTCTCATCTTCTTGCTTGTGACAAGACATATTGTAAGTATACTTTTGCATCTAATGATGTTATATATACACATATATATGTTAGATGATAGATAAAACCCGTAGGTTATATTATTATTCATGCACATTATATAGAGATTACATAAGTAAACCCTAACGGACCATGCCCCCAGACCGGCTTGGGCACTATCCTAAACCATAATATAATCTAATATCCCCGGCAGTGCGGCGAAATCGCAAAAGCTCGAGGACTGATAAAACTACATAAAAAGAAAACTTAATAATTTTGATAAAGCTTGGATTTCAAGCGAAAAAGATTAAAAAAGTCTTGATGTTTCAAAAGACCAGTGTGGAATAAAATAGCCGGCAAGAACCATGTGGTGCATAAAAAATTTTTTTTTTTTTTTTTTTTTTTTGAAAAAGAAAGAAAAAGAAAAAAGGGATTGCTAAAATTTGTCAGAAAGAAAAGGATTGGAAAGATATTGAGATTGATATTGGAAGAAAGTTAACAAAGGAAAGAGACATCGCAAATAAAACATAAACAAAGGAAGGAATTCGTCTTTTTTTTTTTTTTCTTCGAATGAGATTTGCTTTCTTTTTATATTTTAAAAGCAAAAATAAACAAAAAACTTTGTCTCACTATTTAATATTTGAACAGAACAATTGATAAGGAATGATGATATTTTAAGAAAATTAATAACGAGAAAATGAATGATAAAGAGAATAAGGGAATAACATAGAAAAGATTAAGGAAGCTCGCCTGTGATGCTTTCAATAACTTCGATGTTTAGGGAGAAGAAAGAAGCGGTGGCTATTTTAAAACTTGTGGGAAGAAAAAGTTTGACGGGATAATATGGTTAGAGACGGCGCTCATGGTTCCGAAGGTCCTAAATGACATTCTCATGTCATGTTAGATGATAGATAAAACCCGTAGGTTATATTATTATTCATGCACATTATATAGAGATTACATAAGTAAACCCTAACGGACCATAAGCCCCCAGACCGGGCTTGGGCCGACTATCCTAAACCATAATATAATCTCTAATAATATACATGTTATTAACAAGTAATTGTCAGTGCTTATATACATGATTAATAATATATTTAATTAAATCATGTTAATAAGATCATAAAAGATGTAAAACATTCTAACTTTACATACAAAAATAGTCTTAAATAATAGCCGCAAATAACATGTCATGAAGGTCCAAAAAACATGTCACGGGGTAGGACGGTACGAAAATAAGGCTACTTTATACTAAAAGACATATTTATTTCAATTATTTTTCTTTATGAAACAAAGCTCCTTTTTTCTTGATTGAATTATTATTTTGATTCTATCCACATTTGTACTCGCTTGTTAATGATAATTTGTTTAATATTGGAAAAAATTGAAAGAAGTTTGTCATTAGTACAACTATATATCTAAAGACATAACATATAGCCTTATTTTGCTAACATGTTTTAAAATCTCAAAAGCCAATACTAATCAAGCACACCGAAATGTTTGTAAAGACACTCAAGAAGTGAATCTATCAGCACCATAGCTGTGGCGAGTATTAAAAGACGAGTATTATCAAATTTACGTCTTAAAACTAATGACGGGGACAATTATGTCATGTGATGACATTTTTTTTTGTACGTTCATTTTTATGTTACTAACTTTCTGGCTCCGCTACTGAATGTTACTGATGTTCTCATCATCTACACAGAGCATAAAGAAACCGAAACTGTTCTGGGTATCAGCAGGAGCGCCTCTCCTTTCGGTTATCCTGTCTACACTCATTATATTTGTTTTCAAAGCTCAAAAACATGGCATTTCTGTGGTAAGTATGATTTAGTATTATCCACTCGAATATTACAAACTACCGATAACTAAATTCTAATTTACTATTACCTTGTGTCCCTAAATAGATTGGAAAACTAGAACAAGGACTAAATCCACCTTCATGGACCATGTTACATTTTCATGGAAGTCACATTGGTCTAGTATTGAAAACTGGTCTCATCACTGGCATCATTTCGCTCACTGTAAGTTACTACATCTTTTACTACATAATCGATTACAGCGTGTAATACTTAGCTAGTTATCCTGAAAATGGTAATTTTATCATTTTACGCAGGAAGGGATTGCTGTAGGGAGAACATTTGCTGCCATAAAAAATTACCAAGTTGATGGTAACAAAGAAATGATAGCAATTGGAGTCATGAATGTTGTTGGTTCCACAACATCATGCTATATCACTACTGGTATAATAGTAGTTTCGATATTTTTAACCAAAAATGCCTCAATGTGTGTTGTGAGCCTAACATGGTTCACAACTTGTGAACCGTAAATTTTTTACTTGTAATCTAACGGCTACCCTTTATAGGTGCATTTTCGCGGTCAGCTGTGAACCACAATGCAGGAGCCAAAACCGCAGTTTCCAATATAGTCATGGCCGTGACGGTTATGGTCACACTTCTTTTCTTGATGCCATTGTTTCGGTATACACCCAACCTTGTATTGGGCGCCATCATTGTGACAGCCATCGTTGGCCTCATTGACCTTCCAGCCGCTTACCAAATATGGAAAGTTGACAAATTCGATTTTGTGGTGATGCTATGTGCTTTCTTTGGTGTCATCTTTATTTCGGTTCAAGAGGGACTTGCACTGGCTGTAAGTATATTTTACAGTAACATAATGAGAAAATCTATATAGCGATATAGAATGTAAATAAACTTATAAATTGATTATTACTCCGTATTTTTTATTTCTAGGTTGGGATTTCGATATTTAAGATGGTGTTGCAAATGACAAGACCTAAGACAGTGGTGTTGGGGAACATACCTGGTACCGACATATTTAGGAACAAACATCAGTACAAGGATGCTGTTTCAATCCCGGGTTTCTTGATTTTGAGTATCCAAGCACCAATCAACTTTGCCAACTCTAATTATCTCAATGATAGGTAAATATTTCCCTATTTTTTCATATGTGTAATGCTTTTAAAAAAACATCAAGAACAATGGTTTACGTAGCAGTCATATTTTTCTGTTTACTAAGTGAACGAAGTTTTTATTTTCGATTGTTTCTTGAAGGATTTTGAGGTGGATACTAGATTATGAGGATGAAGAAGATACCAAAAGTCATTCTAGTCTCAGATTTGTGCTTCTAGATCTCGCAGGTAACTTTTAAATTTCACTTGTTGCAAGATTGAACAAAGTTATATGGCAATCTTGACCTGTTGATAGGTTGTATAAGTCAATTTAGGTTACACTTGTTTCTAACGGGACAAACTTTGTCAAACAACTCAAACCGGCCTGTTAAAATTTGCTTAATGTGTATTTAATACATAAAAACTCATATACCGGATGGTTTATTTTCACACACAAAGTTGCTATCTGAAAATAATGTCTTCTTTTTTTGTAAATTTTCAGCTGTAAGTGCCATAGACACAAATGGAGTGACATTTTTCCAAGAACTCAGAAGGGTATTGGAAAAGAGGGGTGTTGAGGCAAGTCCTATTCAACATTTTTTGTTGCTTCTTCATTTGCCTTTTTTGGTTTTCAGTCATGATTAACGTTTTTGGGTCGTTATCTTGATTTGTTCTACAGCTTGTATTGGTGAATCCGGTAGGGGAAGTGATGGAGAAATTGCAAAATGCAGGCGGAACAGATAATCTTCTGCAACCAAATACGCTATACTTGACGGTTGGAGAAGCCGTTTCATCTCTATTTTCGTCGATGAAGAGGGTGTCAATAAGCCAAGACTGAATATATCATATGGGGTGCTGCAATTATGAAAGTAGTATAATGGGGTGTGAAAGAAATGATGTAATTATTGCAATCTAATTCCAACATTTTAGGTTGTAGGGTTTTTAGGTTTCGCTAAGAACCAAATATTGTTTAGGTTCCTTAAAGGGAATGGGACAACCCCTTGCAGTATATTTTTGAGACACCCATGTATTGTATTGAACTTTTGATGATTAATGTTTCAATTGCTTTCACATTCTAATTTCTAAGTAACTATTTATCTTTGTTAAAACACTTCCTTTCACAAATTGTTAGTCAACAATATTTGTATAGTGGATTAATATATTGGGCTCAAACCCGTTTCTAGAACATTCATTTGTACACTATATTATGTATCGATCCTTTATCATAATGGACAACACAATTTACAGTTAACATGGTATGAAAGCAGATTATTACAGTAAATTATTTTATGACTGCTTCTTCTGAGGTATTATTACAATAGATTATTGGCTCTTTGCATCAAGAGTTTTCCATGATGGATCTTGGGTCGCTCAATTATTTTTTGGGTATTTACTTTGTGCGTAATAATTATTTTTTGGGTATTTACTTGGTGCGTGATTCCTCGGACATATTTTTATCTCAACGTAAGTATGATGCTGACATTCTTGAGAGAGCACATATGGTCCATTGCAACCCAAGTAGGACTCCAGTTGATACTGAGTCAGAAGTGGGTGTTGATGGTGATCCGGTTTCTGATCTAACATTATATCGTAGTCTTGTTGGTGCTCTTTAGTATCTTACTTTTACTCGCGCAGATTTTTCTTATGCAGTGCAGCACATGTGTCTATATATGCATGATCCTCAGGAGCGTTATTTATTGGCTCTTAAGCGGATTTTACGCTATGTTCGAGACACTTTGGATCATGGGTTACAGTTATATTCTTCTTCTACTACATCTTTTGTTGCTTACTTGAATGCAGATTGGGCTGGTTTCCCTACTACTTGACGTTCAACTTCGGGTTATTGTGTATTTTTTGGTAATAACTTACTCTCTTGGTCTTCTAAGCTTCAACAGACGCTTTCTCAGTCTAGTGCTGAGACAGATTATCTTGTTGTTACCAATGCGGTTGCTGACATGTTGGGTGCAAAATTTATTATGTGAGCCGCATACCCATTTATCTTCTGCTACCCTTCTTTACTGTGATAATGTGAGTGCGGTTTACTTTTCTTCTAATCAACATCAATGTACGAAGCATATAGAGATTGATATTCATTTTGTTTGTGATTTGGTTGTCGCTAGTCAGGTTTGGGTTCTTCATGTTCCCTCACGTTATCAGTATACAGACATCTTCACCAAAGGCTTGCCTTCTTCTTTGTTGAAGGAGTTTCGTACTAGCTTTACCGTTTGGTGTCCTCCTGTTTAAACTGCGGGGGAGTGTTAGTCGACATTATTTGTATAGTGGATTAGTAAATTAGGCTCAAGCATGTATCTGTAATATTCATATTTACACTATATTATGTACTGATCATTTATCATAATGGACAACACAATTTACACTTAACACATATATGATCTTATAAGAAGTTAGATTTCCATCCTAAGAAACCGACACTTAGTACTTTTATACCTTCAATATACTATCAACGTAAATGACATACATCAAAAGTTGATGGTAATAAGTCTCGCAAATGAGAAGTTTAATAAAGAGCGATATTATAGCCATAATATAACTGTACTATTATATGTAGTTTGTTTCAGTGCAGATGGTCAAATTGGATGAAAATTTACATTTCTCCTAAAGAAATAATTAAATCCAAAGAAATATACAACTTACAACACACGGGTTACAAGTTCTGCCAACATTATTGCCTTTGGATTTGATCAAGTTTTGATATCAAGAAAAGGTTTTACAACAAAGGGAAAATATATGTACCAGTTGGTTATAGTCTGCATCGATAAAGTTGTTGCTTTGTGGTTAGTTAGTCAATTTATCTTAGGGTTAGCTTTGATCTGTTTCTAAACTTCACATGTTTAAGAAGAATCAATTCAAAATTTTAAATCGCCAGAAAACTTGTAATTACGGGTGATTCCCCTGATAAAGTGAATATCCAACAAAAGCAGACATCCATGGCAGATGTGATTGTGGCTATCAACTCATGGCAGGCGAAAACATGTACTTTTCGTGCGGTGGTCGGATACTCAAATTGAATCGGAACATTGATTCTGCATTATCAGGCCCATCAATGGTGATCAATGTTATATATGTGTGAGTGGTGACTGCCAAGGTGTTGGTACCATGAAAATAAGACACAACGAAACGCTATGTTAAGTGAAGCGCAGGCGTTGGACCCCTTACAAATCACCTCCGTCGTGAGAGTAAGTATGTGATAATGATTGTTTGAGTGCTAAAGTATGAAATGAGAGTGTTGAGAACTTAATCTAAGCGGAATCTCAGCCATGCTATTTATAGTGGAAGGACATAAGCTAGGGCAGGCTTCTTCATTAAAATCGGAGATCATGGGGGTGTCCTATGGATTTCGGTAACCGCTGGGTGTTGTGTCCCACGTCCGTATCTTGGCGGGGAAGCCTTGAATAGGTGTGGATCGCGTTTTGACTTGGCCATACATGATGTCTGTGGCAATATCTTCGAAGAACACACCTCGGAGGGTGTTAGTCTTAGATTGGCGAATTCTCATAGTGGCAGTCATTGTTTATGAATAACTTTACGCCAGAGGAGATTTTAAGAAGTATGAAAAGCCATTTGGAATGTAGTGTCTGAATTAAGTTCGAAGAGGAGGCCTTTGAATTGCTTGGAGGGTACACCATTAAGCCTTTGATGTGTTATTTTACGTCTAGTTTTAAATTTATATTTTGCCGACTTTCCTATTAGACTAACACTAATGCACAGTCCAGACAATCCTAGATATTTTGGTAAGTACGGGTCGTTCACAAAGAGTAGATGAACTTAGTAGCTAAGCTAGTGAATTTTCTACAGTTTTACAGGGGTGGTTTTGATTTGACACTAATTAAACTAGTAAAAATAATAAAAGTAAGCTAAATTAATCTAAACTACTAGTGTTGTGATCAAATTTAGGAAAGAGTGCTAGCTATATTAATCCTACTACATTTTCATTTGTCCGTTTATTAATTGCAATGACTTAATAATTCATATTAGTGACGTCAGGAATATGTAGACAACATTTTCCTGTCAATAGTAAACTAAGAAAGATGGTCACAGTTCTAGTTCTATGAAAGCAACCTATCTCCCTAAAGCAAATTATCGGTCCACTCAGTTACAGTCACGCATAAAGCAGTATAAACTAATCTATATGATTTATCTGCGGTATCCTAAGGTCATAGCAATACCTAATCTTCTCACATGGTCACTTTATTGAGGAGCACTTATTTAAACTTATTTGTTTTAGTATTTTATGTCTAACCTAGGGCAAGTTCGCCACTAGTCCTAATGGCACCATTCATGAAGGCAGGTTACAAACACCAACTATTAAGATACAAATTACCTACATAGATAAAGAGCTACACTATGATAATCTAGACAATAGATTTACAATATTAAACAGATAAACGAACATACTATTTGAA
This sequence comes from Chrysanthemum makinoi, assembly GCA_910596185.1. Lineage (NCBI taxonomy): Eukaryota > Viridiplantae > Streptophyta > Magnoliopsida > Asterales > Asteraceae > Chrysanthemum > Chrysanthemum makinoi. The sequence goes on along the minus strand of OU343225.1, from coordinate 323,669,724 downwards.
AGATAAACATACAACCTATCTAAAACAAATGCATTAGGTCGTCATAAACAGAATAAAATCAATATAGTAATCATTACATGGCTAACACCTAAGGGGTGTTAGCCCATAATCTCAGTAGCAAACACGAAAATAAATACAAATGATTTGCTAACAAATGACATAATGAAATCGATAATCAAACCGAACGAATATACTTTGTGTGATGACACGAGACCTTATCCTCTTGATCTCTTGCCTTTGGAACTGCCCTATAAGTGACAGAAAGCTTCCAAAGTCGTCTGGTGGTAGTGGTATATCTTTAAAATACAAAACTAGGGCATGTATTTATAGTTACATGTCTAACATACTGATACGGCGTATTGAGGTCCAATAAGCCGTATCTCAGATCTCTTGAGTGGGGAATAAGAAATAATATTCCAGCATATTCATATGTTTTCTTTTAAATACGACGTATTGCTGAAGTGTGATACGTCATATGCCTTCAAATATTGGTATGCTACGACTGGGGATAAGATCTTCAATACGGCGTATGGCCAGAGTTTCATACGTGGTATGTATTCAACTGTTGACTTGTGTTTTGACTGCAAGGCTTTAGATACGACGTACTGCCAGAGCTAAATACGTTGTATGTGTTCTTATCTACGATACTTGATGAATTATTTTAAGTGTTTTATACGCGTATCTTCAGAGTTAGATACGTCGTATGCGCTTTCCAGGATGATACAGATTCTTTATTTTAGTTCCAAGTTCTATTGTTTTCCGTGTCTATTCTAATATTACTCCATAAATACTGAAAATCATTAAGTTAAGCAATTAAGTATCAATTACTCTATTAATATTGATATAAAAACATCACAAATGAGCAATATACATGTGATAAATGATATATAAATATAGTACCTGTTTGATGTTATCAAATATCCATGTAATTGATTTCTCCTTGTTCGCAAGTAAACTCTTTATTTTAACTTATAAATGCATCTCCTAAACAATAATTAAAGAAAATAAATTTAAATATAGGGAAAATGACGCAAATAGACCGCGCGCCCTGATGCATATAACTTTCTAGACCACTTTTATTTTTAATTTGAAAATAGACCGAGGGCAACCGCTGTCATTGGGCAACTCATCGACATTGGGACAAGTGTCCCGTATGTGTAAGGTATTGTTTTTTGGGCAACTAAAAAGCGGTGGGCAACCGTATAATTTTAAAAAGGGTTCTATCGTCATTTTACGTTAGACAAAAAAGTACACATTTGAATAGTAAAAGTACAGTATCCATTAATTAAGAGAGTTCAAAATCCAAAAGTCACTGACCAATAAAGCATCCATAGTTATCGGTTTTCTCTTGCTTCTCGCAGTACTATTTTCACAAATCAAACCGTCTTCTTCGTCAGCCCCCTGTCTTTCTTGTAACGTCAGTTATGTCACCATCTTTAAAGCTACAATGTTGATTGCAAACCACATTCGATTGATCAAGTTTTAAAAAAATGTTCCCAAATATGTTACGTAAATATTGTTCTCGTTTTTTATTACATATGATTATTTCCAGTTGGTTCTGTGTTATAATAAATCTTTTTTGTTATTCGATGAATAGCTATGTTAGATAGGTGTTAATTCCATTTTATAATCCGTTGCTCTTTTTTATGTGTATCTGATTCGTAATTATGTAGGGTATGATACCTTAGATGTCGTTAGTTAAGTATGTAACATTACTTGGTTCATTAAAAATTTAGTGGCAGTTTGTAGACTAATAAGGAGTGTTTTTTCATCAAAAGCTATCTGATCCTCTGTACTTTGAAACACCAAAGTTGGATCTGCAATCCCTTTACCCTTTCCAATATCAGTTTGAGTAACTACATCTTTCTGCACAGGTTCACCAATGTTTAGAGTCTTAGCAATAGGTCTAGGTGCAGGGATAGGGTGAGATTGTTTTTGGTTGACCAATTGTATGGCAATCTCATTGTCAGCCTTTTTTGGTTTTGGTGTTGGTGTTATTGATGTGGTTATAATTGTAGCAATGGTTGCCTATGCATTGGAAACGTCTGAACTGGCAGTGGGTATAATAATAGCAGCAGTGGTTACTCCAATACTAGCGGTGGATGCAGCAATACTGGAAGTGGTTGCCTGCACCCCTTCATTCTCCTTTTCTTCAACTGTAGCCTTTAAAGAATCATCTTGACTCTTGAGGTTTGGAAAATTTATGTTTCCTAGTGAATAATATCAATAAGTAAAGGAATTTTGAGTTTAGTATTGCAATTAAGTCTAGTTAGAGTATATTCGCATGTGAAGAATATCGAGATTGGCTATTATTTTGATTATTTATGTTTTCACAAATGATATCATAAAATCATAACATAAAATTTGATGCAGTAATCTAGTACCTTGTTAATTAGATAAATACTTATTACATTACATACCTAATCAGTCCAAAATAGCACATTCTTAAACATATACAAAACATATTCATAATCCTAAAAATCATCAGCATCAGCTGCAACTTGTTTGAGTCTGTTGATAAGATTTTTGGCACATTCAACCAATTCTTGATACTTAGCTTTGACAACAACATTATGATCTTTCAAAATCATAAAACTGGTTTGAATCTCTTCATACTTCGCTTCAGCATCAGCATTATAATCTTTGTAAATCTTAAAATCAGCTATCGCCTCTTCACACGTTGCTTCCAAATTAGCATTATCATCTTCGATCCTCTTGAAACGCGCTTTCATATCTTCATACTCACATTCATACTCTGGAAGTTGTTCAATCATTCTCTTCCTCTTATCAATCAGCTCTTGTTTCTCTCTAAAATTTCCTTCTATTGGGAAAGTCTTTCCCGGCTCACAAGCAATTACCATTCTCTTGAAACGGTCTATCATGTCTTTAAATAAAGAATCGTGCAAATTAGTACAATTCGGAGTGCATGTACCATCTTGACACAAAGAACACGCCATTTCGTAAATGATTGTGATGATTGATAATCTAATTGATCTAAATGTCAATCGACTAAAATATCACAGTAGAAGTGAAAGGTAAATTTAACAAATGAAAAGGTGTTTTTAGTTTTTGTGTAGACAACTGTATTATTTATTGACAATTTGAATTGGTGTATAGTGTGAATAATCCAAACTAACTGTAATAATTGGTGTTTGCAAATAGGTTTTTTGTAGTCACAAAGAGTTAGAGTATCAGTGGCCTCTGCATTTTACTTTTTTTGACTTTTTTTGTGAACTCTAGCATTTGGCTATTTTGTTTTCACTTTTCACCTGTTTACTGGTAAGTATGTCAGTTGCTTTTTGGGAAATGGTTTTTGTATTTTTAAATCAAATTAATAATCTTCAACTATCAACATCCACACATTCCTCGAGCATTACCAATGCATCAAGTCATAAAAGACTTGATGCGTTGAACACAATTAAATGGTTGAGGTAAAAAGCTTTTGCAAAACCAACTACTCCACTGCAAAAAGCATTTGCATATTTAATGTTTGGTGAAAAATGAAATTTTATAAATACAAAAGCTTTTTGACAATAGCTTCAAACACTTGAAGTCTTTACTAGTATTTTTGTAAACAGTCTTCTTCAAAGTTATTGCCACAATGGAACAAGTCATTTGAATATCTTATTAGAATAGTAAAAAAGTCTTTCACCAAGTTAAAGTCTTTCACCAAGTTGCCATTGCGGATGCTTACACTTTCATCGAAGAATCCAAATAAAAAAATCGTTGTCCTTTTCTTCTTTTTTATAAACAAATCCAGGTTTGTTGTACTCCCCCGTATGTATTTTGTTACCTTATTCGTTCATATATTTATAGACTACATGAATATAAATAACTGTGCAGCTTTATATTTTATATTCTATTATTAAATATTTATTTAATTAAAAGTTATTGAAATTGTTATTAGGGTTTATGTTTTATAGGACATGGCGGAAACGAAAGAAGTCATATTTAAAGTGCACCACAACGGGAAATTTGAATTTCAGCCACTCCGCTATGTAGGCGGTCTCCTTGCTGATGTCTGGTGTTTTAGCTCCACCAGGCTTGCATTTACCAGGGTGCTTGATCATGTTTTGAATGATATTGGAGGGGGAAAATGGGCTTTATTTTATGTTGCACCAAATAAGGCACTAGAAGATGGTTTAACATTGTTGCACACAGACAATGACGTTCGACGAATGTATGGCCTTGCTGATGAGAATGGATCCATGGACGTCTACATTGTGCACGAGCTACAGGCTTTGTCATAATTTTATTTCAAAAACATGGTATGGCAGGAAGAGGACGCTGGCATGCGGTGCTGTAGTGCAACACCTTTCAAAAGAAGGAAGTTAACAAAGCGTGTTTCTATTACGAAAACTGAAAGAGGGTTCGAGATCATAGAAAAAAAGGGCTAGTGCACAAGGAATGGTTCCACCTGTTATGAATGTTTGTTATTGTAAAAAATAATTATGAGTTTATGCTGCCAACCATGCGATAGTGCTTCTATGCCAAACTTAGTGCTGTTAGGTTTATGTTGTTAAGTGTATCCTTTATGATCATATGGTTAAGAATTATGGTTGCCCGATCGTACAACAAGTATTGCCCAATGATGGCATTTAGTTGCCCAGATTGCAAATTGGAAGGTGGCCTGAGGTTCCAACGAAATTGCCCAATAACTTTAACTTGATTGTCAGAATTTTCGTGTGTAGATACTAGATGACGATAACGGTTGCGTTTGCTCATTAGAATATCACAATTGGGGATAAATACGCCCAAAAATACTAACAACTGCTACAAGAGTTAAAACAGTTGTTTTGAAAGTACAAATTAATTTTGATTAAATTAGGGATAAAAAACTACAACATAGGTTTTTGGAAAAACCAAAGGAGGCTACATGGTTTGAACAAATTCTCAATTATATGCATATGTTAATATGCAACCACTGCTACAGTTTAACAAACCACTGCTAGGGTCGCTCAAACCACCGCTAGTGTCGACACAAATATCAAGTTTGTTTCTGTTTTCCAAATGACTAGTTGAAGTTCAAATTTTAAAAGTGAAATTTAAAGCGCGGATATGAATGATTTACTTCAGTTTGTCAAACGAGCTTAAGCAACATTTTCAAAACCAACAACAGATGTACAGACATAGCAAACTTTCAGTACAAAAAAGGATGATAATAAACCGATAAATTCAAACGGTTTGTAATTACGGATAAGTCTTATCCAAATACCAAAAAAGGAGAGAAAATCTGCAAGTAAATATTCATGTTCCTTCCCTAGAAATTTTATGACAAATCCAGCAGGAAAAATAGATGCCCAGGAGCCTAGGCACTTGCCTACCCACAAAACAGTAATTGGAAATTAATTATACCACGTGCAAGAACAGTAAAATCCTCGCTTTAAATACGCCGCTTTAAATACGCGAGGTAAATAAAGGGAAAGCACATAAAAAAACAACCATTCCTCCACCCAAAAAAAACAACAAAGAGAAGTTGAAAATGTTAACCCGTTGCCCACGCACCGTCGGTTCCAAAAAGCCCATACATAGCCTAAACCTTTACCCCCCAAAACAAAAATATAAGCGCAAAGCAGTTGCTGCGACAACTGAAACATGTTCTTAAATGACTACTAAAAACAATTTGTCGTTTCTAAGACGACAAAATTGACCTATCTCCGCGACCGTTCACAACATTCCTTCAACCAAAACCCGTGTCCTTTGAGGTTTGTGGAAGCCTGCCCTGACCATATGGCGTACCAAAGGTTGGAGTTTAAACCGATTAGACTCTCATTAGCCATTTGGGATGTTCAAAGTTCAGGCAGTTCTTTCTTAACCTCGCTCTTCCCGAGCGGAAGAAGGATGTATATCATGGGTATTGGGTCGAAGGAGTGGTAGAATGTGCAAAGAGAGGCAAACAACACGGCTGAAATTTCTGGTCTCAGTCCTCTGTTGATTGCAGCCCGGCCCCCGAAGCAAGTTTACGTCTACTAATCCTGGCATATCGGGTTGGATAGACTGGGTTAAAGGTAAAAATGACGAGCTTGCGGGCACTGGGATTAATTTTAGAGCAAACCACATAAATAATTCGTAAAAAAAATCCCATGCTATCGTGTAGGGGATGATTGGTGTATTTTGTGACAGTTCTCTCTCCTCACTCCAATTCAAACCTATCACGTCAGCGTGTGGATGTATTTTTTCTGAATTATTTGTGGTTCTACCATTGCTCTAAAATAAAAGCTGCGCGGATTGGAAAAGCAACCCCACTAAAAGCTCTTCCAGTACCGCGCATAGGGGCGGATTTACACGGGAAACCCGTTGAGAAGCCTATCGAACTTCTGCAGGGAATCCCATATGAAAATACGGCCGCCCCAGGAGAACCAAACGACGGGAAATCCTTCAAGAAAATGATAGCAAACAAGAAGGAATCCACACTCACAATTAAGTCGCGTACCACTGCTAATGTAGTTTTTCACTGCTAGTATCATTGTGTCGGTTTAATATGTAACATTCTAGAATTTCTTGGGTAGGATGTTTTGTATTAGATAAGTATGCTAAGTATAATTATCTTGTATATTGTAAAGGACTCCTTAGCTTATAAAAGGAGGTCCAGGCTAGAGTTTGATATAACTTTTCGGCATATTTAGAGTGGATACACTTCAAAGTTGTAATCGTTAATACTATTCAGAGTATTCGTGTATTAATATTATTTCCAGGTGTTTTATAGACCATAAGTTATTGTAAAAACGTCAACATCTTCACTTTGACGTAAGCACATAACGCTTTAGGTTATTACATGTGTAGAGTGAGTTGATTATTTTGAGGTTTATGCGACTTTTCTAAGCGTCATAAAATGGTGTCGTGTCTAGATAGTAGATGACGATAACGGTTGCGTTTGCCGATTAGAATAGTACATTTGGGGATAAATACGTCCAAAAATACTAACAACTGCTACAATAGTAAAACAGTTGTTTTGAAAGTACAAATTAATTTGGATTCAATTGGGGATTAAAAAAAATAGAGTTACAACTGCTAGGGCAAAACATAGTTTAGAGCCAAAGGAGGCTACATGGTTTGAACAAATTCTCAATTATATGCATATGTTAATACGCAACCACTGCTACAGTTTAACAAACCACTGCTAGGTTCGCTCAAACCACCGCTAGTGTCGACGCAAATACCAACTTTGTTTCTGTTTTTCCAAATCAGTTATAATAAAAAAAAAAGTCCCTGAAGTACAATATGGTTTTTTGCGAATTAAAAGGTTGACTAGTTGAAGTTCAAATTTTAAAAGTGAAATTTAAAGCGCCGATATGAATGATTTACTTCAGTTTGTCAAACGTGCATAAGCAACATTTCCAAAACCAACAACAGCTGTGGAAGCTACATTTTTCCAAAAAAAAGTATATAGAGACATAGCAAACTTTCGAGTTTTTTATTTGACCATAGTACTTTTAAAATTTATTTAACAAAAGATAGTACTTTAGAATTTAATTAACAAAAGATAGTACTTTTACATAAATCATGGTTTTTTTTACCAGAGGAAAGCGACACTCGGCTACTGATTTGCTACAATTTGCAAACCTGAACCACTGTCTGTTTTACTATATGCAAGTATTCACAAAATCTTATTTAACACCAAAGGCACATTACCATATGCTCCACGGAATAATTATTTTTGTGATAAGGATATTTGGTGATATCTTTACTATCTAATACTGTATTTGGCTTGTGTGACATTTTTAGTGAATACATTTGTCTTGTAGTACCTATGACAACATTCCAATTTTTAACACCATGTTAAACTTGTACAGGAACAACGCCATGCTAGAGATAATAATGAAATCATATCGTCTGTTGGTGCACTAAGAAGCCCACAAGTTTTGGTGTTAAGTGGTATCGGTCCAAAAGAGCAGCTTGATACCTTTAAATATCAGTTGTGTCCTTGAGCAACCTTTTGTTGGTAAAGATGTGGCCGATAACCCCCTTGACGTACTTTTCATCCCTTCTCCCATTGCTGTTGAGAGATCCATAGTCCAACTTTTGTTGATAACGATCTTCAACAGCCAAAAAATCATTGTTTATGTAAAAGTACTATATTTTGTTAAATAGATTTTAAAATACCATCTTTTGTTAAATAAATTTTAAAAGTACTATGGTCATATAAAAACTCCGCAAACTTTCAGTACAAAAAAGGATAATAAACCGATAAATTCAAGCGGTTTGTAATTACGAATAAGGTTTATCCAAATACCAAAAAAAGGTGAATAAATCTGCAAGTCTTCACGTTCCTTCCCTAGAAATTTTGGGACAAATCCAGCAGGAAAAATAGAAGGGTAGGAGCCTAGGAACGTTCCTACCCACAAAACAGTAATTGAAAATTAATTATACCGCGTGCAAGAACAGTAAAATCCTCGCTTTAAATACGCGCGGTAAATAAAGGGAAAGCACATAAAAAAAACAACCATTCCTCCACCAACAAAAAACACCAAAGAGAAGTTGAAGATGTTAACCCGTTGCCCACGCACCGTCGGTTCCAAAAAGCCCATACATAGCCTAAACCTTTACCCCCCCAAAACAAAACATAAGCGCAAAGCAGTTGCTGCCACAACTGAAACATGTTCTTAAATGACTACTAAAAACATTTAGTCGTTTCTAAAATGTCGAGAATGACTACTAATAACACATCCCCGCGACCATTCACAACATTCCTTCACCCAAAACCCGTGTCCTTTGAAGTTTGTTGAAGCATGCCCAGACCATATGGCGTACCAAAGGTGGGAGTTTAAACCGATTAGACTCTCATTAGCCATTTGGGATGTTCAAATTTCAGCAAGTTACTTCTTAACCTCGCTCTACCCGAGCGGAAGAAGGAAGTATATCATGGGTATTGGGTCGAAGGAGTGATTGAATATGCAAAGAGAGGCTTAAAATTATGGTCTACAATCCTATGTTGATTGGTGCCCGTTTCCCGAAGCAAGTGTACGTCTACCAATCCTGGTTGGATAGACTGAGGTCAAGGTAAAAATGACGAGCTTGCGGGATAAAATAAAGAGCAAACCACTGCTAATGTAGTTTTCACGCTAGTATGATTGTGTGGGTTTAATATGTAACATTCTTGAATTTCTTGGGTAGGATGTTTTGTATTAGATAAGTATGCTAAGTATAATTATCCTGTATATTGTAAAGGACTCATTAGACTATAAAAGGAGGTCCAGGCTAGAGTCGATACACTCCAAGGTTCTACTCGCTAATACTATTCAGTGTATTCGTGTATTAATAATATTTGTAGGTCTTTTATAGACCATAACTTATTGGTGTGAATTTAATCTGTTAACATTAATATTTGTTTTCAAACATACTATTCAGGTGAACACTGATGAAACGGAAATGTCGATGTATTGTAACTAGTTAGATTAAAAAAATGTTACATTATTTTTGTTAGGTCATGGATTTTAAAAATACCGCAAAATTGTTATAAAGAGCAACACAATTGGTTGCTCCTAATTGGTTGATTATATGTGTAGAGTGAGTTTATCATCAGTTTGACGTAAGCACATAAGGCTTCATGTTATTAGATGTGTAGAGTGAGTTGATTATTTTGAGGTTTATGCGACTTTTCTAAACGTCAAAAAATGGTACAATGCTTTTATGCTTGATTACTTAAATTAAATATCTGTAATTATAAAATGAATTGGTTGCCAAATTACAACTGCTAGTTAAGAAATACTACTGCTAATTATACTGACTACTGCTAGTAAACTGAATAGGTTGTATACTTACAATTGCTAGTATTATACGCACAAGCGCTAGTTATTATAACAACTACTAGTGATAGAAGTTGCCCTACGTTCAACAGCTAGTTGCCAAATTGATATTTGGAAACAACTGCTAGTTGGCGAGATGAAATAAAAATGGATAATGGCAACAGAGGAAATACTAAATACGTTGACATACAACGTTTCATACAGACGACAACCTACAACATATTACGATTACTACATAAACCCTTGATAAACAGACACACCAAACTTTGTGTACACAAATTTAATTGACGCAGGGTATTCAAACCATACATAAAACTACAACCACTAGAACAATTTTACAACGGCTGTGACGGAAGATCGAGGGAGTTTCAACAGCTTCCTAGCGAACTCCCAATTCGTCTTGATATTATCATAACCATCGTCCATCAAATCGCTGGCCCTGATATACATTTTCTTTAACGACGTGGAACAAGCAAGTATAAACTTTATTATGTGTAATTCATTCTGTGATCTAGGAAAGGATCGAAAAATCACTATCTGAATCTGCCCATGACTGAATGTGGTTGTGTCTAAATCAAATGAAGGTTGTTCCAAGGGTAAAACACTAAGCGTGTGTGCAGCCTGGAAAATCAAATAGTATTGAGATAGAAAAACATGGCAGTTTACGGATGTTTATTTGATACGTATGAAATAGAGTAATAAAGTATTACACTTACTCTGGTTTCCAGCTTTTTCAAGTTTGGAGATCCGCGAATCATTTGGACGATGAGTGACACGATAACAGTCTCGCCAAAATCAACTCCTTTTAGATTCAGATTAACGAGGGATACAAACAGCAAAGGGACATTCATCCTGGAATTACCATCACGCATCAACTACAACAGGTCGAGTTTTGGGTTAGTTTCAAAGATTAAATGTCGTTACAGTTACACATATATTTAACATTGTAAAATTAGAAGTGTAAATCTAAAAACGGTCTTACCGTGAAATAGTCAAAATACAATGTAAGGGTCTCAAGAGATGGAAGTCTTGTCAGGTGAAAGATATTGGATGCTATGATTGTCGTGACAGCATTCGAAATACCGAATGACAAATGTAACTTCTTCAAATTCCTAAGACTTGCAAGATTCCATAGTTTCATCCTGTTTGTACTCTCAACATCCAATCTAAGAGACTCAAGTAAGGGACAACCATCAATTAAATCCCAAACTGTACCGGTAAGAAATTTGACTAAACACAATTCTAAGCTCAATAAATTTGGAAAACTAGTGAAAAACACCAAACTAGGAAAATCACAATAATGAATTTCAAGATGTTTCAATTCAATACGCCTGTAAAGTTCGTTGGCAATGTAACGGTTGTCCATACCAGTTTCTAACTGTCAGCTCCTCAATTCCTTGCAGTGCCAAAAACATAAGCCAATCACGAATCTCTTCATAATTTAAGTCTTCCATTCCAGACAACGGTGTGGGATCTACAGAGAAGACAAACGTTTTTATGGGACCCGTAAGCTGATTTAAAAGTCTAACATGGCTCCCATCAAACTTATATGTTAAATAATAAAAGAAATCCTCATCAATTATGACTTCGGTGAGCAAGGTCCACTTAAACCTCCAATTTGTAGATAAAATAGAGGTGCTCACCGCTTCTCTTATTGGCAACCGATTCAAAATGTTACCGATCACTGTATCTGGCATGTTGCTAATATAATCTCTCATAATGGTGATAACATTAGCTCGAAACGACATGGTTTTCAAGGAAATTTTTTTGGTTTTTTTAATTGTCGACAGGAGGCTTTGGATGAGGGTTGTTGATTTGCAATTGATGGTCAGAACGAGGGTGTGTTATGATCATTATATGTGGTTGTTGGGTTGGTTCATTGATTCGCGCGCCCAAGATACAAGCTTTTCAAATTTGGTCCGTAAAATATGGCCAAAACCCATTTTACTGCCTCCAACTTGGCTAACTGGAATTCCTGCTACCCTGAACTTTTAAGGGCGCGGGACGGTACCCTGAACTTGGAAAATGGGTCATTTTACAACCATCCGTTTACTTATCTAGGTCATGTGCCGTTAAATATTTGATGGGCCCAATTGAAAACATTGAATCATGAAAGCAACGCCAAACATTGAAAATGAATTGGTTGTATACTTACAACTGCTAGTTATTTTTACTACCGCTATAGTTAATTTTACTACTGCTAGTAAAACTGAAGTGGTTGTAGACTTACAACTGCTAGTCATTTTTACTACCGCTATAGTTATTTTTACTACCGCTAGTAAAACTGAATTGGTTGTATACTTACAACTGCCAGTATACAGGTTACTACTGCTAGCTATTTTAACCACTGCTAGTGATAGAACACATCAACGAAATGATGCCACCGTCGTTAATACAGTTGTGTATGGCCGTGTTTGTGCTGTGCCGGTGTAAGTGCTACGATACCATTCTGGTGCCCTTGTGTAGGTGTTGGTCTTACTATTCTGGGGCTGAATAGAGACATATTGGTTTAGTGCTGCTAGTATTAAACTTACAACTGCTAGTTAAATTGTACTAGTGTTGAATGGTAAATCTGTTAAGTTCAAGTGTGCATAGTCACTAGTTGGTAGTTATTAGTTGATTGTAGAATACGAATTGTAACAACTAGAAGGACTCCTTGGTTTATAAAATTAGTCAATAAGGAAAAGAAGTTGCCCTACGTAGAACAGTTAGTTGCCACATTGTTTATTGGAAACAACTGCTAGTTCCCCAGATTAAACAAAGATGTATAATGGGATTAAAGAACATAGGAAATAGTAAATACGTTGACATACAACGTTTCATACAGACAACCTACTACATATTACGATTACTACATAATTATAAGTTTAATGGTTACATAATATATAACCACTTGATTTATAAAATTCAGCAAGTACGCAGAAAAAGCTAACCACTCCATGCTTCCTTCACATACAGACATCGTACTAAAACCACAAAGCTTCATTCCCATTAAGCATGATCCCTAACTTCTGCCGAACAAACCTGTTGAACATGAATATAATGGTGTAAGTTAAAAATAAAACATTAATAGAATGGTAAGTTAAAAATAAAACATACTATAAACAGCATGGTCTGGCTGATTTAACAAAAGAAGTGATTCTTTGTATGGGGCGATGTAGAAAGATCCCGCATCTCCTAAATAATTCAAGTTCTTTGTTGTACACAAATACCGACTGACCCAAATGATTGGCGTTGTACGCTTCCACTATTGGAGCTTGATCCTTTGTAAACCCAAGCAAACGAACCGAATATAGGGTAGGGATGGCGAATAGGCTTCTAAATGATGTTATGGAAGAACCATTGACGTCCAAAAACCATCCGCAAAACAATGGAATATCTTCACCAATGATCGTCCCAGAAATCACTAGAGAGGTTCCAAGATCGAAAACATTGAATGGAACTGGGAGTTCATTTTTTAAAATCTGTGGTAGGTCTATAACTTTAAATTGGTTGGTTACCAAATCAAAAGAAATCAACATATAAATCTTATAAATAACACCATCCTCATTAGTTAACTTTTCACTCCCAGTACAATAGATAAAACGACCCACAAGTGCTTGAGTTTTATGTTTCAATTTGATTGTTTCACGAGGGGGGTGGAAATTTTCAAGGCGTGTCCACCGTAAAGAGTTCAAAGAAAAGACAGACACATACCAGAAACCACTTTTGAAAACAGGATAGGAGACCTTCACGATCGTCGAGTCAAGAGTGTCCGGACGGACGGCAAAACCAAAACAAATCTTTTGACGTTTGATTTGATGCGTGTAAACCGGGACAGATACTGCAAGTGATTTTTTTATTGCCGGGTTCCAAATAACAGTCATTAGATTAGAACCATAGACAAAACACCAAAGACCATTAGAATTGCCAACTGTAATCATAGATGAAAGCATTAAATCTGTATTAAGTGGCGTAGCGATTAGCTGTTCATCTAAAGCTAACACAAAACCTTGGTCACCCATATCGAATGTTAGCGTAAATAAACATTGATCATTACGACGAACATCGTAATTAAAGATGAAGCTTCCACAATCTATACTAGCCTTCCATAACTTGCAAACACTACGTTGCTGGAGTATAGACTTAGGAGGTAGCCTACGGATGATATCTAGTTGAACATCCAGTGGGATATTGTCAGACTGATTTTTAAACTTTAAAGGGTTTGATTTGACAACTTTTGAATCTCATGGACCTAAAATGATATTTTACAAGTTTTTGAATTACCAGGGACTGATTTTGACAACTTTTATAACTTGGGGGACTAAAACTGCCAATTATGCAAACTTGATCGCGTTTTTCACAGATTTTGATGTTTTTGCATTTAAAACATATAAAACACTTGTTTGTGATATTTTTATCATTTTGAAGCATTTCTGAGTGTTTTCAGATGTTTTTGGCATTCTAACAGTACAAAAATGATGAGTATTTAGACACTCATCACAGACATATTTTCTAAACAAAAGCAGAAAGATTGGGATAAAGATATGAAGTCAATAGACCATAAGAAGAAAGAAAGATTTTGTTAAACAAATTGTATTGAAGAAAGAAGAAAGTGATTGGGAACACAAGACATTAAAGGACATGTACCGTAAATCTGTGTTTTGTGGGCGTTTGTTTTTTTGTTTTTTTAAATATGAAATGACAAAACTATCCTCGTGTATAAATACAAGTTGCCCAAAAAACATAAAGATGCCCAAAAAACAATACAAGTTGCCCAAAAAACAATACGTTACAATACATGACATATATCTTCAAAATACGTACTTGTGTCATAAGTTGTCGGACACATGGCAGCCCCTGGTTGGGTCCAAGAAAAGCGGTGGGCAACCTGTCTATTTTCGAATTTTAAAAGGGCGTGGTCCATAAAGTGATATGCATCAGGGCGCGTGGTCTATTTGACCAATTTTCCTTTAAATATATTATTCAATCAATAAGTACGCACAACCAAGCACCTCACGAAACAAGAAATGTAAACACTCATGTTAGGAATTAGAAATTCCATAGTGAAGTGTCGGTCACCTCAACTATTGTCTAGCATATGTTAGCTCGTAGACATATCATTATTTAGTAGTTTATTAGCTTAGTTAGTTAGTTTAGTGCAACACCGTGGAGGAAGGACGGGTCTTTACCCACTGTATACTTGATCCACAGTCCAACAGGAGGACGTATTCTCTGTAACTATAAATACCCCTTCCATCCTTGGAAAGGGTGGTGCTTCTCATTCAATCTAACCTTTTCTCTTTTTGTTTACTTTCTCTCTCTAAAGAACACCCTCTCTACTCTTTCTCTCTCTAAAACTCATCTCATTCGAATCTCTTGTGTGATTGATTGTGTGTTTGTGAAAACCAATATGCTACAATTGGTATCAAGAGCCATGGTTTGATCATTCATCTTTCATGTTCTTGGATTTCTAATGGTTTTCATAAGGTTTTTAGGTTTGAATGAGTTTAGAGTAGTTTTCATCATTTGGATCATTTCTAGTGTTAAAGTTTGAATTTTGATAGTACTTTTGTGTTTAGAATCATTATAAGTGTTTAGGTTTTGGTTTAGAAGACTTGAATCATCGTGGTTCGATTGTTTTTGGATTGAAAAGTGTTGTTTTTGAAAGTTTCTATGACGCGATTTGTCTCTCGGAGGTTTTTTCTTTGATGCGATTTGAAAACCTAATCATGCGATTTGTCTTAATTATTTAGCGGTTTGTCTCGATTTGTATGCGATTTGTCTCATTTCTTTGAAGCGATTTGTCAAAGAAGCGGTTTGTCTATTGAGACAAAGCGACAAGAAAGGACAAAGTGGTGGAAGTAGTGGGTGTACTTGTGTACTAAGCGACTTGTCAAGTTATGCGATTTGTGTATTATGCGTTTTGACTGTGAAGCGTTTTGTCAGCTTAAGCGATTTGTCTCTTACGCGATTTGTCAAGTAAGCGATTTGATACTTAAGTGTATTGACACTTAAGCGATTTGTCAAGTAAGTGATTTGATACTTAAGATTTTTGACACTTAAGCGATTTGTCAAGTAAGCGATTTGAGTAGGAAGCGATTTGAGAAGAAGCGATTTGTCAACTATGCGACTTGACTGAAGCGGTTTGTCAGTGCGGTTTGTAAGTGCGTTTTGTCAAGGACTGAGATTTGTCAATTCCTGCGATTTGTCTCTAAACCTAACATACAAATCCCTTGTTTTCAAACCCTAATTTTACGAAATTATATAAAGAATTGGGGAATATCACCGCGGAGTTCGATCCACCGAACAGGGGGTATATATAAAGAATTGGGGAATATCACAAATTCAACCATAACACCAATTTATCTTCACTTCTGTAACCTCTTCTAGTTCCTTATCTTCCATTTCTCGGTTTAAATCACAGACTTGTAAAATCCTGTATATACAACAACATCATGTCTTACACTCCTGATTTAGTGATTTCGGAAGTACTCAAACTGTATGATGTTGTAGACAACCATGATAATATTGGCTACTCTGAACGGCTTAACATGATTGAATCAATCAATGATGATTTGAGATCTTCACGCTCAGAGTTTGATGAGAGAGAATTGCACCAGTTTAGGCTACAGAATGCCATGCAAGAGGAAAATTTCATTGTACCCTATCAACAACTTCACTCTCACCTCATGTTACTTCTACCTATTGGAATGGAACGAACATGCAATGCCTTTTTCCGTCAAGATTTATCCACATTAGCGGGAACGTTACTATTAAACTTAGAACAATTGGAACAACAACTTGACAAAGAAAAGGTTTAAAAGGATAGTTCCAGTGCTGCACTTTAAGTGATCTACAAGCAATTTCAGTCATTCATTAGTGGGGAATTCACATCAGATTATGATCAACACATGACTGAAATGTCTTTCAAAAGACACACTGGAATGGAAATTAACGAGTTTAGAGAGACATTAATCCAACTCATGGATAATGTGGAGAAGTATATTGAGTAAGTTACACAGAATGATGAAAAAGTGGATGACTGTTGGGTGCAGTTGAGAGATAGTTGTGATAAGTCGGGTAATGTATCAGTTGAAAGATCGGGTATTGCTGAATGCAGAATAACAGAGACAACAAAGAATGATGTAACCAGCTGTTCAGTAACTCCTGTCACACATGATGTGGATGCAGATATCAGACAGATAAATGAACAGGTGTCATGTGATGAGGTACCCTTAACTTTTGAGGTACCCTTAACTGTTCAACATAGTGCATCTGCTAATGTACCTAAACAAACTGATCTTAATGCTAAACATGATTCTGATATATGTTCCTTGGTTGAGGCTGAGACTAATAATTTCAAAACAAATGATATGGTTGATAAAAAGGCTTTTGATGAACTTTCAAACAAATTCTTAAAACTTGAAAAACATTGCATTTCACTTGAAATTGCAATACAAAGAAAGAAGGAAAGTTTTCAAGTTAAGAAACCATGTAAAAATCCGGAATTTCCTGAATTTCGTGAATTTTTTGAAATAAACGATTTAAAAGCTCAACTTCAAGCCAAAAACTCGACTATCAACAATTTGAAAAAACATATTTCTGATATGCATATGAAAAGTAATTTGGTTACAAATAATTCTGATGTTAATGCTATTGATGATATTCAAATGAGAAATGATGAATTAGCGGTTTGTGTGGCCAAATTACTAAAGGAAAATGAGTCTTTGAGAAAGCATCACATAGAACTAAGTGACTATGTCAAAGAAGCTAGAACTAAGTCAATAGAACAAACAAACTCTTTGATAGAAAAAATTGATGAACTCAAAGCTCAACTTCAGGAAAAGAGCTTTGTTATTGTTGCCCTAAATAATGAGCTTAGAAAAACCGTAGGGAAAAGTGTGAACACTAAGTTTACAAAACCATCAACCTTGGGGAAGCCAGTTTCTCATCCCACTAGAGACCGGTCCGTTGTTAGGCAGCCTACTGCATTTATATCTGAAAGAACAAAATCTTTAAAGACAAGGCTTGCCTCCCAAGTTGATGCGATACAAGTTTTGTCAAAACCAGTCACTTCACCTGAGTTGCCTAAGAATAATGCTTCTAGTTCTGTTAACCCTCAACAAGTAGCTACTTCTACTCCCAGCACCTCTAGGATTAGTTCGAAAACAGTGTCAAAACCAAGCATTAAAATCCAGAATTCATATGATATGAATGACATGTGGAAGAACTATTATCTATAAGAAGCTAGGAAATAGGCGCATATTCGAAGAGACGGAATTTTAGGTGCAAGACCTAGGGTGATGAATTCTACGATATTTCAAGGCACTGCTAGTAGTAGTAAATCATTACCTAGGAACACTCAAAAGACTAGGGATTGGCTTGCATCTAAGAGTAGTTATGTGAATAAGAATGCTAAGCATGTAGAAAACAAAAGTAGAAATTCTGAGTCTTTTCCGAATAAGAAACATTTTCTCAATTCACATGCTAAGGTACAATCCACTAAGACTACCAACATGGCTAAGATTTAACATGTTATGAAGCAAAACAAACCTAAAACTTCGCCTAGATGGATCCCAACTGCTAAATCTTTGGAGTCTAGGAATAACAATAAGTCTTCCATTGTGCATAAGAATATCAGCAATCCTAGACCTTTCTATAATTGGATACCGTCTGGTAGAATGTTCAAGAATGTTAGACTTAGGTGGATACCAACCGGAAAGCTGTTTACCGATGGCAAAATCAAAGTTGACCGTGAAACCCCAAAGGGTTTGGATACTAATGTCACTAATGATAAGGTTTTAAAATGTACCTTTTTGAGGGGTCGTTTAAGCCCTTATTTGATCACTTTGTATCCGTTATTACTTAATATCGTTCCTTTTCACTTTTTAGGTCTCTTGAAGGCAAATTGCTGGAATGACACTTATTCGGACGAAAAGGCGCGAATATATGAAGAAAATGGCCAAAGTCAAGAATCGAGACACTCAGGCTGCTAAAACTGAAGGTGACGCGTCGAGTTTATAAGGGCGGCGCCGTCATGCCTATTCTGTGACGACTCAGTAGCCAAATTGCTTAAATACAAGTGACGGTGTCAAGTTTTAAAAGAGTAGGTCATCACACCCCAGACGGCCTAGATTTGATCCAGACGACGTCAGAGACTGAAGGGGACGGCGTCACAAGCATAAGGTGACGCCGTCGCAAGACTAACGTGGCCAAGACGAAACCATAATGACGGCGACCCGACGGCGTCACAACCTAAAAGGTGACGCCATCGCATTTGTAATCCTATATATAGAATCTGAATTTTTCATTATTCAGTGTGTAGTGTTGGAATCACTCCTAAACCTTATTCAAGTGTTAGTTACTCATATGTAATAGTTAGCTTATTATGGCCTTTATGTTTGTTATTAGCCTTAAGCTTATTAGAAGGCCCATGAGCTTAGGCCCAAGCCCATAGGAGAAAGGGAAGGAGTAGGAGTGTTGCCCTAGCTCCTTTCCTATAAATACTTTGTAATAACCCTCACTTGAGGGTTGGTTGTTCAATATTTCTCTTTCACTATCACCTACGCGTAACCGGTCTTACTATATCGTGTGTGTGTGTGTGTTTAATATTGTTCAATCGCCTCTCTATCTTTCTTATAAGCTTGTGTGGTAAACCTTGTGACCTAACAGTGGTATGAATCGCCAAATAGTTGGGTAAACACTTTTGTTTTTGAAGTTTTTTGTTTCGGTCTTACGCGTAAAAGTAACGAGTGCTTTGGCTCGCTTAAAAACTCGATTTTTTCACTTTTCAATCCAAGATTCTTGTACTTTCAACGTTTTAAGGTGTTAAAATACGTGTTTTTGGCAAAAAGTTTCAAACTTTATGCGTGGATCGTGTTTTTAAACTAGTTTTTATACGTGGGTATCGTTCTACGCATAACAGTTTTAAGAGCTTTGGATCATCAAGTTTCACACTTTTGTGTCTTTTGGTGTTATTGAAGCTATTTCATCACACAAAAACTGGTTTAGAAACATCTTTGGGCATTCTCACTTTTACGAGTAAGTCTACGCGTAAGAAAACCCTAATCTTACGCGTAACTTTATCCTTGGTTTGATCTTCATTTTTGTGGTTTATTCCGTGTTTTCTTACTTGGATAAGTCTGAAAATACGTCGACTTTGGATATCTTTTGCACTGTGAAGTGTAAAAGATCACTTGGGATAAAACCCAAAAATTACGCATAAGCATAAGCTTACGCGTAGAAATCCTACGCATAAGATTTATCTTACGCCTAAGCCTCGTCTTACGCATAAGATAATCCTACGCCTACCTTTCTACGCATAACTTTGTGTCTACGCATAACTTTAGCGTCTTTTCTCTACTTACGCGTAAGCTAAATCTACGCGTAACTCTTGATTGTTACGCGTAACTTTGGTGTTTTACGCATAAGTGTTACTTGGCTATTGTGATTTCTACGCCTAAGGATACTTCATCAACAAAGGTTCATTCGACTACAAAGATCCATTTTTACCAACACAAGTTTATCAACATGTCACAACCACCATACTCTAACTATTTCCCTTACACTTATCCTCATCCTCAACGTCAACAACAATTAAGTCCACAACATCAACAATGGAATCAACAACAAGCAATTTATCAACAACAATTTAATCAACAACATACTCCACAACTTGCTGCAATTCCACAACCTCAAATGGTTCAACCACCACCAAGTCTTCAAGTTCAACCGTACACAAATGACTTCAATCAACATCCATCAAGGAACACTATGAAGGAACCCACTTGGTTTGCAAAGATGTTTGAAGCTTTAAGCAGCCAACAATCAATTCATGAGGCTGGATCACTTGATAGACCTCCAATGCTCACTCCAGGAAACTACGATCAATGGGTGATAAGGTTCTTTAGGTTTTGTGATCTAAAGAAGCCACATGGAAAGTTCTTAAAGCAGGTTATCTTAGAAGGTCCATTTGAGATGCCTACTGTCATTGTACCCGGAGATCCAAATGCCATTCCACCAAGAGATGAACAAACAAACATTGCTACTGTTGCAGACTTGAATCCTCAAGAACTTCTACACTATGAAGCAGATGAGCTTGCAATGGAATATATCCTCTTAGGATTACCAAACCCAATTCTTCATAGTGTTGATGCTCAAAAGACAGCAAAGAAAATGTGGGATCATATTCGTCTTCTTATGGAAGGATCTGTCCTCAATCAGGAAGATTTGGAATCCAAAATTTACTTGGCTTATGAACACTTCATGATTGAACTTGGAGAGACACTAGAGTCCTATCATCACCGATTTTCAGACATCATCAATGATTTGGATAAACACAACATCATCATGCCAAGAATTGCAGTGAATACTAAGTTCCTGAGTAGTCTTAGTCCTGAATGGGAGAAGTATGTCATTTTCCTCCGTCAAGCGAAAAACATGCATCAGTCTACATATGGATTATTGTACGATTACTTGAAACCTCATGAAAAGGAAGTTGATAGGGAAAGGATTCTCCGTGCTCAAATTGCTCCATCGACACATCCGAAAAATCAACAACTTGCCTTATATGCTCAAAACAGTTATTCTCCTCAACCACAACTCACCCAATGCTACAATCACACCCACATGATCCTTCACAGCCTCAATCTCAACAAACTCAATTGGTTCCATACAACAACAACAATGCTCAAGCCCTTGTCAGTGAAGCTAATGAGGAATCTGATCCGTTGAAGCACTGCAACAAGGATTTGCTATGATTGCTAATGCCTTTAGCCGGTATACTAACAAATCCAACAACCGTATTCGTTCCTCATCTTATACAAGGAATCAAGCTGTTGTGAACAATGGACGAGTTGAAGTTCAGAATCGTGGTTATGGTCGTCGGATGGGCGGTGGTCAAGGGTTTAATGCTGTGGGTAGGAATAACAATCGAGCTCCAGTGGTGGAACAGGGAAATGCTCAGAATGGGTTGAATGGTCTTCGATGCTACAACTGCAATGAGAAGGGACACCTGGCTAATGCATGCCCAAAGCCAAGGACTAGGGGCAGTGCTTATTTCAAAGAGGCTCTTCTTTTGGCAGAGCTTTATGGCGAACGCTGACTCAGATGATGATATGG
This sequence comes from Chrysanthemum makinoi, assembly GCA_910596185.1. NCBI lineage: Eukaryota > Viridiplantae > Streptophyta > Magnoliopsida > Asterales > Asteraceae > Chrysanthemum > Chrysanthemum makinoi. The sequence continues at coordinate 323,647,876 of OU343225.1, read as the reverse complement.
AGGACTTGCAGGCCAATGCAGCTGTTATGTTGATGGCTAATATGCATGAGTTACACATGAGTGACACAGGCCCAGTGTATGACACTGATGGCTTGTCTCAGGTACCCGAACAAACCATATTTATCTCTGATCTCATATCTCCGCCAACATCTGAATCCGGCAAGGCTCAGAATGTTCAAAATGCGCCGTCCACATCTCATTCCGACGATTTTCAACTAGACCCCGTAGTTATATTTGACGATCAAGATGACAAACCGGTTTCCCTTGATAATCAAATTGACTCCGTGGTTATACTTGAGGATCTCAGTAATGATCATGTTGAGACTCACGTTGAACACGCCGAACTTTTGCCTCATCCAGATTTTGCTCGTTTAATACAAGACCAACAGACCATAGTGGAAAAATGTCATGCCATTAATCAGGACTTAAAATGCAAAAATGCACTGTTAACTAAGGATTTTGAATGTTTACAAAAGCAACTCAACTTTTTCAAAACTCAAGAAAAACGTGAAAACGGTTTTGAAGCAGCCTTTGCCAAATCTTATCAAAACGAAAAATATTTAGAAAGACAGATGCGTGATCTAGCCGCTTCGAAGAATGCTTTGTTGTCTGAAATAGAACAACTAAAACATGAACATAAAAAGCAAATTAACGCTCTCACCTTGGAAAATCAAAAAGCTAAGGCTGAGTTGTTAACTTGTCAAAAACAGTTCTCTGCATACAAAAAGCATTCAACGAAACGAATAGATGATCATCTTGAAGAAATCATCGGCTTGCAAAACAAACTTAAAGAGTTTAAAACTGTTGTTTACAAACATGGCGAGTCGGTCACAGCCATTGAAAAGTTTACTTTAAAACCCAATCCAAATGGATATGGACCGAATCTTGCTGATTACAAACCTAAGCTTTCAACCAAAGCATTCAAACCAAATCCTGAAGTTTCCAGTGCAGAATATAAAGTTGATAATTATGTTATGAGTGTTGTTGAATATCATCGTCAAGAGGAATTAGATGCAGAAGACGAGAGTCGATCAAAATTAGAAAAAGTTGTTTACAACAAACCTTTTAACTATTCAAAAGCGGTCACTTTCGTCACACCAACGGATTCTTCTAACACACCAAGGGTAATCATAAAAACACCTGAGCCTTCTAATGTTAATCCCCAACCAGATTATGCACAAACTTATGGTCCTTTACCTTCCATCAGTGAAGTAAACTCAAAACCTGAAAATCGCAAAATTCTCAGATATTTTGACCTTTTCATGGCTGACCTCAAAACTTTACAACATGAGATAGAATATCATTCTGAAATCAAAGTTCAACACTTTCAATCTCCTCTAGCGCGAGAACAAAGAGACATTTTTCAGAAAAAATCTTTTACCAAATGTTAAAAATTTGAAAAGTTGTGCATTGTCTTGGGAAAGGGACTTTCATAAGGAACTTGGATTAATGAAGGTCGTTTTCGAGAAAACAGAAACATCTATTTCTAACACTAAACGTAAAAAGAAACTGTTGAGAAAAGATGTTGATCGACTCTTGGAAGATGTCATCTGTGCTGATGTCCATAATGCTGTGTTATTGAATTCTTTGTCATATGCATTTGATCATACCTCTGCTGATACTGTTGATTCTGTGGTAAATGTTGAGAACACTGATAATGTGCTTCAGATCGAGTCCTTAACAGTTGAAAACAAACGATTGTCAAACGAACTTTCAAATGCAATACGTCGTCTTAATTGGTGTCAAAAAGATATTCACGATCAACAACTTGCTTTTCAACACAAAATCGCCCAGTTGCGTGCAAAATCTTCTGATCCTAAAATTGAGCAACTGGATGATCAAAACGTGTCTTTTAAGTGTCAAATCTCAAAATATGAACAAGAACTTGTAAAAGTTAAAAAGGAATATGGTGTCATATTTGATTTACTCAAAAAGACTCGTGATGAAGCATCAAATGAACTTGATCATTATCTTGCACACACTAAAGAAGTTATGCATTTTGCTGGAAATGTTCGGTCTGAAAATCAAGATCTGATTCACACTATCTTCAAGTTAAGAGAAATGTTAGGAAAGTATGAACAACTTCCGCCAACCATCATTAAGAGATTAGCCCCAGTAACACTTAGTACTCATGAACCTAGAATCCCTACTGCCAAATCACAAGTTGCTAACGTGCCTCCTTCTACTGAAACAGGAATAGTTGCGTCTTTTCCAAATGTCCGCACTTCACAGCCTAGGAGCACTACATCGAAGAATAGGAAGTTGCGACCTAAGAAAAGATCAATCAGGAATGCTAAAGTAGAAGAACACCCTAGGACTATGAATAAGACTCACGTTGCCTCCACTATAGATATTGCGTCCGGCAAATGTAATAGAAATAGTGATGTAACGAATGCTCAACCGTTAAGTACTTTTGATATTCAGTCTGATGCACCTTGTGTTATTTGTCGTAAAAGTATGAATTCTGATTGTCATGATAAATGTGTTGCTAAAGCTATCATCTCTCGTTTAAAGAATCCTAAGAACCGGAATACCTCTAGGCCCACTAATCTTTCTCAGTCTGTGCTTGGTAGACCGCCTTCTTTAGATTCTAAGAAACGCATTGTTATCCCTGTAGCTCCAGTTTCACCTCCTAGGAATGTAGTACCACCTAGTGCATTCACTAAGACTAAAGCAAATACTAGTTGGAGATGGCAGAAATGGATATATAACACACTAGGATTTAAGTGGATACCTAAAGCTATTGATGTGTGTATATCTACTATAACTGCTACGGAACCCTCTAACATTTCGGGTTCCACATCTACTTCTATTCCATCTGTGTCGTCTGTGTGTAATGCAGGTGATACAGATCATTCTCTGGATTGTTGATAGCGGATGTTCCCGACACATGACAGGCAATCTTAAACTGTTATCAAACTTTATTGCAAAGTTCATTGGCACTGTCAGGTTCGGGAATGATCACTTCGCAGCTATCATGGGCTACGGAGACTACATTAATGGGAACATCGAAATAAGCAGAGTTTATTATGTGGAAGGCCTCGGTCACAATCTGTTTTCAGTAGGTCAGTTCTGTGATGGAGATTTGGAGGTTGCTTTCAGGGAGAAAACTTGTTTCATTCGTGATCTACAAGGAAACGATCTTATGTCTGGCTCGCGTAATTCAAGTCTTTACACTATCTATATGCAAGACATGGTTGCTTCTTCTCCCATCTGCTTACTTTCAAAGGCAACATCAACAAAATCCTGGCTATGGCACCGTCGTCTCTCACATCTAAACTTTCAAACCATCACCAACCTTGCTCGACACAAACTAGTTGATGGACTCCCACGGTTTCGGTATTCTAAAGATCACCTTTGCTCAGCATCAGACATCTATTGCACGTACACCAGAACAAAACGGAGTTGTCGAAAGACAAAACCGAACGTTAGTGGAAGCTGCAAGAACAATGTTAATCAATGCTAAACTTCCAGATTACTTATGGGCAGAAGCTGTATCTACTGCATGCTACACTCAAAACGGTTCCATGATTACAAAACGCCACAACAAAACACCTTTTAAGCTTGTCCACAACAGAAAACCGAATCTCAAACACTTTCATGTATTTGGATCTCTTTGCTATCCGAATAATGATCGTGATGACTTTGGAAAGCTCAAAGCCAAAGCTGACATTGGAATCTTTATCGGATACTGTGATAATTCAAAAGGTTTCTGAATCTGGAATCGTCGTACAAAACAGGTGATGGAAACGATTCATGCTCATTTTGATGAACTTACGGAAATGGCTTCTGAGTATAACAGCTTAGAACCCGGTCACAACCGCTTAAACTTCCCCCAAACCCCATCATCAGCTGAACAAAGCCCCCAGCTCACTCGTCAACAAATGGAAAGGTTATTTGCTCCGCTGTTCAGTGACGATATTGATGAACGTGCTCCAGGTGTATCCGCTGTTTCCGCTGCTCAACCTGATAATACTCTTATACCTGATACACCTGCTACAACAACTACTGTTGAAGAAGCACCACCAGTTGACTCCAACACAACAGTTGAACACACCGCTTCCAACAATGATGAATCGACTGATGATGTTCTGAATGAAGTACCCCCACCTGCAGATTTTGATCCAAATGCGTTCTTTAACCCGTTTGCTAATGAGACTGCTGCACCAGATGTCGCAGAATCATCAACAAACCATTTGAATCCTCAGAATCTGCACAATGTATACCAACATCAACCCTCCACACATAGATGGACAAGAGACCATCCTCTGGAAAACATTATTGGCAACCCGAATCAACCAGTCGTTACAAGACAACGTCTTCACACAGACGGTGAACATTGCATTTATGCACTCACTGTCTGCCAATCTGAACCTAAAAACATCAAAGACGCAATGACAAAAGACAACTGGATTGAATCCATGCAAGAAGAACTCAACCAATTCAAACGTCTTGAAGTATGGGAACTAGTTGAAAGACCAACAGGGGTCTACGTCATTGGTCTCAAATGGATTTGGAAAAACAAATTGGATGCTGAAGGAAATGTTATCAGAAATAAGTCACGTCTGGTGGCTAAGGGTTATCGTCGGGAAGAGGGAATAGACTTTGAAGAATCTTTTGCTCCGGTTGCTCGTCTTGAGGCTGTTCGGATATTTCTCGCGTTCGCGGCTCATATGAATATGACGGTCTATCAGATGGATGTCAAAACTGCGTTTCTCAATGGACAACTTAAAGAAACGGTTTATGTCAGCCAACCAGATGGATTCGTTGATCCTGAGTTTCCGAATCACGTCTACAAACTGAACAAAGCTCTGTATGGTCTCAAACAAGCTCCTCGGGCATGGTACGATAAGCTATCATCTTTCCTCATTGCTAATAATTTCACCAAAGGTTCGGTTGACCCAACTCTTTTTATACAATATCACGGGGCACATATCTTAATTGTTCAAATTTACGTGGATGACATCATTTTTGGGTCTACACATAAAAAGTTTTCAATCGCTTTTGCAAAACTAATGAAGAAAATTTTTGAAATGTCCATGATGGGTGAACTCACGTTCTTTCTAGGACTACAAGTTCATCAATCACCCCGTGGTATTTTCTTGAGTCAGTCCAAATATGCCCTTGAATTGTTAAACAAATTTGGAATGAAAACCTGAGACACCTATGCCACACCAATGGCTCATACCAAGAAGCTAGACGCTGATTTACATGGGAAATTGGTGGACCCTACAAAATACCGTAGTATTATTGGGTCTCTCATGTATCTAACAGCTAGCAGACCTGATATTGTCTTTGCCGTATATCTTTGCTCTCGTTATCAGTCGCGACCAACTGAAACCCACCTCTCTGAGGCTAAAAGAATCCTCCGATACATAAAGGGAACCATTAACTTGGGGATCTGGTATCCGTAGGATTCTGGTTTTGAACTAATCGCTTTTTCAGACGCTGACCACGCAGGATGCTTAGACTCACGGAAAAGTACTTCATGAGCTTTACAATTTCTTGGTGATAAACTGGTGTCATGGCAATCGAAAAAGCAGGATTGTACATCGCTGTCCTCAACCGAAGCAGAATATGTAGCCATGTCGGCGTGTTGTGCTCAAGTCATTTGGATGAGAACACAACTCAAAGACTATGGTTACGTATTTGACAGAATCCCGATGTACTGCGACAATCGGAGTGCCATTGCGATCTCGTGCAACTCTTCAGGCCAAAGACTCGAAATCAAAGCACATAAATCTTCGATATCATTTCATCAAGGATCACGTGGAACAGGGTACTGTTGAATTATATTTTGTGGGTACAGAATACCAATTGGCAGATCTTCTCACCAAAGCCTTGCCTCCCGCTAGGTTTAATGAGTTGGTCCACCGGATTGGTATGAGGTGTTTGACTCAAGAGGAATTGGATGAACTCCTAAAACAGTCTTAAAAACCTGTCAAACACCAAAATATCTTTCGTACATAAATTTTTCAAAAACAAAATACAAAAATATAAAACCTATAAAACAACAAAAATATTCTTCTAATCTACTTTTCTGTCAACATGGCAAGTACATTTCTACCGTCAACACTTTAATCTTTCAAAATTCAGTATTTTTCCGATCAAGTGTTGAGGGGGAGAATACAAAGACTTAACTGTTTCAAAACATCTGTGTACTTGCATGTTATCATATCTCGGTTGTTTCTCTTATCAATGGTGGTAAATTTTCTGGTTCAATGACACTCCTCGGACTAAAATTAATAACCTTTCATCATTTTTCTTAAGTCGAGGGGGAGTGTCGTCAAATTTCTTTCTTAAAATCTTTGTTTGGTAACCAAAATGGAAGTTAAATGGCTTTGTATGAAAAAGGAAAAGGTGGAGGGACCAAAACTGTCAAAATGTTAAAGCAATTTTAATAAAAACACTTCTCCACCTAACTACTCCATCACATTTAATACTTACACCTATAAGGATCCTACGCCTAAGAATCGTTTGACAAATCCGTGTTTCATATCATCAATTTGTAAGTGATTTCGTGTTTATAACATGTTTTTAAGCAATGGTTTTGAATCTTTCAAAAATCCAACGGTTAAATTTTGTGATATAGTCACTTTTGTGTCTTACGCGTAAGCGCAAGAACACCAAATCATAAAAGGGTGTTTGTGGTTAAAAAGATTGTGTCAAAACATGTATTTAACATCAATGATACTAGTTTCATCCTCAAAATCCACCCAGAAACACGAATTGATGGTTTTTGAATATTAGGGTTTATGAGTCGATTTGGGTGTTTACTAATGTGAAGAGTTTTGTTCAAAAAGATTGTTGTGTAATGTTTATATGATGATGAATTGATGATTTCCAAGCTCTATAACCACCCAGAAACTCTAAATGATTAAAAATTTGGAATTAGGGTTTAAAGTTCATAAGTTTGGGCATTTTTTATTCACAATGATTTAGATGTTATAACTTGGTTTATAGACTCTCACAACATCTTAGAACTACCAGAAATTGTATGGTGCAAATCCCATGGCTAGAAATTATACGCGTAAATCATAACCCTTAGGGTTTTGACCTACGCGTATGACTTTCTACTCATAACTGTTTAACGAATGTTCATGCCATGATTTGTTGTTAAAATGAATTCTTGTGTTAATATTGATGATTTGGTGAATTTATTTCAGGCTTGCTACGCTCAAAATTCAGAATCAAGGTCATTTGAATCTCTACGCATAAGGATTACCCTACGCGTAGTCATGTTATGCGTAAGAATAAATCCTACGCATAACTATTACGCGTAAGGTTCTACAATGGGACTACGCGTATCCTGTGAAGGATATGCGTAAACAGTGACCTCTACGCATAAGGTCTACTCTTACGAGTAAGCCTTACGCGTAAGGTATAAATACGCCTACGCGTAAGCTCTACGCATAAGGTCCCCTTTTCCTACGCTTAACATTTCTTACGCGTAAGTTAAGATCCTACGCATAAGCTGTCGTCTACGCGTATGTCATTACTGTTTACGCTTAACTTTGCCAATTCTACGCCTATGCCTTGTTTGACCTTCATTATGAATTGTTACGTGTACAACCTTGTTAATAAACTTATCATAACGTCACGAATCCAATAATGTCACTAATAAACTAAAACGTTTGATATGTTGTGAACAATCAGTGATAACATAAACTTTAAAACTTAAAGTTAACTAACTCACAAAACATTTCACGACGTCATTGGACTATTAGACAAACAAGTGACTTAGGACTCGTAACAATCATTGACACTGTACATTCAATAACTAGACAATAAGACCTTCTGTTGACTAACACTATGTCTTTCGATATGTTGGTTCTTTTGGCTAATGTTATTTCAGATCACGACATGGCTGAACAAATGAATGTGGATGCATCCGAAGTTCTTACAATTGCTGATATCTTTCCAGAGGGTTATCCGAGAAAGATTGGAAAGAACAACCTTAGGGTTGACTTTGACACCCTCACATGCTCAGAATCTTCTTGTCTCATTGCAGTGGATATTCTCAGGAATCATCCCTACCAGAACATGCTCTCACACTCTGCCACAGTTCCAGAGGTCTACATTCAACAATTCTGGGATTCTATGCAGAGGATCACTGGTCAAAGTGCAGTGAATGTGACACTTAATCACAAACAAGTCACTATCACTCCTGCTGACTTACGGGCTGTTCTCATCATTCCTGACATCGCTCCAACTGACTTCTTTGCTACCCCTACTGAAGAGACAGTCCTGAAATTCTTGATAGATATTGGTTATGATGAAGCTTCAGGAATCATTACTAAGCACTCTCACGTGGAGCTGAAGAATATTCCTCAACCATGGAGAACACTCTACATGATCATCACCAAATCGGTCTCTGGTCGTGACAGTGGCTATGAGCATCCCAAGCTCATGAAACTGCAAATTTTCTGGTCGTTGATCAACAAGAAGGACATTGAACTCAAAGCACTGATATGGGAGGACATGATGCTATTTCACAAGAAGCTTGGCTCCAAGATTCCCTATGTCAGATACACCAAACTGTTGATCCAGAGAGCACTTGGACTTCATCCTGACATCCCCATGAGGCTCAATGACCCAGATAATCACGACATATTGACTGAACCCATACTATCTGTCAGAATCAAAGAATCGTCAACAAAGAAACAGGGTGCGGTATTACCTGATCACCTTCTGACTACCGAAATCAAAAAGCTTGAAACATACAAAAGGTATCGGTTAGCCGTAAAAGAAGGCAAAGTTGGTCATCTTGATGAAAAATCTTCTGGTACACCTACTCGGAGGACCAGAAGAGGCAGTGCTGGAAGTGTCACAAGTACAGAAATTCAAAGGAAGTTTCCCAAAAGGAATCCTCCTCGCAAAAGGATTGTTCCAGTTAAGGAAGCTGCTCCTATTCCTACACCTGAACCGCAGAGAAAGCTTATGGACGAGGACTCGGAGGCTACTGAATCAGATGAAGAGACTTTCTACTCTGAATCTGCAACCGTAACACCTCCTTCAGCAGCTAAACCTCCAAGTCCACCAGCTGACAAAGGAAAAGGGAAGACTCCTGTACTTGTGCCGTATGATGAAAGCTCAGATGAAGAAGAAGAGCAACTGGATACTTCATACAGGAAGCAATTCAAATTCCTTAGACTCCAACACGCGGCAAAAGAATTTGCAAAAGAACAAATGGGTGGCCCCGGAGGGTCAAGTGGTGCTCAACCTTCACCAGATCCTGATGCGGTTAATCAACCCGATAAGGGATCTGGTACCACCACTTTGGAGCAACAACAAAAGCCCGTGGAAGAAACTATTGAGTATGAATTTGAGGTACCTGTTAATGAAAAGGCCGAGAAAGAAGAAGGTGACAAAGAGAAGACTGAAACAGAAAAGACTGAAGAGAAAGATAAGTCTGAAGATGACGATTATGATAAGTTTCTGCTAGACAGTCCTGCTCGCTTAGAGGACAAAACCTCTGCACCACCGAAGGACCCAGAGTCTCCTCACATCTCATCATCATCAGATTCTTCTTCTCACTCTTCACCACCACCATCAAAGAAATCAGCCAAATCATCATCCAGATCAGTGAAGAAGCCAACTCCATCTTGGATCCCTCAATCTAAGAATCGAATCATTAAAGCTGTCCAACAAGTCAGAAAGAAGGACATGCTCTACAGAAAACTGAATTGGTTTGTTGACCAAATACAGTATCTACATGATGAGAATGACAAGATGAGAATGACAAGTACAGAAGCTCATGCAGGATGATCTACAAGGGAAGATGGACAGAATGATCGAAGGCTACACTCACAAGTACCTTATGGATATCGTTCCTAAAGTCACAAAGGAGATGTTTACCAGACAACTATATCCGAATCTTATGCAGATAGCCAAGCAAACTATAAGATCAACACCCTTAACCGTCACAATCAATCCATTTGATCCTGTAGTTTTCTCGGATAATGAATTGGTGGCCAAGCTTGTCACACAAATGTCTGCACGATCTGGGACATTTACTTCTGATGAAGGAAAGCTGTTTCAAGCATTGCTGGACTACCAACTTCAAGAAGCATGCAGATTCGAAGCTGAAAAGTCTAAACGTCCTAGAGACGATGAAGATAAGGATCAGGATAAGAATGATGACGCTAAAAGACAGAAGAAGTCTGGTGAATCATCTTCTATGCCACCACCTCCCCAACGGCCTCCTGCTCAACAAAGGTCTCCTCCTCGTTCTTCTACAGATAAACCTCATGATTCTCATACAGATAAACCTCATGATTCTCAGACACCACCCCAGACTCAAAAAACCGGTGATTACTTTGAGTATACGGGTGGTGACGATGAAGAACACCATGAGCCCCTACAACAACCCACCTCTCCCAAACAAGTAAAGAAACCTGAACCCTCATCTAGGCCTAAGAAACAGAAGAAAAAGGCGCCCAAGGCAGACGTCCTATCATGGCTAGATGAAGACACCACAGAGGAATTTGAATGGTTTTCTACACTTGTCAATTCCACCCCTACCCTGAAGAAGGTCAAGATCTGGTAGACGGTAATACATTGGAGCATGCTAAGATTATGCAAGAAAAGTTCCATGTGAAGAAGATGACGAAATCCGAGTTGAGGCGAATCAAGAATGAAGCTTTTCAACTATGGAAAGACAGCTCAGAAAGTGCCATCGAGGTCGAATATCACCTTGAAAACATTGCTCGAGCTATGTCTAACAACATGGATTGGCTCAACCCAGAAGCAAACATCGACTTCACCAAACGGGACAATCCTCCATACTACACCGACTGGTCAAAACCTCTACCAACAATTGGCCAACCAGATGAACCAAGGATTCCATTCAGATATTTCTTCAACAAAGACCTGGAATTTCTTCTTCATGGTGGCGATGGTTCAAGGAAGTATGCTACATCTCTGACACTTCCATTCCCAGCAGCCGAATACTCAAACTGTATAGCTATCGAGGAACGTGCCAATCACTTGTTCTCCAACAAAGTGGAAGCTTACGACCGAGATGCACTGTACGGGATTCATCATTGGCCTGAACGCCGAAGAATCTACTACAGAAGCTGCCAAGTTCAGAAGTCTCAACATGCAGTATTCAGTTCTAAAAGTATCGTTGCCATCAAACACGTCGATCTTTCATCTAAGTGGGACTACACCTTCCTAAAGAATATAGTGGTCAAACGACAAGATGAAAGGGATTATGCATTCTCTGAAGCTGACTTTGAGAATTTGTCTATCAACGACATCGAAGACATGTACCTTGCCAAAGTACAGGGTCGTATGAGACAATTCTCCACTGAAGTACAACGTGAATTCATCAAGTCAGTGATCATCTTCATCAGACGCATAGTTATCAAAGAACGTGTAGAAGATATCCAGCTGGCAGTTGAATCTTATCAGACCCGTGTCAACTTCACTCCACCGCAGCTTGATCTACCCGATATCAACCAGCTTCCTCAATATACGCTCATCAGCAAACCTTTCGGCGTCGTTTACCGAAGTGAACTTCAAAGAAATTGCTTGATGGCGTGCAGAGATCTTCATAAGTTTGGAGATCACACTTTGAAGATGGTTAGGGACGGATTAGCTTATCGGTTGAAGGATATACATCAGAAGATTGGGTCTCCTAAGCGATGGAATTCTCAGGATCGAAGGGACGTGAAGAGGATCATCACCATGATTGATGAACGGTTGTATCGAAGGGATCAGTTCAGAAGACTGGAAAGCTATGTTGGTGGTCGACCCAGGAGAAACATCATCGGCTTTCAACGCCCGACTCACACTCCTGGCGACATCTCTGGACTACCTGGTACCCCTTGAACTGCTTCTTTCATTATCAATTTGGATGTATGATTGTTTATGTCTATGGCTTGTGCACACATTACAGTGTACAACCCGTACTTGTAAATAAAGGACCCTGTGGTACGCTTCAGTGCCACAATCCTTATAAAAGGAGCGAAAGCTTCTTACTTTTGAGTAAAACCTATCAAACCTTTCATTTTTCAAGGTTTTGCTCAAAAGAACAAGTACTTTCCCTTATGATTTTCAAAACCTCAACCGTTTATATCACTCGTTGAGGGGGAGTACTTGAATTAAAACGAACTGGTCATATTTATTCTCAACTTTTCAAAAATAACATCACATATGCCATTTTTTAGGGGGAGAAAATACGTGATAAGAAATATGTTGTGTCAATGCAAATGAATCTTTGTGCTATAGACTTAACCCATGAATTGACGAGATCTTAACTGTTAGTAACTCGAAAAGACTTGTCCGGGACGGGTAATAATTTCAAGCTAGTTCGCTAGTGATGTAAACGTGTTCTCGAAAGGACTTGTCCAAGTAGAATGTACCATTCGAGAAACTCTTGGTAGACATGAACTCTGACGGGTTTGACAACCTTTCGAGGATTGTCTACACCTTCAAGGTAGTTATTAGAGCTAGTTGTCACCTAAAATCTGACAATGTAACTCTTTAACTATGCCACGTAACCGTGTCTCGCGGGGGAATGTCTATCTTGGGTTGATCAATTCAAAATGTGCGCGCTCTTTCCTCACTGTGCATTTTAACCGGTAAAACTCTTAAGCACATGTGGAGGGGGAGTATTTATGCAAAATCTTATCTCAACAGTGGTACTAAAATGTTTTTCATTCACAAACACTTTGAGAGATTTTTCACAACAGTGGTTTTTATGGCAACATAGGTTAGTCATGGAGTTATAAGGTGACTAAGGTTAGGAATAACCGTCCTATGATCCGCCAGAGCCGGAGGGATCTACCCAAGGACACCACAAATAGTTAGTATTTAGAAGTCCTTAGGTATGATTGTAAAAAGGAGAAAATGAGAATCGGAGAAAGAAGGAGTTGAAGAATTAAAAAGAAATGCAAAGAAAAGGGTGAAAAGAAATAGCCCTCCAGATTATTCAACTTAGGGCAGACACCGGGTTCAATTCATATGCTACTGGTTGTCACTAGATGACACCGGTATTGAAGATTAAAAGTCGTCATGGACCCAGTGACGCATGCACTAAACCTTCTTAACCACTCAAGTTTCTCACAACAGAAGCTTGTTTCATTCTCACAGGGAACCCTACGTAAACTATCGGCTTTCTCTTAGAGATTGCTGGTATTGAAGAAGGAGACCCTCTCCCTAGTCTCCGCTCAGGAAAACCAAAACGCACTATTGAGTCTAGAGCCATGAGATTCATCAAAAGATCTCTTAGGTACACTTGACATTTCATCACTTGATATTCAACAATAAGAATTTCAGTGGTACATTATCGAGTCCTTCACAGATCTTAGCAATCTGTCAAGAACATTTATGAGAGGTTCACATTTGTGATCCTCAGTGATTGAATGGAAACTCCTGCCAGGGTCAACATCAAACAAACCTGACAGCAGGTCGCTTCAGCAACTCCCCGTGGATTGCGCTTAGTGGTCTCAAACGGTCTACAGTCGTGAGGTGATGCTTCGGTGTACCTCAGCGACTCATCTGAATCGTAGGTGTACTTTGGTACATCGTGTTATCTCACTTGTGGGACTCCGATTCAGGAACGGCCTTTGTAAGAATTAGAGTTGTGTTTTCACACTATGCTGTTAACACTCTCGAAGTTCAAACTTGTAAGTGCCGGAATCCGCTTATTACTAACCGTTTTTATGTTTACTTCTTATGGAAGCTCTGGAGCGGAATGATCGTGCAGATTCTTCTCATGCTCACGCCAACATCATCACTAATGGAAGTTCTATCCAAAAGCAACACAACAGTCAGAATGATTCTTCGTCAAATCAAAGAATCTACAAAGTTAAAGACTTAAAGAACTTCATCAGTACTGAATTCAAACGTCAAAAGAGCGTGTGAGCATGTTGAAGAATGACGTGGAGACACTGTAGCAGCGAAGCAGACCTGAGGCAGATTTGATGCAGACAACAACATACTATCACTTTCATCACAAAGAACAATGATCAAAGAACAAAGTTAAAGATGACGTCAAAGCATAACGTTCAAAGTAAACTATCTCTCTACACTGGGGAGATTGTTCAAATCAAGGCAATTCTTCTCACAAGAAAGAAGAATGTCAGACGACGTCAAAGCTACTATTACATCAACGCCTTCACCGTTTTTCATCACCAACACTTGAGTGTTTGTTACTCATGTAATAACACTTGAGGGGGAGATTGTTGGAATCACTCCTAAACCTTATTCAAGTGTTAGTTACTCATATGTAATAGTTAGCTTATTATGGCCTTTATGTTTGTTATTAGCCTTAAGCTTATGTAGAAGACCCATGAGCTTAGGCCCAAGCCCATAGGAGAAAGGGAAGGAGTAGGAGTGTTGCCCTAGCTCCTTGCCTATAAATACTTTGTAATAACCCTCACTTGAGGGTTGGTTGTTCAATATTTCTCTTTCACTATCACCTACGCGTAACCGGTCTTACTATATCGTGTGTGTGTGTTTAATATTGTTCAATCGCCTCTCTATCTTTCTTATAAGCTTGTGTGGTAAACCTTGTGACCTAACATGTAGTCTTTTTGAGTAAAAACCTAAACCGAACCAAGGCTGTCTTGTACAGTATTTTAGGGTTCCAAACCCTATCTTACATCAAGATAAGTGTTTTACTTCATTAATTCAATTATGTCTTCAATTATTTGTGTGTATGCTTGCATGTTCTCCATGTCCGGCTAATTTACTTGTGTGTTTGCTTAGGGAATATGAAACTTAGTTATTGAATATTGATTGGTTGTCTCTTATCGTAATTGTTAATGATCTAGTATTGCGATAGATCATTCGTTGTGTAGTTAATGCTTGATTAATCTTTGTGAACCTTAGCTTATAATACCTAGAGTCATTGTAGGCTAAACCATCCGAAGAGTACCTTAGAGTTGAGTTTATAAATCCTAGAGATTTTGTAGGCGATAACCTTAGGTAGTTTCAAAGAGTTAGGGATAAACGTATACCCTACGACCTTAGACACACAACGCGATTAAGAATAAGGACGTGACAATTCAACCATCAATAGGAGATAATTAAGGAGTAATACAACCTAAGTAAACACATTCTTAAACTATCATACGAGCACACATTAATTAGACATAGACTACCCACTAGTTAGATTAGATAAGTAGAGTAATCGGTAGAAGTACCAAAAACCCCCAAATCCAAACCCCGAGATTCGTACCTTTCCATTTCCTAAAAAATATAAAAAGCACAAAAATAATCTTCTTCAACCCCAATCTTAGCGTAGTAGCTTTTCACTAGCATTCCTATTCCCCTAGAGAACGATATCAATTCCCGTGGCTTACCCTAATACTACACTACAACGATTAGGTTCACTGCCTAGGGTGTTGAAAAACTTGCTCGACTAAAAGGAAGTTCCTTTGACCCCGAACGACGCGTGTAGCGTTATCAACTAACCAATATATATGTAATCAAGCTTGTAATGTTAGTGCAGGTAGTCCTTACTCAGTTGCAGATACTTCGATCCTTCACTACATGGACTGGCTTAAAGTATGGATAACACAAGGATTGATATCTCATAACTCACGGGTTCAAGTAACTCAACCTTGATATTCAATCGGCAATGACGTCTGTTCACATCAGTTCAGGCCTCGTACTTCATCATTATGGCGTCTGTAGATAACACTTCAGGCCCCGTTCCTCAAAGAAAAGAAAAGTGTACGCCTCGGTGCGCTTTATCTTCAGAAGAAGAGAAATCTTCATTTTTATGATCATTCTTATCGACATTCTTCATCAACAAGCTTCATGTTTTTCCATGCTCATTCAATCCTCAAGTGGATCTACGTTCATTGGTGTATATTCTTATTCACTTGCTCAATCAAAAATGGCAAACTTCATTTGCAATTTTTGAGGGGGAGAAGAGTGAAGTAACTAAATGTCAGTCATCAAGGGATCTGATTACCGTTGATCGTATTTTTATTCCTTTGCCAAATCAAAAATGGCAACTTCTGATGCAAATTTTGAGGGGGAGAAGAGTGAATATACTACATGTTGATGGATGCTTGATTTATGGTCATACGACTCTCCAACGCCTAATGTCTTCACTCAATAAGGATAACTGGGATTTACTATTTGGGATTCATTGTTTTCAAGATATGTTTGATGAGTACTTCCAACCTCCAACGAATGTTGATCATCCAGTTTCTGAAGCTCATGCTTCGGTTCCTACTGACTCAACTGTTTCACAATCTAAGAAGTACTTCTCAGAATTCTCAAGAAACATTATCTCCAGTTATTTCACAAGGCGTTGATAATGACTATCATGATATTGTAGTTGCACTATTGAATAATGATCCGCTCTTTGGTATTTCTTTGCCAAATGTTCACGGATTATTGTTCCTCTCATTGTGCACGCTATAAATCAACCTCATGAACATTAAGGAAAATGACTACCTCATCCGCTCGAAGACATTATTGGTGAATCTTCCAGATCAGTCTCTACATGTATACCTTTAGGAAGAATGCATTGATGTTGAGGAATCATTTGTTCCGTTTCATTCAGTGGGTCAATGTACATCCGATTGTATGTTTAGTCACGTGTTGGGCATTTGACACAAGTTGATTACTTCGGAGTTAATCATTTATCACTTATTTGAGATTGAAGTTGACTTTCACTAAGGCGTGTTCTTATTTGATAACTTGCTCGGGCTTAAGAATTTGAGTTGAAGACTTGGTTTATCTAGTTACCAGCATTCGGGATGTATGGTTGGAGACCTGGTTAACTATCACTTTACGGAGTTACGTTGTTTTACTCAGTGTCACGCGCAGATGTCGTTGTAGATAATCGCAAGAGGTGTTAATGTCTCATACTTTGGTTGAGTATCGAGCACTTAGAGATTTGCTTGGTGCATAAATTCTCAACACCGTTCTTCCATCATTAAGTGCAAGCTTAAGATACAAATGTGGGGAACTCGGCTTCAATTTCAAGTTTGGTATATCGGGTTTTTCTTCTTTAGTGGTCACTTCAAGTTGTCTACATATGGGTAGATAAAGATAGTCAGAGAGAGTTTCTGTAGCAGTTGGTTCTCACAGGATTCAGTTGAGCTAATTGTTTGTTCTTCTCTATTTCAAGAGTATTTGGCATGTATAATGTGTTGCTGATTCTGAGGTATCAAAACCAGCAAGGGGAAAGGAGATATACATCTAAACACACAACGAGCACACGTGATGAACTTAATACTTATTCTCTATTGAAGTAATCTCAGGAAATACAAATGTCATAACCGCAGAGAAACTCAAGGTTTGACTCATGACGTGTAGTGTTCTTATTCCAACTATGTGGGGAAGAGATGGAAGAGTTAGTTTCTGAAGATAAAAGAGGTACACAAGTGTGTGATGATTTTTATGTTATCGCAATCATTAGGGGAGTGAGATTGTGTACATTGGGGACGCTCAGCTGTTTCACTTGAGAGCTTAATCAGCGATTCAGGGAGTTGACATCCGCAGAGATAATCAGTGATTCAGCATGCTACTTCAATGTTAACGGTTATTCTCTCTTTTGGCATTCGGGTACTTCGGGTTCTTGAGCATTTATTCTAAGAGACTGGCTGCATCAATTCAACTACTGGGGGAATTGGTCTCTTGACACCTTTTGGGGATGCATCGCTTCAGACTTTAGTAGAATGAAATTTGAGAAGATTATTTAAATGTGGGATGATACGTTGCTGTTCTTCTACCTTGATGATATAACCCCGAACGGAGAATCGATGATCGTTCTTAAAAGGAGCAGCTATATTCATGATAATGGTGTGCTTCCTAGTGCACCTGGCTAAGGCAAGCTTGAAATAGAGCTTCAAATCTGCTCAACAAAAGGATTTTCGGTTTGGGGGGAAGCTACCAAAGTCTCACTTTTAGATGGTTCAATTTCTTTCTTCAGTACAAGAGCCTCGGAAGCTTTGGTGGTGAATGTTTAAGAGATGACGATTTCTATCTTCTACAACGGGGCTGTTCGATATCCTTATCTTGGTACTCATATCATCATCTTCTTAAACTATATCATCTAAAGTATCTGTAAATATTTATCAAAAACCAAAATACAAAAATATAAAACCAACAAAAAGAAAATAAAAAAGTATAAAACCTACAAAAATCCATAAAAATCAGAAAATTTGAAAAAGACAAAAAATATTGTTTTTCAAAGACATGTCTTCTGGTATCGATAACATCTACGGTCTTAGAAATGTCATTCAATAATGGCACGGGACCATAGATGAAGTTCGCGCAGAAGGTGTAAATATTCTTTTTCAAATCATGTCTCAAAATATGGCTTGCAGTTATTTCAGACTGTAACCCGTACTTAAACCATGGTTTGCTATTATTTCAGATAGCAACCCGCTCTTTAAAGAAGGAAAGTGCTACGCTAAACCAATTTTCAAAAATATCGTCCACTTATCCTAAAACAAAATGAGGAAAGTATGTCGAAGGACTGTTTTTCCTACACAAATGTTTTTCCGTCTAAAATTCTTCAAAAAAATATTTGTTGTTTTCTAAATGGTGGAAAATGAGTTGCTTGAAAATCTATCAGAATCAGAGTTTTCATAAAATTTGAAAACTTCAGCGCTTTTTAAACTTTTCATAAAATGAGTCATTGATTGAGGGGGAGAATATTTTTAAATATATATCATCTAACGGGCTTATATAATCATCCTATGTGCTTAAAAGAAAAACTTGTTTGCCTACGTTGAAGGACTAGAAGTCTAGGATGTGAGTGTTAGGATTAGATGATTATAGTTTGATGAACACATTATTCCCATGCCTTATATGAACTGATTGATATGTTGGATTGACTTTTATTTGTCGATTGTTGTTTGGGTATTGTCAACCACCATATATCTGTTTGTATGTTCACTAACATATGCAGATATCATGGTTCATAAGAACGTTCCTGATCCGGATCCCACATAAGAAGATGATTGGATGACGTAAGGAAAGGGCAACTATATCTTGGGTCGAAAAAAGAAGAAACAGAGCTTAATTGGACCTCTATGGAGAGTTTGCATGACAAATGCAACGTCAGAGGTTTCACTGCATCAGCAGACGGTTTTCTTCCAGCCTTACAGCAACAATAGAAGCAACTCAACCACCTAACGTATCTTTGTGCAGCACAAGTAGTGAATAATACTATTTTTTTCAACAATTTTGAAAATATTGTTTTAAAAATGGAACAATATTGTTTTGAAAATAAATTGGACTAAAATCTTGGAAATTAATCGTACTTCATTTTATCAAATCTTAAGTCACTCAATCAACGACTACGGTCATTGATTGAAGGGGAGAATGATTTTAAATAAAATATTTTCAAACGATATTTCTTCATAGAAGTCCGTTTGTACGTTCATAAAGTGGTGATCTAAAGATTTAATGTTATGTCATGGTATGATTTTCTTTAAAACTCAAATATTTTTTAAAATGAAATTTTTTCTGTTCTTTTTTTATTGTGAAATTGTTTTATTTTACTTAAAGATCTCTTAAAACTATCATACCTGACACTAACAATCTTTAATGTCTAAAATTGATCCTTATCAGTCATTTTTCAAAACTAAATCAGGCCACGTCTTTCCCCAAACTTTTCTAAATAATTTAAATCAATTGGGATCACAAATCTCAAAAGGTTTAAAATTTTTGATCGGGGGAGAGATCGTGATTTAAATCTCAAATCTGTTTTAGTCCTTTAAAGGCACTCATGCCTCCATGTGCAAAACGATTTCGATTCCATATACATGTTGCACATGATTGAGGAGGAGCTTTTATCCAAAAACAAGATGAGAATTTAAACATGGCCACATTTTCTCACATGTTTTCTAAACCGTATTAAATCACTTGGGATCCAAAATCTCAAAGGGTTTGATATTTTTTATCAGGGGAAAATTTGTGATTTAATTATGAAATCTGATAAAAGATGATCGTCTTGACTCAAAGTGCAGGCTGCTCTCCCATATGTGCTAAACGCTTTCGAATCTCGAAGCACATATTGAGGGGGAGCATTTCAAAAGAAAATAAACATTCAAGGTACAAAGATTTCTATGTTTCAACATAAGTACCTTTATTGATTTTCTAATGGTTTCTTAATGGCTTGTGTAATCGTGGATGTACTTCAAAAGAACTCTTTCCTCTATGTGCTAAATGAATTTTAAACTACCAACACACATTTTGAGGGGGAGAATTTACCAAGAAAATCAAATGGCATTTTCTATGGAAATTGTGATCAAGAAATTATTTCAAAGAACTCTTACCTCCATGTGCTAAGCAATTTCAAATTAGAAAGCACATGTTGAGGGGGAGCATTTCTAAATGATCAAAAACAATTAAGGTACAAAATGATTTGATATTATATCACAAGTACCTTGATTGATTTTCCAAATGATTTTTCAATTGGTTTCAAGAAGAAAAGAACAATACCGAAAGACCGACCAATTTACGTTATGCATGGTGTTATAAGGATGGTTAGGTTAGGTATTCGTTCCCACGATCCCGCCAGAGCCGGAGAGATCTACCTAGGGACAATCCACTAGATAGTGTAGAAGTCCTTAGGTATGATGAAAAAAATGAGAAAAGTGAGAAATGGGAAGAGTGCGGACTGAGAAAGAGCTAGAACTGGAATAAACCCAACAAAGTTCTAGTAATTAAGTCTCGGTAAGCACTGAAGGGGTTGAAGAATGAAAAAGAATTGAATGTGAAAAGGGTGAAAAGAAATAGCCCTCCATTAATTCAACCTTAGGGCAGAAACTGGGTTCAATACATATGCTACTGGTAGTTACCAAGGTAACTCCGGTATTGAAGACAAGACGTCATGGACCCAGTGACGCACTACACTAATCTTCCCAAGCTACTCAAGTTCCTCTTAAAAGGACTTGTTTCATACTCACGAGGAACCTACATAATCTATCGACTTTCTCTTAGAGATTGTTAATATTGAAGAAGGTGACCCTCTCCCTAGTCTCCGGCATAGGAAACCAAATGTGTACTATTGAGTCTAGAGCCAAGAGATCATCCACAAAATCTCATTAGGACACAAAATTAATGAAGACTTGCTATTTCACACAATGTGGAAAGTAAGAATATAATTAAGAGTCCTACGCATTATCCTTGTGGTATTGCCTGAACATCCGAGTGGTATGTAAAATACTCACGATGAAGATGGAAATCCGTCTAGAGCCAACATCAAAAAAGCTCTTGGTGGGTGACATGTGAGATCTTTTTTAAAGATCAAACTTGTGACAACAGGATAGAAACAATGAGGCGATTCACTCGCTAATCAACCTTGGTCCAGGAAATGAATTGACGAATACTTTTGGAAAAACCGTTCGATGTGCAAATCTTCTTTTCTCTAGCACATCGAATGTGTATTTATTTTCAAACACAAAAAGTATTTCTGATTGAAAATTGATCTTTCTTATAAAACCTTCGTCGTATTGCAAAACTCTTTCTTCAAGCAATACGTGAGCGTTTTCAAATCAATTTTTCATCAATCAGTGAATATCAATTCGCTGGTTCACTCACTCCGTGTTGTCTACTTTGGGACGCTCCGGTTTGAGAACGGCTAGATCAAGCTGCGAAACCCTGTCAAGGAGATTCTTCGGAATTCTACCTAATCACAGGCAGTATTTATACTGATCAACGGGGAACCGTGGTTCTTGCAACCGTATTCAACGAAAAT
The DNA here is from genome assembly GCA_910596185.1 of Chrysanthemum makinoi. Taxonomy (NCBI): domain Eukaryota; kingdom Viridiplantae; phylum Streptophyta; class Magnoliopsida; order Asterales; family Asteraceae; genus Chrysanthemum; species Chrysanthemum makinoi. The sequence goes on along the minus strand of OU343225.1, from coordinate 323,626,191 downwards.
GAACAAAGACACTTTCGTGTGTTTTATTGCTAACTGTTGTTTGCAAGAACATTTGACGGTTGCAGCTGATCGATATTGAGAAGTCAATTTACAACCGCATGCTCACATCATTCACACCTAATTGAAGAAAATCATGACCATCAAAGACATACAACAAAGATGCTTCCGCTACTCTGATGAAAAGATGTCATGATCCATAAAGTGTGAGCATGTCGGTCCAAAAGTCACAACATCACATGAAGGCGACACAATAAAGGGTGATCCAGAGATCTACTGTAGCTGATGATCTCAAAGAAAGCTCAAAGATCATCAAGATGTGGATCAGTTCAAAGACCTCCACTGAAAGTACAAAGCATTTGGACTATGAAGAGTCACTGCTAAAGCACAAAGATGCGGAAGTTGAAGAATTAAAGTCTACGAGCTCAAGACTGAAGATAAAATAGAATGCTAGGATTCAAAATGTAAATCATGGGGTGACCTCCCTTAGGGGGAGATTGTTAGGAATTAGAAATTCCATAGTGAAGTGCCAGTCACCCCAACTATTGTCTAGCATATGTTAGCTCGTAGACATATCGTTATTTAGTAGTTTATTAGCTTAGTTAGTTAGTTTAGTGCAACACCGTGGAGGAAGGACGGGTCTTTACCCACTGTATACCTGATCCACAGTCCGACAGGAGGACGTTTAGGATGTAACTATAAATACCCCTTCCATCCTTGGAAGGGGTGGTGCTTCTCATTCAATCTAATATTTTCTCTTTTTGTTTACTTTCTCTCTCTAGAGAACACCCTCTCTACTCTTTCTCTCTCTAAAACTCATCTCATTTGAACATCTTGTGTGTTTGTGAAAACCAATATGCTACAACTCAAATTACTCAACTTATCTATGTGGTAACATTTAGTGAATCGCTCAATTGCATAGTCGTGGTGCGTATTCTATCATAAGCTTGACAATGATACATATCTCTACTACTAGAGTCTAGAACAATAATCAATTTAAAAGACAAATGGGTTAAAATATGAAAGGCTTAATGGATGAATCATTCTTATAACGTAATCTTCACCAATAACAATACTCAAGCAAAAGAAACAAAACCACACGTGATTCCTTATCCCTAAGGCGACAAAGCTTATCTAAAAATTCTCACTTTTCGAAATTTAACTAAAAATATGAAACCCCAATCTACTCGTTTCCATTTTTTTTCTCTCTAAAAAAAGGAAAAATGAAACTTAATCTAAACGGGTTTTCTAACAATTTTTTTTTAAGTGAAATTCTTACTTTACAAAATTTAACTAGAAAATTGAAAATCACGATCTACCCTTTTTCATTCTTTTCTCTCTAACAAAAAAATAAAACATACGGGTTTTCAAGATTTTTAAGAGTTTTCTAGAGAATAAAAATCATTCTCTTATAAAAGAATCTAAAAATATAAAAAGAATAATTTTTTTCTACAACTAAACGACATATAAATGACCGAATGAGGGGAGAAGAAGTAATAATAATGTATTTAAAAAGATGTGAAAAATCAAAGGGTTAAAAGGATGTGAAAAATAGACATATGCATATTGCATTGTCTCTTTGATTCACCTCCAAAAAGGCATTGTTAAACCTCTAACAAGAAATCCCAAACACAAAAAAATAGGCAAGAGAGATCCAAACAAAATAAAAGTGAAACCGGACTCTCATCCTTCTCCGGTAAACCTTCTACCTCTGTTTCATTTTAGAAATGAAATTGAGGGACATTATCAACAAACACAATACACAGAACTCGAAAATTATCCGCATCACTGGTTATAGAGAGATGATGTGTGATCTCAAATGGATTTTTTGGAAATATGGAATCCGGCAAATCAATCACATAGTCTCTTGGACCAAAAGGGTTAATCGCCAAAAGAGTATTAACGGGACCAAGTCAAAAAAGAGAAAAGTTGCCTGAAACATCGACCGGTTAGATTGATGTTAAAGATTCGACCTAGAGTCCGACCTAGGGTTAATTTGAATGAGTCTTTAACATCAATCTGACTGGTCGATGTTTCAAGTACCTTTTCTCTTTTTCGACTTGGTCCTGTTAATACTCTTTTGGCGATTAACCCTTTTGGTCCAAGAGACTATGTGTTTGATTTGTCGGATTCCATTTTTCCAAAAAGTCTATTTGAGATCCCACATCATCTCTCTATAACCAGTGATGCAGATAATTTTCGAGTTCTGTGTATTGTGTTTGTTGATAATGTCACTCAGTTTCATTTGTATGACTCTCGTCAACCAAATTGGGTTGTAAGTGATGCTCATCTATGGTCGGGAGAAGAAGAAGCTGCACCACGTTTTAGGCTCTAATATCACAATGGTTCATAATCATTCGTTTTACAACATGGGTTAATTTCAGAAATGGTGATCATCCCCCTTTCTACACTGTTTGCAATGTTATGGGTATTCAGTCCAACGAGTCTTCCTAGTATTATTTTGGGGAGTGGGCTTTGTTGCTCCGGTCATATCGGTTTGTTTGCAATGTTATGGGTACCGCAGGACCAATTTCGCTAATAGCTATGTGCATGTGTGTCACGTTCCCGACCTGCAACATTTTAGGATGCCGCTTGGTTTGGATGATAATCTAACACTTAAGGTCTTTGATGGTATCATATACTTTCAGATTCAGTTTAGGGGCCCCACCTCATATCCCAACTGTGGGCCATCTTGCAAACCACGTCTCTCGGTACCACATTGCTGATGACCGTTGGCTGCCAAGCACAATCTATCCTTTCTCACCTATCCGTGGAGTGGGCCATGCTTCACCGAGATTTGCCTCAAGGCTCACTGTCCCCTGCCATGATTGAATTTTTTGCTGACAAAAGTGGATGGAGTTACGAATGGTATAACCTTCTCTCTTTCTTTTCAACATGTACAAGTGGTTTCATCGTGTTATTAACTGAATTATTTCATGGCGTGAATAAATATGTGTTATTTGGATAGGAAAAAGATAGTAACACCTAGGCGTTGCTCTATTTGAATGTTAGGATTTGGTTCTCTGTCCCACTGTGTTTAAAAATGCGCGCATCAGGCGCGCCTGATGCGTGATGCGTTGTGATGCGCGGCTTTGTTGCATCAGACACCCTGATGCGTTGCGTTTACGGGATGCGAGGTGATGCGCGCGCATCAGGCACACATCAGCTGATGCTCGCATCAGCGCTTTTTTGCGCATCGTGTACTTTTGGCATTTTTTTTTTAATTATTAATTGGACTTAATAATGTGTATTGGGCTTCTTCTCATGGGCTTTACTTTCAAAATATGGGTCCAATTTGATCAATTCCTTATAAACGATAAGACTTTTGATCTTAGTTTTCGACTATTTATGTATTTTAGTGATATAGAATCGTGAACTATGAACATACATGGTATCTTTTGACATTAAATGTGGTATAAATGTGTTGTTAATGTGTTTTGTGCACTATATATAATTTAAATATTTTTTTATAAATTGTCGCCTCGGGTACTTGATGCGCGCGCATTCGCCTCGACGCCTCGCGCCTCGGCTTTTTGACCCTTATCGCATCGACACGCATCGCGCTTTTTAAAACCCAGCTGTCCCATAACCATCACATTAGTGTCTTTCTATTGGCATACTTTGTTCATTCATCCGCTATAGAAGCAGTCCTGCACGTGCTACAAGAGTCCTAATTTTGCATATTGATTACAAATTCAAGACCTGTAAAAGTCATATGAGTTACATCATTCTTTGATAAACAGAGCACTCAGTATTTTTTTGCATAACACATCTGCACATAGCCACATATATAGGCGTTGATCCTTAACATAGACTTATCATCCACCAGACTCTTTGAAATAGACGCACTGCAGTACAAAACTATTCAATGTCTGAATAGAACATTAAAACCAAATAGTTGCACATGAAAGTATATACCACAAAATCACCGATTTGATCAATTAAACCTCATGTATGATTGATTTATCAAGTGAATGGATTTAGGCATGGTATGATGCTCTAAATCTTCTCTTTTCCTATAATGTAGCTTATTTTTTCTTCATGCTTTTAACTGAATTTATCGCTTTATGATGTGAATGAATCTGCATAATTTGGATAGGAAAGATAGTAACAGATAGGCGTTATGCTCTAATTGAATGATAGGAATCAGTTCTCTGCCCCATAACCATCGAGTTAGTATCCTAGTTTGGCATATTGATTACAACGTCAGTATGATGTGAGAATTTAGGGGAATTTGTCTTTCTGTTAACGAGTTTACCTATTGATCTTCGACAGGCTTAATTTGCTCCTTTGATTCCTGGATTTGTCTTTTTAATGGGAGAGCTACCAAGTAGCTCATCATCTGCATTGTCTACAACACTAGCGCATATGAATTTCACCTTGCTTTTCTCGTGATTTATATATCAAAGTTGATTGGGTTTAGTGCTTTTAAGTATTTGGGAATAGCTTTGTAGCCTTTTCTCTTATGGTAATGTTATAATCATTACGTGAAATTTATTTTTAGGTAAATTTGCATGTTTGCAGAATGAGATGTTTATCTTTGCGTTTTAGAACTACTTATTGCAACCTGAGATCACAGAATAATGGTTGGCTTAACAAACTTTGCGCTTTGCTAATAGAATGGGTATGCACATGGTTAAATCATGTCATTAAATCATATAGTCGTGTTTGGGATTGGCCTCTGCCTTGTCTATCAATCATAAGATTAGCTAGATCATGGTAGCTTGTGCTGCTACTTTATAGTATCTTTGTTCCTATGGTTTTGTATCTTGACCATTTCAAGAAGATGTTGTTTATGATAGCTTGATTGTTTATGTAAGGATTATAGCTAATGCATCCGTTTCGTATGGCATAATTGTGGTACAAGGCAAATGTTTATATAGAGCATTAATCTACGGGAATAGCAAATGTCTTGATCGGAATTTAGTGAGTTTATATATCTAGTTTACTTGTTCTATCAAACTTTTTATTAGGAAGCCAGGTATATACTATAAGTTATATTAGATCTACAAGTTTCTGTTAAAGTAAGGTGCTCAATGTTAATTCATGTCATCTTTTGAAGCTGTCGTTTATAAGTTAGCCTCATATACGCTACTGCAGATTTTCAGGTTCTGAAGTGAGTCACAGCTGCGAGTAACTATGAAATCCACTTCTACTTGTTACTTTTTCAAATTCATTCTTAGCGTGTTATCATTAAAGTTGGAGCTTGACTTTTGGTTTTGTAAATGGTATGAGACTGCATTGTTATGGGGACTTGATAAAAAAGAAAATCTAGAAATATAAGTTTCGAAAAAAAAAAAAAAAAAGTTTAATTTTCTCGTTACTTTTGTAAATGTCTAAGAAAATATCTCATTATACATGTCTGAAGACTTTGTTGGGTTGGTTTTACTCTAGCTGTTTGTTTGTTTATTTAGCCATGGCCACACGAACAATGCATGTCTGTGCATCAAACATAATCGTTGGAATGGATACAAACATGTCGAGGATAAGCTCAGGAAATTAGCAATGCCAGTAAGTATTGTCTTGTTTACTAAAACAAGAACTTGTTGTATGAAAAAGACTCAACAATAATATCGTGTTGGCTATTTAATAGGTACCGCAGATGAAGTGCTAGGAGCATCTATGCCCCATCCCTACTGCGAGGATCTGGTAGAGTGAAGTGAAAACAAGTGAAACCGTGGTCGCAACAAAATCCACTATTATAGTCGTTGGGTTTAATGTTTTAATTATTATTCTATATTATCTAATATAACAAAAGAGCGAGACATAGTCTCTTCACAAGCCATGTGTCAAAACATGATTTGCGAAACATTAATGAGCATTAAATGCTACTCCACCGCCTCATTGTATCTGCTCAAACTCCAGATCCTTCTTGACACACATATATAGTAAATCCCAAAATTGAACGGCCTCAAGAGCAACATCTTTAGGAGCCCGTTATTTGTTAATTCGCCTTCCTATTGGTATGTTTTTAATTCTTTTGTGTACAATAAGGCCGACCAGTATGTCACTGGATCATGGGCACGTTCTCATTGCTTAGAATGTACCATGGATTGGTAACAGGTGTACAAGATCATCAAACCCAGAGGAAACAAGATGAAACATAAGAAACTTATCGAGTGTTCTTACCCCCTTAAAACAGGAAAAAAAACCCCAAATCGACATCCGGTTGTCAAAAATCAGAGTTTTAAAAATCATCTGGCCTTTCCTTGATGTTTCTGATTACTGATTCATTTGATAAAGGTAAGTAATTTATTTGTATTATTTATTTATTTATTTATTTTTAATGGTTCATATTAGGGGTTTTGTTGTGATGATTCATTTTTGGGGTTTTGTTAATTTGAATCTTTATTTTAATTTGTATGATTGTGTGGTTGTGATTCAAAAGAATATTATCCTGCTTCCAACTATTTGATTTGGGGTTTCATTAGTTTTGTGGAAAAATTAGTTAAAAAACGGTGGCATAAGGCCGTTTTGCTTTTCCGTTATTTATTTCTTAAAGTTATGTGACATATCACGCTATGAGTTTGTGTGTTTTTGTGAGGATGAAGGGTCTAGAATTGAACTCATAGTAATAACAAAATCAATCAATATCAACATTACTTGACTTGATACTTTTATTAGAATCCTTGGAATGGCGAAAAAGAAAGCAACGATGACACTAAAGGACTTCTATAATTGTTAGGTAGTAATATATAACCTATTAGTAGGCATTAACTCATTAAAAGCCACTTGGTAATGGGTTTTTTATTTTTAAGCTTTTGTGATATGGGTTTTCTTTATAGATTATGCTTTTTGTTTAATTTATTGCTTTTGGTTGTTAATTAGATTACTTTATGGTTAGAACATATTTGGTAATACATTCTTTTTGTGACTTCTCCCAGGTGTAATGATTGTTTTGCTGGCCATATCCACGCGTAATAATCTTAAAGAAAATAAGGTACTTTTTTTGTAAAAGTTGTTTTGATGCTTATTTGGTGATTGCTAATTTTGTTGGCCCTTTTAACTTATGAGCTTAGCTTTTATTTCTGCTGCTTGCTGTCAAAATATACATGAAACTGTTTTTTATCAATAACAAACTATTCATATTGAAGTAACATATGAGGAATAAGTGTCTATTATGTTATGTCAGAGAATTACAAAGAACTTACAATATTCAATGTTTTTTAGAAATGTATCAAACTGTTTAGTGTTGAATTCCCAGACATATGGCTTCCTTACATCAACACCTGTTGTGTATTCACGTTAAACATATCTTAATGCCAATATCTTTTCAACCTGAAAACAGCGTTAAGAGGTCGTTTGTTTTAGCTTATTTTCCCAGCATATGAGCTTGCTTATTTGGTTTCAAGCTGCATGCGAATGCTGAAGCTGATACAGATGAATTAGTGGATCCACCCAAGATTGAAGATAAGCTTGGGGCTGTTCCGCATGGTTTATCCACTGATTCTGATGTTGCCAACAGGTTTGTCAAACCTTTTGAGATCATGATTTATTTTGGTATAACCAGCTGTGTTCATGTAGCATTCGAGAGCATGATGCTTATCATATGAATTTGAATATGTTTCGACGGTTGATGGTTCCTATTCGACATTCGCTGATTGTGTTTTCCTGGACGGGTGTCCTAATGCTATTGCTGGAACGTCCACTACTGATGGTATTGTTCGAACTACGGATGCTCTTTTCCTTTTTGGGTTTAACATTATCGTTCTTTTAATATTCAGTGATAATTGTTTATGCAGCTGCGGGCCACGGCGATTCTTTTTCCTATTATGCTTACCGAACTCCTTTCACACCAGTGCCTCAAGTTGGCGCTGCATCGTTATTAGATTTTGATGTTGGTATTGTCGCCAAGGCTACTCCTGATAATGAGGTGCAAAAGTTTTCTTTAATAGACCTGTAGCAACACTCGCACCATACTGCAACTATTTTATCGGGCACATCCACCACATATGGTTCAGTTTCAGGTACCATTACTTTGTCGCACCTTATTGCATATATAGGGACTGTTTGGGACTGTTTCGGTGTAGCTGTTAAAGTGTTTTAAAAGTTCACAAATTTTTATGTGCATGCTGGATTCAGGATTTGGGTGTGCTGGAGTTACGGATATGCGAAAGGTATTCAGAATCAAGGTGATTGTATGCTCATTTTTAGGATTTTGTGTATTTTAAGGTAGTTTATAACCAGTCTTATGCTTATTTGTAAATTGACATTTGACATTAGGACCACATGTTTATGATATTTGTAAATTGAGTTATCCATACTTACATTGCATGGATACTTACTTATCCATACTTGATAGTATATTAGTCGTCAAAAAAGAGATGCCTGATGCGCGTTTCGTCGGTATGAAGGAAACTACAACAGGAAGTAAAATATTATTAGATGTACATGTTTTTTCAATGGAGGGATTTACAACAGACGCCAAAAGAAAATGAGAGCACTTTTCTTTACAAGCGATAAATGATGAAAAAAATGCATATTTTTCTTATGCTCAACACTGCTGATTTCCGTTGTTGTTGCAAAAAAGGCTACTAGGAAATTCTTTTAAATCAATACTTATTAGCATTCAATAGTAATGAAATAAGAATTATGAACTATCACCGCCTTTATTTGAATTGCAGGATATGGGCCTTATTAGCATTCAATAGTAATGAAATAAGAATTATGAACTATCACCGCCTTTATTTGAATTGCAGGATATGGGCAACGTTCCTCCAGCGTAAAAGGGCGCATTTAGTTGGCTGAGAATCTGCACCACTACGCGCGTTCAGTTGGCTGAAAATATGCACCAATAGGCGCGTTTAGTTTGCTGAAAATCTGCACCAATAGGTGCGTTTGGTTTGCTGAAAATCTGCACCAATATGTGCGTTTGGTTTGCTTTTCTTTTGCTGTTAAGCAGCCCCCATCATTAGTGTTTGTTTTGCTGCAGTGCAGCCCAAAAAGGGTGTTTGGTTCTTATTCTCTACAGTAGAGACATGGAAAGAAGGCTTAGTGTTGGAATCCTAAATTGGTAACATTAATTTTCATTTCATTATAAACATTTGAACCTACATCCACTTACAGTTTTAAGAATACCTCAGAAATTTGAATTTGAGTAGGTTTAGTGTTAAAGTGCATGAACTAACTAACACTTAGGACCAAGACCATTTTGAGGTTTTCTTATGGGTCAAATTGGCATTACCACCAGGGGTTATTAGATGACATAAGTGCGAATTAGAATATCAGATTTTGCGGGTTTTTTTTTCCAACATTGCAATCTTATCAAAAAATGGGTATAATGGGCCTAAAGTGGCCTTTCAACAATCGCATAAACAAAATCAGCTTTGTTGCAGATACGTATAAACTGATTATCTACGGGGTGTTTGGGATTGCTTAATTATCCGCTAAGAAAATAAGCAGATGTCGTGTTTCAGGTGATGTTTCTTAGTCAGCAGAATTCATATATTCAGAACTCCTTATAGGGTTAATAGATAAGAACTTACGTAAGCAACTCTATATTAACTAACATGAATTTGTATTTGTTACAGTGATGGATCAAGGATAACTGTGACTAACGGATAGTGACATTAGGGAGCTTCCAGATTATGTTATTGTTGTTCATGGGCCTCCTCAGGTTTTACCTCCAACCTTAATTTCATGATCATTTCGGTCATTAGGTCCAATGTAAATAAAACTTAGGTTCGTTATGTCATTGTTTATTAGCTTATAAATAGTTACTATACCTATCAGATACGCCCCTCATTTTATAGTGTCATAGTTGGTGATCTAAAATTGTTAAATATAGTAACACCCATTTGTATCAGATAAGCACTTCATTTACATGCCTATATGTTACTTAAATCCATAGGCTTCCAATTATTTCCAACTATCTATGATCATTATCAATATTTATACCATATATTTATTGCTTGCTGCTGTAGAATAAAGGCTGGCAGTGGCGGCTAAGATTTTTCTTCGAAAACTGTTGGGAAAATGATAGCTACGGAACCTGAAAATCAGCCTTATTGATGTGAAACACGCAGACATGAACAAAGCTGTATACCGATGGTGACAACGACACAACCACTACCAGAATACTTACAACAACTGTACAAAAACAATTGTTTAAAGAGGATAAAAAAGACGGACATGAACCAACCACAAAGAAGCAAAATCATGAATAGCAGGTTAATCACAATGAGCAATTTCGTCACAAAACAATGTCATTGATACATAGTTTTAATGGATTATAAATGCAGGGTTATCGCGTGTCAAATTAGAGAATAGTACAGTGCGTTGTTGATGTTTATTTTATTATGTTATGAATGTATAGCAGAGAACAGTTGGAATTCTAATGTTTAATGACTCTTATCACTTGCTTATCTTAACAAAGTTCTATTGAATGTGCACATGGAAAGGTTGGATGGGTTTCGAATGCAGGAACATTGCATTGTAGAATCGACTTTCTTATTCGCGTTGCTTCACAAAATAACTCAATGGTGGCAGCTTCTACGCAGTTGACTCCTTCAACTGAAGGTGTATTCCAGATTAGGGCACATTAGGCTTATGTAACTTGGGACCACATTCGTCTTTGAGGTAATTTAATTTTTTCTTTTCGATCTCCTCCCCTCTCTATGCGTAATATCAATTGCAATCTCATGGCTTTTAACATTGCTATCTTCGACACTTTAGTTGCTACATGTTTAAGAAAAACACCCGCGGCAGCGCGCGGGCTCCAAACCTCGTATATACTAAAAGTGGGGAGGAAACTTGCTGCAACAGTACTCCCCTAACATTAATTGCCAACTTTCGTAACTTGGCAAAAATAGTCCCTGAGGTTTAACTGTCGTTGCAAAATAAGTCCTATAGCATTAATTGTTATCTATAGCAATTTGGCAAAAATAGTCCCTAAGGTTTAAGCGGCGCTGCAAAGTAAGTCATGTAAGTGTCGCTACAGAGTAAATCCTTTGAAGCCAATCCCGCTGCATCGCGCGGGTTTCACACTCGTTTATGCTAATCAAGATAACTTATAACTTATTAGGCTAGCCCCAGTAATGACGATTCACACTCGATCCCTCCCATGTGGCGATCGATTTCATTCGATCGAGCTTATTGTGGCTCAAGTCGATCGCCGGTGATATTGACCAAATGAATCGCATGCACGATCGAGACAATAAATATAAACTATACATGCATGTGGCAATATTCAAGTATTCAGCATATAAAATGCTTAATGAAGTTATTAAACAAATATTATCACCAAAAAGTATTAATTAAAGATTTCCATAACTAACTAAAAATGTTTTTTTTTTTTTTTTTTTAAAAAAAATTGAACTTGGTCGCCCTTACTGGGGCACCTAATCGTCTGAAGGTCGCTAGAGAGAGAAAGCTGACGTGGCAGGAAAAAGTAGGGGGATTGAATCCCCTTACTGGGGCAGCCTTAAGTAGTTTGAAATGAATGTATTCAGGGGCGTAGCCAAGAATTCTTTTCAGGGGGGGCCAAAAAATTTTAAAAGACACCGGCATGTTAGAAAGGAAACAAAAGATTTAGGAGTATAATATATAACTATGTAAAAAGTTTGCAACATATTTGTTCATACAACATTTTGGTTGCACACGGCATTCATTTGCATAACCAAAATCATCTAGACATGAATCTGAACCAAAATTCTTGGCTATAGGACTGAATATGGATTGATGGATGGATGAGGGACTAAGTACTTGAACTAATAGAGAGATATCTAGTTTGTAGGTGGATCAAATATTAATATATGATACTGAATTTGGCTTTGGACTACAACACATATGTTATTTACTAGGGCTTTGTGGGTGGGCCATGGCCCACCTTAGCCCCCACATAGCTATGCACCTGAATGTATTATATTGTCTTATTTGGTCTTAGCATAGCATATTATCATCTACTGGAACCAGATGTTTGATTTGGTAACTCGATCATAACTTATTGTAATGGTTGGTTTTAACCTTTTTATTACTTATCCTAATCAAGATGTTTAACTAGGGGCAATTTCATATCTCTCCTCATTTTAGTTGAAAATTTCATATATAACAAACATGCATGGTTTAGGGTTTAGGGTTTATTAAAAATATTGTACACACTTTGGGTATATATGAAATTAATCAAACACTTTATAAGGTAAAGTTGAGTTTAACATAAACCATATATTTTTTGAAGACCTAATGAACCAACCATGGCCAACTATTTTTTTTTTTTTTTAAATCATTTTTTTTTTGGAAAATAAAATAGCTTGCAAACGTTAAATAATTAAGCGACAAAAAATATGTCATCGCGACGAGAATTCTTTTAGTAGACAGGTGCATGTGTCCTCGTTGATGTATCTTATAGAGATAGGTGTAGTTGCAAGTTATAGGTGTGTTATTTACACCGTCATTTCAGCACGTACCCTATAACATCATTATAACATAAACTATTACTCTCGCCAACTCAACTACATTCGGCCCCTATAACATGTCTATGACATTATAAACGGTACAATTAAAAAAATCCCTATAACGTGCCATAAAATCATTAATGTTGCTTAAAGGAAATGGGACAACCCCTTGCAGTATATTTTTGAGACACCCATGTAATGTTTTGAACTTTTGATGATTAATGTTTCAATTGCTTTCGCATTCTAAAAGTAACTATTTATCTTTGTTAAAACACTTTCATTTCATAAATAAGATCCTATATGAAGTTAATTCGCCATCCTAAGAAACCGAAACTTCAGTACTTTTATATCTTCAATGTACTATCAAACATATATGACACGCATCAAAAGTGGATTGTAACAAGTCTCGCAAAAGAGAAGTTTAACAAAGAGAGATAATTATAGCTATAATATAATTGTACTATATGTAGTTTATTTCAATGCAGATGGTCAAATTAGACGAAAATTATGTTTCTCCCAAAGAAATACTCAAATCCAAAGCAATATACAGCTTACGACGCATGGGTTACAAGTTCTGCCAACGTTATTGCCTTCGGATTTGATAAACTTTTTATATCAAGGAAAGGTTTTACAACAAAGGGAAATTTTATGTACCGGTTTGTTATAGGATGCATCGATAAAGTTGCTGCTTTGTGGTTAGTTAGTAGATGTTTCTTGGGGTTAGCTTTGATCTGTTTCTAAACTTCATATGTTTGAGAAGAATCAATGTTGAAATTATAAATTGCCAGAAAACTTGTAATTACGGGTGCTTCCTCTGATAGAGTGAATATCCAACAAAAGCAGACATCAAGAACGTCCATAGCACCTGCAAATGATTTTTAAAAAATTTCAAACTCAAGTGAACACGTGGAGATATGATTGTGGGTATCTAACTAAATGGCAGGCGAAAACATGTAATTTTCGAGTGGGCAGGTTGGATACTCAAATCGACCCGGAACACTTATTGTCTCAATCTATAAAAGAAAATTATATATAAGTATTGTGTCAAATACGATAACAAAAAAAAATTAAGTACTTTAATAATCTTCACATGTGGAAAAAACGATTCAGAAGGCTTTAGACTATATTACACTTCGACCGACTCTCGACCCATTTGACAAGTTTACGTTTTAATAAATTATCTTAGTTTCTGTTAGACCCACAAGACTAAAACATAACCTGAGTACCCCTCCATAAATAAATAGGACACCTTGCCACTCTAGTATTTATAAGTGATGAAGTTAATAATAATTTCCTCAAGTAAAAAGGACTCGCACATAACAAACAAAAAAACACGAATATTAAATGAGTGAAACAAATAAAAGTTATGAGAAAAACTTACAGTATTGATTGCCTGCCACCGTTCGAGTCTCTTGATTCTTGACTGCATATCTTCAATCACGCCTTCAACAGGTGAAACAACTTCCCTACATGGTGATGACTCAGAAGATGTACTGCTACCCTGCTAACCCAAAAAAAAAATTATATTATCAACAAGAACAAGGTTTTTACCAAATGGCAAGGTTTTGACTGGACATATACTTGTATAAAGATGTTTTGACTACTAACCAAATGTCTTAATTACCAACATTGATATTATCTTTATAGTTACGCCAAGAGGCAAATAAAATTAATTCTACATTAGACGATTGGACACATACTTTAGTATATGTGTATTAGACAGTGTGAGAGAGAACCTGCGATTGTATGTTGTCAACTAGTTCTTGCAACCGTGCAGCTTGTTGAGCATAAATCCCACTTGAACTTCTACCGGATGCAGGTAATTTTTCCAGCACTATTTCAAGGTAACTCTAAATTCGCCAAACAAAAAAGTAATAAATAAAAATTAGAAAATCGTAGATACTTGATACATAATCGTAAAGTTGGTATTCAACTTATGGTGTAAAGTTAGATTATAAAGGCAAAACCTTTGTGGTATATGAGCCATTTAGCTCAAGTGTAGAACCAGCAGCTACCACAACCTCTTTGTTTGCCCCTTTGATTTGTATATAAGGTGTCGGGACATCTTGTAGATGATCAACCTCTATAAGAAGCTACAAAGGAATAAAATTTCCAACGGAAGTTAACATACCAAGTCACATATGGCCTTTCTACCTAAAGGATTAAAATTCACCAATATTTTAAGATAGGGTAACTACAGTTGATATTTGTAAAACCACTAGATTTTCAGCTTTTTGGCAATATAAAACTTAACCCCAAGCTTTTTACGGGTTACTTTCCTAAAATTCCTGTGAGTATAAAAAAAAAATGTTTGGGTATTACACTAATACAAAAAGTCAAGGGATTTAACCGATATAATATGAAACACACAACACAACAACAAACCCAATCCCGCCTAGGCAGGGTATGGGGGAGGTGATATAATATGAAAGTCGGTGGGTTAAATTTAACATCAGAAAAGTGTAGCCGAACGACTGAACAGTTTGTGGGTCAAACCGCTAATATGGTGAAAGTTTGAGGTTAGAACAACATTAACCCTTACAATAATTATCTCGCATTAACGGCTTTGGGAATTTGAGCATATAATAGAAACCCATCCACCTAAAAAACAAAATATACAATTTGAAATATAAAAGCTACCTTTCCATCTTGGTAGATATATGCAGACCCTTCAATATAAGCTACAGCTTGATACCTGAAAAGTACAATATTTTCATCCAAAAAGTTAAGATTTATAAACAATAAAAAAAGATATATCTTCCCTCGCAGAAATTGAGTAAGCTTACGCGCTAAAAAAAGATATACCCGAGATTAAGAAGACCAGATACTGTACTGATGCTAATGTCAAAGTCCACCTTCGGTTGAATTATGAAATCCCCTTCTCTTATAGGCTAATAAGAAAAAAATATATAACACTCAAAACAATCACGAGAAATTATATATGAAAAGAATAAAAAAGTATAAAAAGAAAAGAATGATATGATATTGTTACCACTGACCTCCCTTATCAACAAGGCGAACCTTCCCTCACATATTCTCACCCTCATACAGTCACCCTCCGTTAGCTGTCCATTAGACGGAATTCCAGAAAGCCTAAAATAGATATCAATAAAATTCTGAGCCGAGCTGCAGATCTTTGTAGGATCAAGTAACTTTAAGATATCTTGATATGCCACCTGTATTAGTATTATAACTAGCATGTTAAGAAAAATCACGTTGATAATAGATAATCATTATAAAGTTTATATGATACTATAACGAGCTTACTTGCTTATTGCTTTTCAACACAAACAACGAGCTTTCAGGGGAAAGCACGGGATCAAAATCATTACGTATTTTGAGCTGCAATTAAAAGATCGGTCATAAGTCTATGTATGGAAGTAGCTAAAAATTATTTATACTAGCTTAAAATCCTTGAATGAAAACTCACATGTGCGTGAACAAGGTGTGGTTCGATGTGTAGCTGAAACATGGGAAAAACAGTGGTCATGATCTCGTTTTGAGTCATAAAGCACCCAGCTTTACTTTTGTCTCTTTGAACTCGTGAAATGAGATGTGAATGCACACCTCCAACCTGCGTTTAAAAAATAATCATGGTGCCTTAGATCAATAATAGCCACAAGTTTGTTTTAGTCAATATAGTCAAAGCTAAACTTACAACGGCAACCCAGAGGTCGAGTGACTTTCTGATATCAGGGTGCAAAGCATAGACCCCTTCAATTATCACCTGCATTAGTAAATGATTGGTATTATTATATATGCATAGAAATGTAATAATGACAAATAATAAGTTATTAATTAAATAAAGATTTACCACTCCGCAATCCTCAGAAACTTGTAGTTCTTTAAATCCACTACGCGTACCACTCTCCATATCGAATACAGGTACTTTAGCTTTCCGACCTCTTCTGATATCACTAATATTCTGAATTAAAAAAAAAGGAAAAAAAAAAAAAGAAAACTGTTAATACCAGAAAATTTTCATTTATTTTTATTTAAATGCCAACTGATAAGTGAAATTTCGATTGCATACAAAATCAAATTTTCAGTACCTTCGTGAGTAAAGGTAGATCAAGCGATCTGAAATCATCATACTTATAATCCTTTAATTGCTCAGACTTATAATAGCTTTCAAGGGAAATGACTTCACAACCAACAATATTTGCCATTTTGCGAGCCAAACTAGTTTTCCCTGACCCGCTTGGTCCTCCTATAACAATACCATACTAGGTTAAATTCCATTAAAATGTCTTATCATAGGCTAACCACGTCAATAGAAATATACACACAAATGATACAGAGAGAAAGGGGTACCAATTCCGACTATAACTGGCAGGCCCTTGTGCTCCAACAAACCCTGAAAGATTAGATACATTATTTGTCGTCACTCCTCAGTAAGTAAAGATAACTACTAAAATTTCCTAAATCTAATGAAACAATTTTCATCATAACTTTCAGCAGATCGTTCTTCAGCTATGGAGGACTAGGGACTATGAGTAGCAAGATTGGGAAGGGGGTATTCAGGAGGTTTGACTGTTTAAGTCTTCTCGGTTTTCAAATGTTATTTATCAAATTTTTCTTATCAATTTTTCATATACTATTTGGATATACTCGAAACGGATTCAGGTTGATACAGGTCATATTTAGTACAAGTCGAAACAATCAGTGTGTAGCTGATCATCAAACACTTCCTGTCCTAATTAATGTTTATATACAATTAATGTGTTAACTACAGATTATAATTTATAAGTACAAACCAATATAATAACAACAACAAAGTAAACCTATGGAGAAAAGAAGATAGACTTTAGAGATTGTAATCATCAAAGAGAGACTCGAACGACTAAGTTTTAATCTGTTTGACCCAGAGGCGGTACCAAGAAAGAATCTATGCGGGGGCAAAACTTAAAGGTGTATGTCGGGTCAGGGACTTCGAGTCGGGTTTTTTTCAACGACAGACTGAAATGAAACGAATTTACTATGAACCAAACATAATTCGATTTGGCTTTCATTTGAGCCCAAAAATCCAAATTTGTATTGTTCATTACCAAGTCTATATTCGAACAAAAAAATATTTATATAATAGCGATGATATACGTACAATCTTAAAAGGCTTTTAATGGCTTCAACATATCGGCGTTCTAAACAATACAAGTTTACTAAATACACTAAATTAGTAGAGTTCATTTTTAGGGGAGAAAAACTTAAAAGAAAACTTCTTTGTGATGCCATTGAATCTTTTAGTGTTCTTTTTTTCATTGAATGAGGAAAAGGAAACAATTATACATAATGAAATATTGAGAAATTGAGCAGCGAAGAAACAAAATCTAGGTTCGAACACCTAATCATCTGTGTAGCAACACAACGAACAAAACAGTTGGGCGAAAACTATCTCTTTGTTGAAACTTTTCTTTTATTTATAATTTTTTGGGGGCAAATTGAAAAACTAGTCATCTTCTCCGAAAAAACTACCATTTTCGTAAGAAGGTTTGTGGGGGCAGCTGCCCACACTGCCCCCAGGGTGGTACCGCCCCTGGTTTGACCCAATTGGCACGTTCCCATTTTAGCAACAAAATTTTTTTTTTGAGTCGTTTGAGAATTAAACACAGCCTATAGAAATTGCCATAATCGCAATATCATAATGCTTACTTGGATAGCTTGAACAGCAAGAAGAAGTCCCCTGTCAAGATCAAAAGAATCAGGCATTGGAGCAAGTTGCACTGTATCCCTGAAAGAAGAAGGATCTGTATATGCATGATGAGAGGAACCGATACATATGTTGACATATTAAATGTCAAAGTGACAAACTATGTCATTCATATTTTTGGTAAAAGATACATACCAATGGATGACCCGTCCACAACCAACCCATCTGATGAAATGAATCGCCATGGGGCTAAGACTGGGTCCATCTTGGATTTGGTTGGTGATCGAGTCCACGGTTGTGATATATCATCGTCCCGGTTCACAAGGTCTGAACGTATACGAAGTGGCTTTGGAGCAACAAGCAGTGGTTCTTTATTTGTGCCCGAAGATCTGGAGGCCAACGGAGGAGGCGTATTAAGACGTGGAACACCTGTAAGTTACAAAAATCAATTAAAATGCATCAGAATAGATTATAGTAAGTCTTGAATATATTTTCAAGAAAGTAACATAAACCAAGAAGGCAAGAAGATATATAAAAAAGCCACCTTGGCTATCAAGAATCAATTCAAGATACGACTTAGTGATCCATGGCCCAGTAATGCCCAGCCTCGATGCCTCTGCTTCGACCATCTGCGCAAAAGTAAATGTATGATGTGTGAAAGGACTAAATTTAGAATAGGAGACAGCAGAAGGGTCAAAAACATACTTTTCGATCTCTGCCTCTGAGGACTATGTATGTTTCAGAAAGGGTATCAATAGTCTCGAAAGATACTGAAAGATTTCCATATATAATTGACTTAGATGCTCGTTTATAACTGACAACAACGTTGTACCCCAAAGCCAGTAACCCACCAAGTGTCATTCTTCCAACCTGTTACGTTTTTTAAAGAAAATGAATGAAAAAGAAAAATATCATAATTAAAAAGATCAAACTCAAATTAAGATGTACACACACCTCAAACTCAGCATTTGGCCGAATAATGAAATGTTTGTCAACAATTCTTTGGTCACCAAGAGAAAGATAGTATCTGATGCCACTCTGGCGCACCTTAATCCAGTCGTTAACGCGTGCTTCTTCACTTGCGGATGGAGGCCTTAAATACATCTCGATGAAACTGAAATGATTATTTAAGCACACTTATCAACAAGAATCTATCACGACTTCATGAGAAAGAAAGTGTATAGACTTAATGACTCACTTGTCGATCTGTGCTTCATTCATTGGAAAAGAGTAGACTGATCGTTCGCTTTCTGACTGATACATGGGTTTGGCTTATTAGTGGGTCAAGCAATAAAATAAACGAAATAGAGGTTACAGAAGAAGGCGGACCTCGCTTTTACATTTGAGTTTGTATATTGAATCTCTAAATGATGCACCAAAACTGTTGTTAATTCTGATCTGCAAAAAGCAAAATTTTATCAGGAAAATAAGAAGATATAAGATGAGCTTGGAACCTTAAATGTCCTACCTGTGCATGGTGAAGATCTGGCTCAATATGCTTTCTAAACAACGGGAAAATGCTATCAATTAGATTGTCCAACGAACAAGAATCTCCAATATCATATTGCACCTTAGAAAGCAGACTAAAATGAACCCCACCAACCTGGTACGAAATTGTTATTTTACAGGTGTATTAGTTTTATACTCATTAGCTGCAAACTGTGACAGAACTAATGAAATCAAAAATAATTACCACTGCAACACGAATATCTAGCAGCGAGCGTAGTCGTGCGTGAAGAGCATATGTACCATCAACGATCACCTGAACCAACGTGTATAATATAAGAGCAATTGATCGTACAATTTTGTAAGGGTGAACATGGCAATTTTGTGAGTACTTACCACCCCAAAAGAGGTACTCTTGATTTCTTTAGTTCCGATGCGTCTTTTTTGTTGGAAATCAAACAATGGTGTCAATATATCTTTGCCCTTTAACAAATCCTATGTCAACCAAAGAGTTTTCAGCAACTATATGTCAAATAACTTCTTTTCATAATGGTATATAAGATCTAAATAAGAAAATCCGTTATACCTGAAGATTCTGAAAGAGAAGATCAAAATCTATAGAATTTAACTCATTCCCCTCATCAGCTCCAGTGCGATAGTTTTCCATTGATATGACACTACAACCAATGACTGACGCCACCTTCTCTGCCAAGCTGTAGACATCATTCAATGCACATCTTTAGGAGCATTCCAAATACGTTGACAGCAGACTTTGCAACTATATCTATATCACAATTACCTCGATTTACCAGAGCCACTAGGACCACCAATGCCAACAGCTACAATACCCTCTTTTTTCGATCGAAGCTCTTGAATTGATTTTACCAACAAGTAATACCCACGATCAAAAGACTACAAGGCGTTCAAAGCACAAATTAATTACTACAAGGGTTATTACGTTTACATATTTATCAGTTTGCATGTTTGCAAATGTAAGAACTGTCATTTGTAATCAAGCCAGAATCATAACATTCGAAAAAACCCCATAAATGAACACAAATCAAAAACTACAAAAGGTTTCATATAGCCATCACCAATATTCTAACTTCTAAGTAATGTAACTGGCTTGCACATTGATTTCCATGCACCATCATTATGCATCACATGCTTGATAACTTCCTTTAACTAAAGCGAAAGCCATAGTTTAATAATACCTCTCTTTCATTTCCATTAACTAAAATTTGTATCAAATAAAAACTAGATCGCCCTTATAAATTCACGATATCCGTATAGATACGCCCATCTTAGTGACCTAAAATATACAGTAGTTCATATGGCACCAGACGGAATAGAAACCAAAAGCACCTTTTTTTCTCGTTAGGAACAACAACAATACAAACGAATTTTTAAAAAACAAAAAATCAACGATTTATAATGCTAGTATCAAACTTTCTCAAATTTTAGCAAAAGTGTCGCACTATTTAACACCTACGTTGAAGTAAAAGTTAAGCCTTTTTTGCTCATTAGGGAAAAAAACTATACAAAATCATTTCAACACAAACAAAACTAGCCATTGACATTAAGATCACAACCAACACAAAACCATCAAACTTTACTCAAATCACAACATAAGTTATAATTCAGAACCCGAATTATAAACCCCCTTTAAGTCAAAATCAAAATTTCCTTAAAAATAGAACTAAACAGCTTCATTAAATTAACTTAACTCACAAATACCGACATGGGTCATGATCAAAACATTAAAAAACCCAAACATTTCATCGAGTCATTTCATTGAACATCTAGCATTCACAATTTAAATACCAAATCATCAAACAATACTCAAATGGGTCATGACTAAAACACTAAAAGAACCAAAATTGTCAAACTAATCAACAAATAATCAAAATGGGTCATGATCAAAAATACAAAAAACCCAATATCTTCATTAAGGCATTTCATCAAACAGTTAACATACAAAATTTGAACACCATTATACCAAACTAATCAACACTAAAAGAACCAAAATTCTTAAACTAATCAACAAACAGCTATATTGGTAATGATCAGAATCACAAATAACGAAATGAGTCATGATCAAAACAGCAAAAAACCCAAAATTTCCATTGAGGCATTTCGTCGAACAATTGGCATCTAGTACAAAACTTAATCCTTCTAATCAAACTTAAATATTTCATTAAAATCAAACTACCCAACTTCATTAAACCTAATTATTTCACAAATAACGTTATGGGTCATGATCAAAACTACATAAAACCCAAAATCTTCACTGAGGCATTTCATCAAACACTTGGCAAGCACAATTTAAACATCAAATTATCAGACTACTCAACAAATAACGAAGTGGGTCATAATCAAAATCACAAATAATGAAATGGGTCATGATCAGAATTACAAAAAACCCAAATTTTCATTGAGGCATTTCATCAAACACTTGTTAAGCACAATTTATACATCAAATCCTAAATACCAAATTATCAAACTAATTAACAAATAATAAAGTGGGTCATGATCAAAACTAGAAAGAACCCAAATTTTTCATTGAAGCATTACATCGAACACTTGGCAAGCACAATTTAAACATGAAATTATCAAATTATCATACTAATCAACAAATAATAAGGTGGGTCATGATCAAAATCACAAATAATGAAATGGGTCATAATCAAAACCACAAATAATGAAATGGGTCATGATCAAAATTCCAAAAAACCCAATATTTTCATTGAGACATTTCATCAAACACTTGGCAAGCATAGTCAAAAAAGGCCTAAAAGCAAACATACCGCATGAAGAGGAAGCGATTGAAGAATAGACGGAGAAGACGATGAAGAAGTGGAAGGTGTTTGTTGGTAGTAATCACGACCACCTTCTTGTAATACTCGCTGGACAACTTCATCATCCATCCTTATTATTGTGTTTGTTTTGTGGGAATATGATGAAGATGAATAAAAGGGTTTGGTTTTGGTTTAGTGTATACGCATGAACTACGTTGTTTTGTTTGTTGAAGATACTTTGATGATGTTTTGTTTGTTAACTGCTTTCAGTTTAAAGAGGAAAAGTGTTTTTAACATCTCTTTTTTTGCTAATTTTTTGAAGTAAAGTACCCAAAATAAGGCTATGCACGATGGCTACCTAGTTCGTCGGTGCCACATCAGCTTTCTCTCTCCGACGACCTGACGACGACTTAGTTGTCACAAATACACTTTTTTTTTTTTTAAATTCAAATATTTTTAAAAACAAAATTAAAATTCATTAAAAATAAATAAAAACATTACAATATATTAAAAATTAAACGATACGAAATACATAATACATAAATCCTAAATCTTAAATCCTAATCTGAAAACTCCTCGTCCGCAGGATCAAACGTGGGAGGTATATAATCCTCGAGGCGAGACAAAGCTTCCTCGTCTATCGGAGATCCCTCACCGGAGACTCCTGGATCATCATCTTTGTTCACCCGATATCTCCAATTGACTTTGGTGTTGATGTTGTTCGTTATCCGTTGAACACACTTCCACAACTTGTCAATAAGTTCGCCATCTCTGCGGGCTTCCTCCTGAAGGAATTTCTCGATAACACCTTTTCGTTCATTGCTGATGTCGTTGCAAGTCTTGTAGCTGTCTCTCATCTGCAGCTTTTCATTCCTTTTGTCCTCAAAGAAATGGATGACGCGTATAGCGTCTTTTCTAGCCTCATCATCGTTCTCGCATTGATTTTGAACGACGTTCGCATATCGAATCGGAATGAGGGAGACAACAAGCCATAATGATGCTGCGTAAAGAGAATGTGAATTTTTATGTTGAATTGTGTTTGAAATTGTGTGCTTAAAAATGTGTTTGAGGTTGGTATTTATAATGTTGTAAAAGTGGTAAAGTTTTGAAAAAAAAAGGTAAACTTTGAGCTTATCACTCAGTTGTGTGCTCAACCGAGTTTGGCTTCCTTTTCACCCCAACCGACGGCGACCGAGACCTCCACATCGGGACAACCGACCACGACCGAAGGTTGCAACCGAGCCCAACCTCTTCCACTGCGTATAGCCTAATTATCTTTACACATATTTTAGAAACATAATCATTTCTCTCTCTTATTTTTTTTTACAAAAAATGATATTTTTACATTTCAATAATTGATTAGTTGCAGGGATGAAAATTTAGACCCGAATCCTGGTATTGAACCGAAACTATAATCAGTACCGACGCTCAATACACAGTACGGTACCGTATCATGAATTGAGCTAAAAAAATGCGGTACCACTAATACGGTACCGGTACCAAAGCAGAAAGTATCGAAAATTGAGTAGTCATATTTTTGAATTAAATAACTTTTCCAAACACCTATTTGGCCCGTTCCATGTCAAACAATAGACATGTAAAACATATGAAAAGAAATCAAACGTTCGAAAAACTTATTGTGGCAACTATAGATCTTTCATAACCGCTCACAAAAATTAAACCCGAACCTAATATCTTGGTGAAATATTTATTTAAGTGTTGGTTGCGTTCTGTGAGACGACGTGGTTTGAAATCACTTGAAAATGCACGTTTTTCCTATTTTTTGTTGCATTTTCTTGAAATCTTTTTGGGTTAGCAAAAAAGAGAAGAACCGTATAGGTAACGATTTCCCGATACCGAGTACCAGTACCGGTACCGGATTCGATACCCGAATTATGTCCTGTACAGTACTGGTACCCTCTTTCATGCTCAGGAAAAAATCATACCACCAATTCAGTACGAGTTTGGTACCATTCTAGTACCGTGCTCATCCCTATTGACTATTGTTTTTACTTAATTTGTATTAATAATATTAAGTAAAAATAAGAGAAAAGTAACAAAATGGGACAAAATCTTTTTTGAAGTCCTCATTATGGTCATTTTTTAAGCCAATTCCCAAAATGGTCATACTCGACTACTCAACTCCACAACTCCACCCATTGCTCGACACGTGTCAAATTTTGAGTGGAGTTGGACACTTGTCGAGTATTGAGTAGAGTTGCGGAGTTGAGTAGTTGCGAAGTTGAGTAGTTGAGTATAACTATTTTAGTAATTGGCTTAAAAAATATCATGATGAGAACTTCAAAAAAGATTTTGTCTCCCTTTTGGTATTTTTCTCTAAAAATAATAATGATAATTTACATCATTTTTATTTAAAGTAATAAACAATTATTTTTGAAACACGTCAAAAAGAAAATATAGAAGAATAATATTGTGACAAAGGAGTAAGTAAATAAGCTGATAAGTAGATAAGATAAATGATGTCAAACACTTGAATGCCACCAATAAAAGAGATATGGTTAGCATGATTGTTTATTTTACTTTACGTTACAAATTAAGTAACTAATTATAAAGATGTAAATTGTTAAGTGTGGATAACTCCGAAGATAGAATTAGTTGTATTAAATCAATTATCCTATATATTTAAAAGTCAGGAACGCTATATGAGGATGAACAGTGTGTCGGTTTAAAAGTCAGGAACGCTATATGAGGATGAACAGTGTGTCGGTGGTGGTTTTGACGGTAAAGATGCACACAATCTGTGATTTGGACGGTCCGTATTTGTTGGTGGCACTGTTCATCCAACTGTAGAATGAACAGTGCTCCCTCCCTTTTGCTCTATATCTGTGATATAATAACCATCTCCACACACTTCTACACACTTCTTCCGACTTCTCCTTCCTCCTCTCCCACACGTTCTTAAGCAAGAAAACACACACGCATCTCTTTCCCAATCTTCTACACACACTCTTCACACTCATCATCTAAAGCAAGATCGACCATTTAGTTTCAATATCATTAATGGATCTAAAGGAAGATCGATAGTTGGAAAAATCACGGGGCAACCAAATACATTCAGTTTCAATATCATTAATGGTTAGTTAATTTCTAATTTTTTTACATCACCATATTGAATTTGGGGTTTTATGGTTTTTGAAAATTTAGTTAAATTGAATCTGGTAATCAATCAATCGGACGCACTTAACAAGAGAACCAAGTTTTTTTAACTTTAATTGTACATAAAATTTTTGCATAGTTAGCTAGGGCATGAGTATTTAGTTTGGGATTTTTGTGTTTATAATTTGTTTCGTTTGCTTTTCGCAGGTCATCTTATT
The DNA here is from genome assembly GCA_910596185.1 of Chrysanthemum makinoi. NCBI lineage: Eukaryota > Viridiplantae > Streptophyta > Magnoliopsida > Asterales > Asteraceae > Chrysanthemum > Chrysanthemum makinoi. The sequence goes on along the minus strand of OU343225.1, from coordinate 323,600,576 downwards.
ATATTTGAAAATAACAAGCGCTGATGGTACTACTACATTTGTATGTTTGTTACTGATCGTATTGGGTGAAAGTGACCCGTATCTTGGCGGGGCAGCACCACGCGCGTGGTGTTTGCAGCCATGGCGGGTCCGATGCCCTTTAATCTGGTTACACATCATGATGATATTACTACATTTGTGCGGTTGATATTGATCGTATTGGGTCAAAGTAACCCGTATCTTGGCAGGGCAACACCAATGATCAAGCCGATGCTCATATAACTGCATTTTGATACTCTCACTTTTCCCTTACTTCAACCTTACATATGTTGATGAGGCGAGTTTACCATGACCTGTTATATTACTTATAATGTTCGGATTTTGGCTTTGCAATATGCCTATTAGAATCTTAATTGGCTTTACGCGATGAAAACTATGTTGTCCGTAGCAGGTCACTACACTTGCATCCATGGCATACTTATCCTTTTTTCGGCCCCTTACGTGCCTAAGCCTCGCTTTGCTCATGCTTTGATGATCTGATTTGACTGTATGTATTTGTGTAAATGTTTGGGAAGATTTTGGTATCTGTGTTGTGTGTCAAAGAATTAGTATAGAAAACATATTAAGGAGGCAGTGATGAGTTACCATGAGATCGGTTGAAGCTCGGATCGTCCGGATCTTGGCGGGGCAACCTATTAGGTTTGCAGCCATGCCGGATATATCCACCCTCGACCCAAAGGTAGTAACTTGAATTTTTGGGTGCAGTGACTTTAATCTTCTAGATAATCCTTTAAAAAGTCATTAACTATGTTTTTTTCACTTAGAAACACCGCCTTTTTTTGTTTTCTTTATTTGGGTTTCTAATTTTCTATTAGCGATTTTCTATTTTATTTTATGTTCACCACCTCATTTATTCTAGAATTTCTTCACCTTCATTTTACCAGTTGTTACTCACCGGCCATTATTGTGTTTTAGGTATCATGTTTACCTTATTGTTGTATTAATTGTCTGCAAATATGGCTATAAAACACTATATTGAACAACCATTGTGTTTAATTTATGCATGGTGTGTAAACATTCGTGTATCACATGTCACCGCCAGAGGGAAACGTTGACAGTTCTATACATGATATGTGTACAACGGAAGTCATTGTTCATAGTTCATACGACTGTAGGTAGTATATTCGGGAATGAACGCCGTCATCCAACAATGTTTGAGAAACTTTGCCAATAACTGATGCGCGGTATGATTCTGTTACTTTTGCCAATCAAATTACCAAAAATATACATGTAAGCACACATATGCTTACGTACCCAGTTTTTTTTATATACATTAATAGGATTTAATTCTTAAAAGCCTTTTTATAATACAGCTACTGGCTGGGATACACAAACAAGGATAAATTTTAAGCTGGCTGGCGACAATGGAATGTCAAAGGATTACCGACACGTGTTTTCCTTACTGGTGCAATGGAAAATGTTGCGGTGAACCAAAGTTTATCTGAACAAAAAAGTGATAGGGTTAATATCATTGAACCCGGAAATGAATGTCGCATGTCCTGTCACCGAAAATGTAACAGGTTACTGGCTTTATAACACATGTGCATATCTTCAGTAAATTATTACTTATACTATAAGGTTTACTTGATGTTAGGAAAAAAGAGTGTTGTTCTGGCTTGCTCTGAATCTTTATTGCATTTTGTTACAGATATTAACAGGGAGCTACAGAAAGTTGCAGCCTCCCGGGGTACAAGAAACGCAGACAACCGCTAGGCTGTTCAACGTAAGTCTGCGAGTCAGTTGTTACTTTCTTTACTTGCTGCAGACAATACATAATCAATGCTTTTGATCACATTCGATGTTTCTTAACTGTTACTTTTGCAGATATTTACGTGTCGAATAAAGTGCCGCTGATTTGCATGTTAAAATGGATGTACGCACGAAAGGCCCCAAGGTAGATATACCTATTGTAGTCCATTCAAAAAGACAGTTGTATAATAGTCGGTATGCCAGTTTAGTTAATTTTTATTTTTATTATTTATTTATTTATTTATTTTTTATTTTTTTAATTTACTCCTACATTGTTCGTGATTATGCAGAAACGCCATTAGAATATGTGCATATGGCGAAATGAAACCAGGTTTGTCATAGTTATGGTTCGTTGTTTTGGAATGGAGAATAACACCACCACCCGAACAACAAACCAGTGTAGCAGAAAAAGATGCTGACGAAGAAATGAAACCAGGTTTGTCGTAGTTATGGTTCAGTCATATTTTACTGTGAGTTTATCATGTTGTGCTGATTTTTTGCTTACGAAGAAACAGTTCGACTATGTGCAATGTCTTGACTTAACGATATTAGCTGTAAGATAGTTATACGTTTACGGTATCTTATATTCATATTCTTATTTGATTAAACGATTTTAATATCGAGTTACGTATGTTTCATGCCAATCGTAATTAGTCATATACCAATAGGATAGGCACAAGACTTTATAGGCTATGTTCAAACATTAACTTTGTTCAAAAGAGCATATTTTGGTGACTAATTTAATGGTCGGGTTTTTACCCAGCAATTTATTCGTGCATATGGGAAATATGAAGGGTTATGGCCTGTCAATATGGGTATTTCAACAATGTTTGGTCAAGTTGTTTTCATTACGTACAGTTAGTTGCAATGATGCATTAAAGTGGCTCTTGACTTTGTTTCATAGCCCATCCATCATAATGGTATGCTTGAAGGCAACTTAAGCACTGCAAGTTACATTTTTCAATTGAAAGAAGATGGGATTGTAGGCACAACAAGTGTTGTTAGAGATGAATCAGGTAAACTGGTCTTGAAATATACAAGTAAGGCAATGATGAGATTTGTCAGTATTCGCCATTTTGATAAGTGTAGTTTGCCAAAACCTGTATGTTGGCAAGGCGACCACATGCTTGCAGCCATGGTGGGTTTTTGGGTACCACTTCCATGATCGCTGACCTGAGCCTTATGTATAGAAATTACTATTGTTGAAAAATCAATTTCAGTATTAAGTGTATTGTTGACGATGCCCTTAGTCAAGTTGTCGTAGGAAATGGTAACAGAAAATCAGTGTGTCTTAGTATTTTGCATTTATAAGCTGACTGCCCCTTCTACACACTTATAAGCTGAGTGCACCTCTAACCATCACGAGTTTTCTTTATTGCAGGTTGTTATAAAACGTTTTGTGGCAAACACCTAATGTCCAAGTGGTGTTTTGAATCAGTCCTGCAGCAATTGATATGCAATCCGAGGTACTCACTTTACGTTTTAGATATGTCATAAACTACTTATAAGCATTATTGCAATATAGAACTCTCATTAGTGTAGCCTTTCAACTCTGCGTGTTAGGATATTCATCAAGAAATTAGTAGCTTACAACGTCAACTACATATGCCCAAGGAACAACATCATATGCCACTGTCTCAGGTTGCTTCGATTTAAGGTGTGTTATTTTTAACAAACTAGATTTTTACAGTGTTTTTAGATTTTGTGGACGGTGGTGGTGGATTTTTCTTCATAAGAATCCATCAGACTTTCATGTTTGTTTACTTATATCTTATTATGTTCCATATTAGGCCACACACACTTTAAAAAGTAGCAAAATGGAACGGGTGAAATGTGCTCAAAATCACCCAAACGGCATTATTATCTTAATTAATTTGTGGTTGTAGTGCAGGAAAGGGGATTTGGGAGTGAAAAGAGAAGTCATGACGTGAAAATTGTTTATTGGCATGATAAAGATTGGAACTGACGTGCTCCAAACACTTTGTAAACTAATGGTGTTTGTGAAACTGCATGATACAAAGAAAAATGGTGATGGAAACACCCTGATACAAAAGGACCATAGATGTTCAAAAGCCCAGTGGTGAACACCAGTTTTTTCACAACAGCTCATCCATGATTAAGTCGACTATTTTGCGAAGAGACTACTAAGCTTTATATTAGTTGTAATTGTATTTAGCACTTTACAGTATTTTGTTATATACAATGATAGCCCGGCATTTTGAATTATGGAATGTAGGAGTTTCTTTTTACCAAACTTATAACAATCACAATTAAGGAAATGGAAGCACTATCGACAAGGCAATCCCGCGGCAACGCGCGGGCTACCACGCTCGTTTATGTTTATCAGTTAGCAATACCATTAGCAATAATACCAAATAATATTATTTATTAATTATTAATAGTTGATTGTTTTAGCGAAAAAAAAAATACTCTCCCTTCTTAAAATTATTATCATAAGAGAGAAGTTATAAAGTTTAATAAAAGTGGACAATTATTTTGAAACGTCCTAAAAAAAATGTGGACTATAATTTTGACACGAAAAGAGTATAACTTTGAGTATGTATTTATAAATTGTTTTTAAGGAATAAACTTGATTCGTTAGAGCATCTACTATGGTGGTTTATAAAAAGATGAAGAGGTCTATCATTTTGAAAATTTGTTTCATGTTTATGTGGAATGAAAAAGGTTTAATATCTTGAACCTCTTCTAAATTTAATGCTTTTGTGTTTAATGAGGTTTTATAAAGCTTTAAGTAGTTTATCCATAGTGAAGAAAGGTTTATAACAAGAAAAAGGTTTATGAATTTATGAGTTCCGATGACTAGGCACTATTATAAACCTTTATAAAGGTTCACCATAGTAGATGCCCTTAGACATAATGAAATGCTAGAACTCGACTAATTTGATGATAACCCGAATAAACTAATTTGAATTAGATAAATGCGATTCATAGTGGTATTCGGGTTATTCATGTCAACCTTATCAAAAAGTTGAAATCAACTGAGAAAATTCGTACATCTGTAAGTGTTAATTGATCTTTCCTTAATGTTCAGTTGTTTTATGCGAACAAAAGAAAGTTGAAATCGAACCCATGACATATTTCTTCACAATCCCTCCTTTTTTCTTGGCCCATAAAAGACATTTGTGAGAATACACACGTAAATGTTGACCCCGAAGTTGCCCACGTGAGGTTTTAACTTGGACTCCCGCTTTAGAATCTCAAACTCCCACTACTAGGCTCCACATTCGAGGTTGGTTTTTCTGGTCAACCTGAAATATTATCAGAGTCGTGTATTTGGGTAAAAGTGTTATCTTTATTCAAGTTTCGGGTTAACCGAATAGTTCAAATAGTGGATTTTTTAAATGTTTATTCTCGTAGCTTGCTTTGTTTTTAAGAGAAATTTTTCATTTTACTTAACAAATGTCGTCCAAATCGAATTATTCTAAACTTCTTGATATTTACTCAATACTATAAATGATTAAATTCTAAACTATCACCTATAAGCTATAACTTTATTCTTAACTTGAAATGAGAAAAGAGCATTCTAAACTCATAGTAATTAATAGCAAAACACTTGTAAAGCTATATTCCATTTAAACACTATACGAGAATACTAAATAATTCATTACTTTATGCTATAATGGGAGTGTAAATAATAAGCCATTTCTCAAGGCACGTCTCCTTTTTATATGTTTAGGTTCGTGCATGCTGTCAAAACATTTGTTATTTGTATGTTAAGAAATATTTGGTATTTTTCATAACAACTTATTATTAGTTGAATGTATCATGTCCATTACTAGCCCATGCTCATCTTGTAAGGGCTCAGCCCACTTATAGAACCGCTACCTAATTGTATCTGTATATTTTTTGCACATTCGTATGATAATCAAACAATACAAGCAATACAAATCAAGTTTATAATACAAACCTCGCTAGGTGTAAACATTTGGGGTGATCATGGAAGGGTCATAAACGCTCTCAATATTAATCTAATGAGGCCGTGTACATCTGAGTAATAAAAAACTCGTCCTTCCAGATAACCTGAACAGGAAAAATCTCATTTATTTACCCGTTTAATCGTGTATTAGTATACATGAAATACAATTCTCATTCTTCAAATTTAGTTTTTTTAATTAATTTTAGAGACCATGTAGTCAGGACCCATAAATTGTGATTGGATAAAAGTTGGCACAAGAAAAGTTATCCGACGATAGCTTTCACATACTTAAAAATGTAAAATACACTTATATTGAATTTATCGATTTATTTCTTAAGACACGATCATTTGCGGTTTCGATTTTGTATACATAAGGTTTTGATTTGCACGCTCTAATATACAATTAGTTAAAGCACAATGTATACACAGTACAACTGTTTAATGCGTAGATTAGAGTGTTCCAATAAAAAAATTGAGTGTACAAATCATTTTCCTTTGGATACAGATCCTCTCAAGTTCAATATGAACATGAGTTGAAGTTGAGGGGGAAAAAATGAGCCTTCTAAAATCGGATATTTATATTATTTCAATTCAAAATCACACACAACAAGATTAACATGATCTATCATATTCAAATTGATTTTTTTCTTTTTCTTTTTTGTGAACAAAATATTCAAATTGAATTTGAAATAATCTTGATCTGTTGCAAGATATGAGACGATATAGTCCAAATATTAATTTCACATTTTAGTGAAAAACATGCCCTGAGAAACATAACTAAAACACATAAACATTGATTTTATTACACATCAATGAATAGTACTACGTATATGTAGATAAAGATTTGTTGAGAAAACATAAATGTTACCTAATGATGAAATTTGATTACCTAGTAGATAAAGATTTGTTAATAAAACATAAACGTTACCTAATCATGAAATTTGATTACCTACTTTGATTCTTTCTAAGAGTAAAAATTGAAAAAGGGTAAAGGTTATAAGGAACCCCTTATTTTTACCATTTGAATTCCCTTTGGTTTTGCATTTTTTTATTCGGTATTTTTTTTTTATAATTTTGTTTATATTATAAAACTGTGAAACGGAAAGTACAAAATGAAAAATATAAAGTTTAACATGTAAAAAATATTAAACTAGCAAAAATTATGAAACACAAATTGATAAAAAAAAATGTGTTATACTGTAAACAGAAGGACAAAAAAAATATTTTTGTACTTTTTTGTATTTTTCTGATTGGCCAGGGGTATTTATAACATAACCCATTGAAAAAACGATCTCTTTGGAGATGCACGGGTAATCTTTATAACTTTAAAATCACACATGTAGTTTTGTGAGAAACTTTGAAGTATAAGAACCAACAAAACTTTAAGAAAAAAGACATGAAAAATTGATAATTACACACCAAGGTTTTGTAAGAAGTGAGAAACTGGATAAAAAGTGACTCACTGTCCTAGTTTTAACAATATATCATAATGTTAAGCAAGGTTTCAAAAAGCGAGTTTTGGGTATTCATGGTAATATTTTTTTTAAAAACACATTTTGTAATAGATATAAACAGCGACTATAAATGATTAAAATAAGTTTACAACAAATTTTGAAAATTTTGGCAAGATTTGCAAATATCCGACAAATTTGTCCACTGTTGACCACGATTGACCGATTTATATAAATCGAAAAGGTTGATGACCAGTAGCACATAAAAGACAATTAATCGATTTTTTAAAACTTTTTTGCAACAAATAAACCTGAAATTAAGTATCATCTTCGATGTCAGTTATTTAAATTTCATTTTATAAATAATCAACATCATAACATTACACCTATCTAATTTTCTAACTATTTAATTTGAAATGGGTGATGATGGTTAAAACTTACTGTAAAACATAAAAGTGGTATGATACCAACCACAAATATATAATTTTCAAAATAAAATAAAGATGGAAAAAGAAAGAAAACAAAAATAATAAATTAAAAAACAGGTACTTCCACTAAATGACTGAAAGTCAACGCTATTTCTTAAGCCCCACTACTCTTTGTCTTTTTTTCCACTTTTTCATCAAACGGATTTGACCTTATTATGCATCATGCTATCGTACGCCACCAACTTTATTTCCTGTTGTCTGCCTTATCCTACTTACCATGAACCTCCATTATAATATTACGAGAAAATTCTCAAAATAAGCCAAAAAGTCATGCATGATTCGTTACGTGATTATTTTTTGGGCATTTTTCTATTTTGATCATGCTCGACTGCTCAACTGCTCGACTTCCATCAAATTTTGACACGTGTCATTCCTTTGGCTGCTCAACTGCTCGACTTTAACTGCTCTACTACTCGACTCCACCCAAATTTTGACACGTCTCATTCTTTTTTACTTTTAAAGTACAAAAGAATGACACGTGTCAAAATTTGGGTGGAGTCGAACAGTCGAGCATGACTAAAATGAGAAAAGGCCCAAAAAAATAACCATGTAATGGATCATGCATGACTTTTTGGCTTATTTTGAGAATTTTCTCTAATATTATTTGGTTTTATGAGATAATCTCGTTTTATGGAATTAGCAAAGTTTTTAAGATTAGGATCTTATTTAGAATAGTTTTGTTTTTGCAAAATCGAAATTATAAGATCGGATCAAGATCCTAAAATTCTTCTATAATGTCATTTTCTTTGTAATATTTGAAATATTATTTAAATCTACAAATTATTATATATAATTAACACAAAATTATATGAATGTTTCATGGAAATGCTGTCTTAAATTATGAATATAGAATGTTTAAGAAGATTAATATGCTATTTTTTAAATTCTATAAAACTTGATTTATAACTTTTTAGTTTACGAATCGAGAAAAGTAAGATCGGTTCGGATTATATTTTAAGATCTTATAGTCAAGATCGGGGTCTTATAAGATCTTAAGTATGTTAAGATCCTACATAGGATCCGGATCGTTTTTTATTTGTAGTATCGTAAAATCGTAAGATCCTAAAATCAGGATCGGGATCCTGACAACTATGGGAATTAGTGTTTATTATAGATATAGATAAAAAGTAAAGTAAAGTAACTTCCAATATCGTCTTCCACGGGTTATGAGTCCCAATACCGTCTTCCACGGTGTATGAGAGGTGGTTGATACCTCTGTTGTAAAAATCGGCCCAGGTGGCCGATTAATCCTTGCATAATCACTGATCGCTCAGTAAGCGATTTGATTTATCATAATCGGCCTATTTAATCGGTTTGGTCAAATATCGCCTAAAAATCGGTCAACAAACCCGACCGCCTCACTAGCGCCTAGCGATTTTTACAACCTTGGTTGAGACGTAAACAGTCTTACCCCTACCTAAAGTAGAGAGGCTGCTTCTTGTTAAATGACAAAAATAACTAATTTTATAAATATATTTCATCAAATATTTAAATTTTATCTAAAAATCAACTATTTATGAAATTAGCAAGAAAACTCTGTAAAATGTAACAAGAAATTGCTAGTTTAATGGGTAGTTTGACTTTTTAGATAAAATTAAATATTTTGTAAAATATGTTTGTAAATTTGGCTTCGGCTTTTGTTTTTATATATTTTGATGTTCAAAAAATAATACATAAATAAATAAATGGTTATTATTATTATTATTATTATTATTATTATTATTATTATTATTATTCAATTGTTAATTAAAATAAGTAAATAAACGGATAAGTGAATGAGTTTTTTATGTGTAGATTATTCAAAATATAAGAGTCGTCTTTGGTTCATATATGTGTACCCTATTGTAAATATCATGTGACCGTTTTCGACCAATTCTTTAGCGATCGTCAAGAAATATATCTAACAAGATTTGAATTTGACACCTATAATGACATTCGAGTACATGATTACTTAGCCATCTTGGTGATGAGTTAAGTAAATACTATACAATTGAAGAAAAGGATATACAAGACGCAAACTAAAAACTTTTTAACTATAGCATAGTTTGCTTGTTTTCGGGTTGATTTCATGCATAACTAAAACTACTAATGAAACTTGAACGACTTAATCATTTTATTACATGACTAAAACATTAGTGATTCTTTTAGTCCTTAAAGCATTTGAAATGGCAAAAACAAAAATAGCTTTTTACTATTTAAATAAGTGTTTTAAAAGCCTTTTTTTTTTTTTTTTTATTGCAAGAAAAACTTTTTAGAAAGACTCAGTGTATTTCAAGTCTTTTTTCAAAGTGATATCTATACTATTTTATAATGCATTTAGGACTTCTTATAAAAAGAAGTCTTAAAATGTTTAAGACAACACACTTGCTAATAGTAGAATATGAAGAAATAAGTATCTTAAATTTGTGAAATAAAGTTAAATACAAAGAATTAAGTGTCATAAATTTGTAAAATGAAGTTATATATCAAGAATTATGTGTCTTAAATTTGTAAAATGAAGTTACATCTGAAGAGTTAAGTGACTTAAATTTGTAGATGATGCGTAAATGACTTTGCATTGAACTTTAAATTGGTTAAAAAATTTACTAAAAATTTCTCAAATGTCACCTTCATGATTTGCTAGAATATAAAATGTATTGCCTCCATTGCATAAGACCAATATATGAGAGTCGCGACCGTGATGAATGATGCCAGAAAATTTAATTCTCCAATGCTTGTACACTTTATAAATGCTTATTTTGTTAAAAACTACAGTACATGTATATTAAACACGGTTTGATACGGGTAACCACATATATTTGAAAATAAAAATCAAAATCAAACCATGATAAGTGGGTTTTTCGAGGTTTTTCAGTTTCTGTTTCTTGGGTATCGTCCTATACGGTTTCAGATTGAATGGGTTGACTTAGTTTGTCGGTTTTCAAATACTTTTTGAACACCCTGTCCATCAACCTTAACTTTATATAGATCAAATAGTCTTTGAACAAGAAAAAAATATTGCTCGCTAAAATATTTATTATTACAATTGTTTAATGAAAAACATTGTAATTAGCTAAGAGTTGAAATATGTGACATGAAATTCTTTCAATCCGTAAACTTACTGTAAAAAAACATATTAAATTTAAAAATCATAGTTCATCGGAAATTTCATTTATTAATACCCGCCGCTGCAATGCGCGAGTACTCTGCTAGTATGTTAAATGTAGTATACATTGATTGCATTAGGCTAGTCCCAGTCGCAACCTGGGACAACCCAGCACGTCATTCCAGACAACCCGGATGCGGTCGACCGAAGATTTATTTTATATTTTTTTTATTTATTTATTTTTTTTTAATTCAAACATTTTTAACATTAAATTTAAATTTCATTCAAATTAAAAAAAACATTACATTACGAAATTAAAAAAAAAACATTACACTACGAATTAAAAAAAAAAAAAAACATTACAATACGAAATTCAAATAACGTTAAAACATTACAAAAACTCTTCATCGTCTTCGTCTTCGTCACTATCGACTTGATTCACTGCTTCGACATGATGTCGACGATTTCTCCAAATGTGTTCGACCAAATCAGATTTTAAGTTTTGATGAGTTGTTGAGTCCATTAGCTCCTGAGTAACCACCATTGAATTTGCATGCGTTCTTAAGGGATCATGATCTTGGTGTCCCTCATTTTCAAACCATGTAGGACATATCGCCCGCTGCTTGTGTCGGATGATCATATTATGTAATATGATACATGTATACATAATATCTTGGATATCATTTCTAAAAACCCTCGAGCAGGAACTTTAAGCATTTTCCACTTTTTCTTCAACACACCAAAAGCCCGTTCCACATCTTTCCTTGCGGCCGTGCCTCTCTTGTACAAACATCTTTACGATCACCGTGGGAGGATTTGAAATAGACTCCATGAGAACGGACCATTGTGGATATATCCCATCGGTGAGATAATATCCCCTTTTATAAGCCACGTCGTTAGCCTCAAACTCAAGGTCTGCTGCTCTCCCAGATTTGATATCATTGAAAACAGGTGAACGACGTAAAACGTTTACGTCGTTATTCATTCCGGAGACACCAAAGAACGCATGCCAAATCCATAAATCACAGGGAAGCGACCGTCCAACAAAATGAATTGATGTGGCCCGTGATCACCCCTACAATGTTGAGCTCTCTCACTATTCGGGCAATTCTCCCACTCCCAACTTGTACAATTAATGCTTCCCATCATCCCAGGAAAGCCATGCTTATGCTCGTGATGAGCATATATTCTTTCAAGGTCAGAATACGTGGGCTTTCGCAAATACTCACGACCATATAACTCCATGATAACCTCGCAAAACTTACGAAGACATTCACGGGTTGTGGATGCAGCAATTGCCAGAGTCTCGTCTAGAGAATCAGAACGGCGCGTATCCCATTGGACGAATGGCGGCAGTACACTTGACCAACGGGGTAATACCGTGCGCCTCTAGCATCGCAGGTTTGTCGAAAATAAGCAGAGTGATCGGTTATCTCTCGAACAATTTCTGTGAATAGCTCTCGGCTCATACGGAACCGCCGAGAGAATGTTCTTTCGTCGAACTGCGGGTTTTCAGAGAAGTATGCCGCCACTAAACGATTATGAGCACCCTCATGATCCCTACGTATGTACCTTCGTCGGGTTTTGGTCGTGATGCTTTGTAAGTCTTCCAAGCAAAATCCGCAAACTCCACAAACTCACTAAAAACTTCTTCCTCGTCAGAAGACGAAGAAGAACCGAATAAATGCTCGAATGACGACATATTAAAATTTGTGTTTCGTGGGTATTTGTTAGAATGGTTTATTGAATATAGATGAGAAATGTTGAGTGGTGAATTGTGTTTGAGGTGAAGTGGGTATTTATAGATGGGTAGATTTGGTTTTAAAAAAAGTTTTTTTTTTTTTTTTTTTTGTTTACCAACGTTCTAATTTTGAATTAATACAAACGAAAGTGACAAAATGGAGTAAATGAGATCGGTTGTCCAAGCACTCGATGTCCCTTTTTTCCCTTGCACAACCGATGTGGAGACCGAACTCCACATTGGCCACAACCGACTTTGAGATCGGTCGAACATCAAATTTTCCGTTGCCCAACCGATTTGAAAAGCTCCACTGCGACAAGCCTTAAATGCAAAAAGCCATTTGTGTTTTAACCATTATGGATACTCTTAGCTAACTTAAACAAAAACCAAACCACAAATGAAAGTTTATGATAAAAGAGTAAAGCATCAAACATTAACTATTTTCTTTATTCAAACAAAGAAAATAAAAATTCAAAAAATAACGTTTATTTTCACATGGCAAAAGTTCAATATAGAACCAAAATTTACCATAGATCCAATCAACCAATAATAGCCATTCATTTTTTTATTATGATAAACTTTCACCCTTTTTTAAAAAATTAAATATCTCGCAAACCGTTAATCGTTACGCGATAAAAATTATACCATCGTGACGAGAATTAAATTATCTTTCAATAGATATGCACTACTATATATTTTTAACAATTTTTTTTCAAAATTTCGGTCAACAAAAATCATATATGATTTGTGAAAATCATATATGATTCGATTTTACGAATCACATATGATTTTTTAGAATCATATATGATTGTAAAAATCATATATGATTCGTAAAAATCGAATCATACATGATTTTTAAAATCATATATGATTCGTAAAAATCATATATGATTTTTCGGACGAAATTTTGAAAAAAATGTTTGTCGAAAATATGTAAACATATCTATAGAAAGATAATTTAATTCTCGTCACGATGGTGTATTTTTTATATTTTGAAGATTTACCGTTTGTAAGATATGTTGTTTTAAAAAAAAAGGTGGAAAATGATTTTGTATTAATTTGGATAAAAATGGAGGGTTATGATTGGTTCATTTGTTCTATGACAAATATGAGTTCTATATTGATCTCAACTCATTTTCACATACGTACTTAGTTTTATTCACAAACAATATTTACTAGCAAAAAATGCCCAATACTTTGAGACCACCCGCAACAGGCTCTTGGTCACTCATGGTGGTTCATGCATTGAGAAAGTGGTGGGCTCGTAGTGACGATGCTCGTGGTTGTGTGATCAGACGGACACAAACTATTTTCTTCTAAAAAAAATGGTTAATAATAAAAGGCAAACACTGCAAGATAAAAGTATTTAAAAATATAAAAAACGTACTATAAGATGACGTTAAGTTAACAATGATAACAGTTAACTAGGGGTGAGCATCGGGCTAAGACCGGACCGGCTGGGGTTAGACCGATTTAGCCCAAAATCTCAAACCGATTCGGTCCGGTCCAGGTTGGTCTGGTCTGATCCGGTTCTTCGGTCGGTCCAAGAAAACATAATGGTCGATTTGTACGTAAGTCCAGACCTGACCGAACTGACCCGAGACCGGACCGCTGATCATTCAGTTCGGTCAGATTTGTGCCAGTCCAGTCAGTTTTCTCGATCCAATCAGTTTTGAGGTCTGCAATCAACCCTACAGTAAACGCGCTAAAAAGAATTTGCAAATCAAATTCATGGTAATTGCAGCAAGTCATAAACCTCTATTATGAAATGTCAAAGAGTGCGCACGATAAGAGACTTTTAACTCACATGCATCCTTCTTATGTCATCTCATTGTCACCTTGTTTCATTTCAACCTACTATATAAAACCAAACAAACACATACACATTAAACACTTTCACACTCTCCACAATAATAATACATTGACTTTGATAACATTAATTTGTTTCTCTCTCTAGAAAGGAACTTTTCTCAATGGATGGTCTTCCACCTGGTTACCGGCCTAACGTCGGTGTTTGTCTCATCAACCATGATAATCTGGTAAAATTATATTACTGGTACTTTTTTTATATCATTTTTATATAAACTTAGTACATAACTCATGTGTTACTTATTCTCTTTGAACTATATATATGATGTTTATATGTTTAGAAACTGAATTATTATCTTTTTCTTTCTATATAAAAAATATTTTTCAACTGCACTTTGTAGAGATTAGGGGATGTTTGTTTCGGCTTATGGCTTATTTGGTTTTGGGCTTATGTTTCATGAACTCAAATTTTGTGGCTTATTTTGAAAATTTTCGGCTTATATAAGCTTTTTATGACATAACAAACTTATATAAGTTTTTATAACATAACAAACTTATATAAAGCTTTTTATGACATAACAAACTTATAAGCCGAAAAGTTTCAAAATAAGCCACAAAAAGTGAGCTTATGAAACATAAGACCAAAACCAAATAAACTATAAGCCAAAAAGTTTCATAAGCTCACTTTTTATGGCTTATTTTGAAACTTTTTAGATAAGTTTATTATGTCATATTGTCATAATGAACTTATATAAGCCGAAAAGTTTCAAAGTAAGCCACAAAAAGTGAGCTTATGAAACATAAGCCCAAAATAAAATAAGCCATAAGCCGGCTATATAAGCCAAAAAAAAAAAACCCCTAAGAATATTTTTCATATGTGTTGTAGAGATTTAGATTCAGTGAATATATTTAGCTCTAGTTGACTTTGTTGTGTTATATTTCTTTTTTGCCGATTAATCCACGGGTTTGCAGGGAGTCAGGGATGGAACCAGGACACAGATTTATCATATGCATTTATATATGAAAAATTATACTGTACAAAACTAGAAATAAAATTTGTACGGACGATGCTCATTTACGAAATATCAAGGTTTTTGCCAGAATTTAACATTACGCCACAAAATTTCATGGGTGTACCGGGACCCACCAGGACCCACCCTGGTTCGGTACACACAGGCACAAAGGTTGGCGTGGGCACATTAAAGTTTTTTGCAACCTCTCACATTTTAGTGATGATAGTCACAAGTCTTTTGCCGCTAGGCAACCCTGAGTGGTGGTTTTTCTGTGTTGTATTTGAACATATCGTACGCTTTTATTTAAATTGTGTATGCAGTATGCACTCTTGTTGATTTATATGTTGTAGATGCTGAAATAGGATTCAGGATTAGTGTTTTTATTTAATTATAATTGAATTTATTGTTATATCTAAGATACGTTGTTAATTACATTTTTGTTGAAGTTTGTGTGTTGATATTTGACTTTATGGCAAGTTGCTAGTAAAACCGTTGTTGATGCTGTATTCGGGTACATAATTAGTGATTTTTTTTCAAGCTGAATTCTGTGTATATGTTCTGTTGATGCAGAATCCGGATACAGGATCACTGATTTTATCTATTTCTCGTTAAATTTATCGTCATTAGTTACGGTGTGTTTGTTTTTTTTCTTTTGAGTAAGACCCAGTTAGACATATAACATCTTACTCAGTAAGATGTGGGGGACTTGTCTTACTGCCTCTTACTCGTTTTGTAAACTTTATATAATATATTTGATTGTTTATTAATTATGTTATATTTATAATAAAAATTCTTGTTTCATATTTACATAAGTTACTTATTATCGCATTGCGTTGGTTTAATAAATAAATTGCAAAAACGAGCACTTAAAATCATTCGGACAATTATACAAAAACAAACAACATTATTTCGTTCAGATTTAGACTTTCTATCCACCTCTTACCAGTAAGATGTGGTAGTCAGATTCAGACCTAAAACATCTTAATGAAACAAACACACCCGCTACTCGTGGACTCATGGTATCCGTTTGGCCTTCATTTGAACTTAGATATATGTTTTTGGCTGTTTTTTTGTATGAATAACTTAAAGGTAGGAGAAACTTATAAAATTTGATAGTTTGAATCGGATAGGAAATAGTTTAATAAGTTTATTAGGTATTTGATGCGTTGATAATTTATTTAAACCATGTTGGCCGAGATTTATTCTTAAAAAAAGCGAATCATGATTGATGAGATGAGGCTTCTGATTCAAGTTGCATTTAAAAGGTTTACTAATCTTATCGATTAATCTATGTATTCATTCAACTTCTTCTATAGTATTTTAATCGAATGCATGTGATGGCCTTTGTGGTTTTGTATCGGATCTGGAGAAAATCGTTATTTACTATGAAATTTGATCTGCTTTTCATGGATTGAATATTTAATATGCTCTGACTTTTATTTATTCAACTTTAGTTGGATTCGAGCCAGATAAAGTCATCCAACCCACTTGTTTGAAAACAAATAGAATTGACTTTATGCTTAAGTTAATCATGATTTGGAGATCGATCATTAGTCTTGATAATGAGTGGAGCCGTGGAGCCAAGAACTTTTCAAAACAGGACTTTTATTACTTTACACAAAATATACTTAATGGGTTTATATTCTTTTTTTTTTTTGGCTAAAACTTAAAAAAGAAATTTTTGGCTGACCTTTAGACTTATCAACTATGCAGTTGTAGACTTGCGGAAGTTAGCAAATCCTTATCTGTAAGTTAGTCAGTTATGATTTATGACATATCGCACGCCCTGTATTTAGTGTAGTTCTGCTGTTAAAAAGATAATTTGTATAGAAAATCTTAGTACAGTATTTAAGTAAGTTCCTCGAGCCATTTTCTACTTTAGATTGTGCCACTCTTGGTTACCCTTAATTAGCTCACTCGTTTAGTTTATTATTTTTTTTGAATATGAAGTTTTTTAGTTTCCATAGCTAACTTCATAGATGGAAGGGTCGATGTAACCAGATTTTGTTACTTGCAGGTGTTCGTGGCTTCAAGATTAAATGTACCAGGAGCATGGCAAATGCCGCAGGTGAGGCTACATTAATTTTCTGATTTCCAAAGTCAAAACTCTTTGCCTTAGTGTGTCATGACCAAATCCTCATAATAGCCTTTTATTTGTCAATATTTTATTCATTTCGTATCAACATTCAATCTTCGGATGAAGCTTATGTGTTAGTATCTCAATGTTGTTGTTAGGGGGGGATTGAAGAGGGAGAAGAGCCAATTTCTGCCGCAGTTAGGGAACTTCGAGAAGAAACGGGAGTGGTTTCTGCTGAAATAATTGCAGAGGTCAGTTCCGAATAGCAATTCATCTAAGATGCTTCTGTTTCTTGCATAAGTTTCAGATTACTAGCAAATGCTTAATCGATGTATATTTTTATCAACTTTATTTGCAAGATGTTCTAATTTTCAATACTCTGCAAAAAGTTTCCTTCGGTCCCTTCTTTTTCTTCTAAATATCCATATACTCTGAAAACAAAGTTGGACCTAAAAACTTGAAGATTTGACTAAAGAGTTCATCTTTTGGTACAAAGGAACCTAGGAAGTATCCAATCTTGCAGGAAGAGAGACGGACACTTAGGAGACCTGTTGGCTCAAAGCCTCAAACTGATTAATTCGTTCATAATTGTAGAAAGTACCATCTTGTTGAGCCACTCCCAATTACAGGGCTTTATTAATCAGCTAACTTCGTTTTATATGTATAGGTCCCAAAATGGCTGACTTATGACTTCCCACCTGCCGTTAAAGCTAAAGTGAATCGATTATGGGGAGGAGGTGAATGGCATGGGCAAGCACAAAAATGGTAAGAGTATCAAATCCCTATTATCATATTCTTCTAGCACATTGTAATAACTTCGAGTTGTAACAACCCTGAATTACGAGTCCTGAAATCAATTTAGCATAATGGCTTTATACAATCTTACTAGGTTCCTCATGAAACTGACAAAAGATGAAAGTGAAATCAATTTAGCAAGTGGTGAAGTTGATCCAGAATTTTCAGAGTGGAAATGGGCAAACCCTCAAGATGTCATCGAACAGGTTAACCTTCTTCTTCTAGCTTGCATTTCTTCAATTTTATCATAAACTTGTATGGAGATGCGGTATGTGACATATGGATCTAATAACAATAGGCGGTGGACTACAAAAGGCCTACTTATGAAGAGGTTATAAAAGCGTTCAAACCTCACTTAGATGATGGTGGAAAAGCAGCAGCAAAATGCAGGTCGACGAAATGGTGAATGTGTCAAGCGAGGTTGGTGTTTCTAACAAATAGTTACTACAGTATAAGCTTTTCTTTGTATCCAGAATTATTGTGTTTGTTCCTTGTACATGAATGTGACGATTGAAACCTTCTCAGTTAGGTCTCCATTTATTTATAATAAAGCGTTTGCCTAAATTGCAGTTTATTGTTTTTATTTTTTTGGTGGTTATTTCATGCATCAGTTTTGTAGATGATTATAATGTATTATCATATCTACTCGATCCTCACTTGTCTTTTTTGTAACCTTTGCCCTTGCTAAGACAATTCTTTCTTTGTAGCATTCTTTTTGACTTGTTATCTTTTTTGTATTTGAACTGCCATTTGTTGAGATGATTGGTTTTATGTTCATATCGAACATCAAAATCCACTCGTATTTTTAGTATCTACGTGATGGTAATGAATATTTCATGAAAACGGTGATACTGATATTGTAAAAACACTTATAAGTTAAGTAAGATTTGCATGTATGCAGTAACTAAAAAATCAAACAATGCTGAATTGCTGATATAAAATCCGAACTAAGAAAAAGATTTACTCAATGCTGATAGCATACACTTGCAAGGCAGTACCATTTCTTGTGCATGAAAGGATTTTTCGTCCGCATCATGTGAAAGAGCATCTTTACATGAATGACCGCCGCTTACTGAGACCAAAGGTGTCGACACTGCTTATCGATTTTCATCAAGAAGTTCATTGCTGCAGATGCAAAATTACGAAAAAAAGATACAAGGGTAATTGTTTAAAAATGTATTTTAACTTGTCACTTTTTCTTTTTGTCTACACTTGATTTTTAATTTTCCTGTTTCATTATTAAACCGTGTAATTTTTCTTATTGTAGGCATCATTATAGAAATGTATGACGTGTCATTCGTTAGTCAAATAATGATGTGTTATTTCCCTTATCAACTTGTAAGTAACATAAGAAAATAAATTGATAATTGTTTAAAAATGCATCTAACTGTTACTTTTCTTTTTCCTAACTTGTCAAACTTTTAATTTTCCTAACTTGTAAAAACTTTTAATTTTTCCTATTGTATGTATCATTAGTGGTAAATGCAGAAGTTGTTAGATGACCAGGGGTGTGTTTGACAAAAGTAGTTGTGAGCAGTAGTTGTGAGTTATGAGCGGTAGCTGTGCAGCTCACCGCTCACAGCTTCTTAAAGAAGCAATGGAAAATTGAGCATTCTTATAAAATAGGAAAGCTCGCCGCTCCTTTACCAAACGACTACTAAAAATCAAAATGCTCATTGCTCACAGCTCATCGCTCCAAAAAACTTCACACCGCTCCGTACCAAACATACCCTAGGTTAGTTGGCCCTAACATAACTGTGAGTTTTGGTCTATTAGGTTCAGGGTTAAGAAATGTTTGTTCACGAAGCTAAATGTTGATTATAAATACACATGCAATCCTTCTTATGTCAACAAATCATTACATAAAACTTCACTCAAGGCTTCGTGTGTAGATAAAGTGTCCAAATCAATCTAAACATGCAGAGAAATATCCATCCAAGAAGGTTGTTAGTTGCTTAGACCAAATGGTAGCCCAATTCCTTTCGTGCTCATTCTATCGTCCACCAAAGCCATGGTTATTGGGCTCGTCATGGTTGCAACCATTGTTGTTGCAACCGGTGCAGACACACTTGTCATCACCAATAGCAATGAATTCTCCTTTGTTGAACCTCTTTTAATAGAATATGTCACTTTTCCCATATTGTATGTAATCGGTGACCCTAACACTTGGGCTTGGGCATAAACCGATACATAGACAAATATAATTCCAACTCTAATACAAATCACTAACAGCCCCCGCAATTGGAGCGGGGGTAGAACAAACACTTAAATTGTCTCGAAACTCAGCAAACAAAGCATACGGTGCTTGTAAATTAACCAATGATGTGCTTTAGGACATCGGAATTTTCACAGTAATTCTTGAAGAAGTAATACCTTGCGGCATAATTAGCTTTGTTAACATCAAGTTTAAGAGGAATGGGGCTCGTAATAAAGTGCATAAAGTTTCTTGGTGTGTGATAGGGTAAGAGGATGGAGAGACTCATTCGTCATTATGAACGAAGGTTTTGTAGGACATTAAGGTGAAGGGTGAGGAAGAGTTTGACTTATAGATATCGAAGTTTAGGGAAAACAGTAGTCGAGCTTTAGTCAACTAAAGGTTATGGAAAAAGAGTTCGACCGAAAGTTGCAAAAGATGAAAAAAATTGAAACAACTGAATACTAAAATCACAAAACACATACAGATGCTATTCTCATTCTTAGTAGTCACAACCCCAAAACATTAATGATGGCCCAATACAAACACAAAAGCTCAATTGACAATCATAAAAAACGATCTACAAAAAACCTATCAACAAACACACATAGATGCTTTATCCAATACCTTTATATTCAAACAACGAACTAATTTATTTCAAAACAAATAATTGATCTTCCAAAAAAAAAAAAAAAAAAATCCAACCAATCAAGTAATATTTAGGAAAACACTTTGTCTAAATAAAAACAAGCAATGCTGACCAAGTGGTTAACACCTTTGCTCTGGAGACAAAGGTCAAGGGTTCGATTCTCACCCCTTGTAAGGTCGGAGGTTCTTTTCTACATTTGATAGAACCGAAAGCAACCTCTCTACCTTAGGTAAGGGGAATGTTGTCTACATCTCAACCACCCTCATACCCCGTGGAAGATAGTATTGGGACCTATAACCCCTCCCCAACAGTATATGATTTTAACGAATCAAGATTGTATTGATCGAAATAAATATTAAAGTTGTAAAAATTTGAATAAAAATTAAATAAAACTACTAAAAATATAAAATCTAAAAACTCATAAAATATATTAAAATGGATATTGAATTAATGAGCACAAAATTTTTAAAAATATGATGAAATTAGATTATAAAAAATATAAATAGATAAAAAGATATTTGAATTTGAACATAAAGGTGAATTTTTTGTTAAGAAGAGACACACGTCACCAAATGATTGGATCTTATTATCTTAATTTTTTGTTAAGAGTTAGACTTGGAATTTGTTAAAAAGTGACATATGTCACTACATAATTTAAGCTCTTTATCTTAATTTTTGGTTAAAAATTAGATTTGAAGTTAAGGTTGTGTTATACATGCATTATAATATAGTATAAAGATGTAAACGTATCCACAACTACTTGACCTGCGAATGTCGTATTAGTAACGATACATCCTGCTAACCTTTAATAATTTTCGTTTTACAAACTCAAAGATGCATCATAATGACGTAATTATGCAATCATACTTTACCCATTAACTACTTATAGGAAACATGCAAAGAATGATAACATATCCAACACTTTCATATGATGTCAAAACTAAATATGTTGGACTTATATAACCCAGCTCGCTATATTTTTTTAATTAACAAAAAAGTTGAGAACTGATATGAACTTTTGTAATTAAATATTTTGAACTTATTTCCCAACACGCATGGAGTTTCATTCTTATACTTTGCTCTAGCATAATCAACCGAACCCCGAAAATTTCATATACTAAATCTAACCGAACCCCAAAAATTTTGAAAATTTAACAAAATAAAAATTGAGAACTCAAATCAGTTCTTTCGTTAGAAACTTGCAATTTGATAATTTGTTCTATCAAAGTGACGAATCCAACGCAACAACATAACGCTAATCTCAATTTAAAGGAAGCATATGCATTAACGTATATATCCAAGCCAAAATTCTTTTCTTAACCTATGTGGGATTGAAAACTAAAAAAAAGATTTTGAGTAAAAAAATTGCTTAATAAAGCAAATATACCCATCATATTTTAGTCGTCATTTAACATTTTGAAAAGCATTTGTATAACATGAATAAGATCATACCCAATTCAACTATGGTATACCACATTCATATATATAATGAACAACGCAAAATACAAGATAATTTCTATAAAAAACCCAAAACAAGGCCAATAAAAAGTCATTAAAAAACAAAAAGATCACATGCATACATTTGCAAGGTGTTACCATCCCTTGTGTGTGAGAAGAAAAGTTTATCTGCTTCATGGGAAAGAATATTATACATGAATGACTGTGGATTGTGTAGACCAAAGGTGGCGATACCACAACAAACCAGAAAAAAAAACACTAATTTCGTCACTTAAGTCCATACCACAACAGACCAAAACAATTTCGAATGAAACAAACAACACCTAAATGTTCGAATCAAGGCAAAGTAATGTACAACATGTATTATCTATTGATGCACACTCCAATCGTTTATAAGGTGGGAAGGGAATTTGAAGTGTAAAAATTTGGATAAAAATATAGTGTTATCTACGTATTGCTACATGCTCCTAATCATTTTGTTTTATAAACTCACAAGAACCTTGTAATAATGTATTTGTGCGATAATATTTCACCCATTAACTACTTATATATACACGGGCAAAAAGTGATAACTTATCCAACCAGTTTCATATGATGTCAACAGATAAAATGTTTTTGACCTATTACGCAACTCGTCAAATTCTATAAAGTGACAAAAAAGTTGAAAAAACATGCAAATTCTCAAAATTAAATATTTGTGAAGCTTCTACTCAAATTGCGAAAAAAAAAACTCACATAAATTCATGGTATAATAATCTTAAGCTTGATATTTTGCTCTACCAAACCGAGATCAAATACCATAACATAATACTAATCTCAATTTATGTGAGTCATATATATATCACACTATATATACAAAGAGAACCTCTTTTCTTTACCCGATGTGGGATTAAAGGCTTTAAACAATCACTTAATAAAGCCAAGAGATAACATTTTAAAATACATTTTTATAACGTGAATAATCCCTAAAACATCATTTCCAACTTTCCTAACATGACTTATTTAAAGAAACAAAATCGACACAAAAGAAAATGAAACATTTGTGATATGATAATAAATGTGTATGAGAAGAAATTTTGTTCACTTCATGTGAGAAGACATTTCACATGAATGATGCAGTGATCATATGTTTCCATACCACACCGGACCAAATTTTAACATTAACTATTATCGCATGATTTGTTTACGGAGTAAACATGTTGGTTTGAATTCTATAACTGAGTTTAACTTTAAATTAAAAAAATCTTGCAGATTTAAGATCGATGATGATATATACTTACGAATACTTTTTGTCCCTTCATAATCGAAACACACCGGT
The DNA here is from genome assembly GCA_910596185.1 of Chrysanthemum makinoi. Lineage (NCBI taxonomy): Eukaryota > Viridiplantae > Streptophyta > Magnoliopsida > Asterales > Asteraceae > Chrysanthemum > Chrysanthemum makinoi. The sequence continues at coordinate 323,576,773 of OU343225.1, read as the reverse complement.
GATTTGCAAAGTCATACAAAAATATGCAAATTGAGGTAAAAGGGATGATGTATTTGATGCATTCTTACCCATGAATTTCTTATAAACGGGTCCAATTAAGTTGTATTTAATGGGTGAGTTAAATAATGCATAAAAGGAAATAGTTAAGGCGGTTGAAAAACCACTATAACATTATTCATCTATTATATATAAAAGTTGAACCCCTTAATTTAATGTGCAAGGGGGTTTGTGCACAAAATCATGTATAGTACAACATATGCATTACACACCAATAAATACAATTTTTCATGAATGGTTTAAAGTGAGAGAGGATTTGTGCACTAATCAAAGTACCGTACAACCAATGCATTGCACACCAATCTATACTACTTAAAACTTAAGCCCTTTAATTTAATGTGGAAGAGGATTTATGCACAAAGGAATGTACGATACAAACAAGACATTGCATACGAAATAACTACAATTTGCTTCGAATGGTTTACAACCTTTAGATGTGCATGCATTGGAAGAAATTGAAGACATAAATTTACGTTGAGGCATGCAAAGAGGTTGCAAACAAATTAAATTCAATTTTCACGTTATTCTTTTTGGCTTAATTGATTGGATTCATTAATATTACAAAGTAAGAACAGAATAAGTTTCCAATCGTTTAGACTAGCTATCCATTGAATTCCCTTTGTAATTAATACCAATAATAAATATGGACACTTAATAGACTCTTTTCATGTCTCCATGTATTACTTATATAAATTTCACTCATTAGAATGTGCAAAAATATCACCTTCGGTAGGTTCACTAGACACATATACAGATTGCAAACAATTTATGCAATAATTTCTTCACATTTGCTCAACCTTTCAATGGCTTCTTTTTAACTGATTGTTGAGAAAATTGGGTCTGCAGATTTCACAGTGCTGACACATATGATACGAAGACCATGACGGGAGGTCCATTCGGTACCACAAGGCATAAAGAGGAGCAATCCCATGGTGCCAACGTTGGTCTTGATGTTGCCATCAATATGTTGAGCAAGCCCATAGTGCCATGTCAACTTTATTTAGTACTATTATGGATATTAATTTTTGTATGTTTTGATATAGTTGAGATTTTTTGTTGTTATTGTTTTGTAAGAAATTAATTAAAGGTGTAAATTTATAGGAGCATAGCAAGTGAAGAGAAACATTAATCATATACCATAAGCTACTTCTTCTAAGGTTGGTGGCATTTAACCTTTGTTCAACCAGTTTTAGTGATTAGAAAAATTTTACACATAATCAATTGTATGTGTTTGAGTCCATGTTCAGCAAACGAGTACTGGGGTATGCATGCTTATTTTAGCTCTCAACAAAGATAATCTATACGGTCAAGTAACTAAAGTTGAATCTTTACCAAGAGTACAACTGCAAACTAATATGTATAGTGATGAAGCATACTACTAAAGGTGAAAAAAAAAAACGCATCACTATCTATTGCATGCATGTTATCCCAAATGGCAAGCCCAGATTGACTTCTAAGTTCTAACCACTGCCTATCAGTCTTGGCAAGTCATAATCTCATGTCAAGATGCTATACACCTTTACTCATATCAAGTTAATTTATAAAGGACAGATCGACAGAAATAGGAAGTGAACAGGCGGGCAAACGAAGGCAATGTTGTTGAACAGAGCAATTGGCAAAACAATTGATTCAAGAAAAATACGAGAAACCCCTTACATTATCTTTGGCAATGCTTAATTTATATCTTCTGTCATACTTCCTCAAAAAATATATATCAGAAAGAAAAACAATATTTGTCAATTGTCACGTGTGCTCAAGTGTTAGGCTAGAATGATTTTAGTATCCAATGTATTTTAATACATGGTGTTAACTTTAGCATATTAGTTGGCAAAAAGAGTGATATTTTGGACTTATAAATTTTCACGGGTTGATAAATTTTACACGGCTAAAGTTTATATTACTTATAAAATGTGTTTCGAAATTATTCTTTACTATTATGCAATTTTGAGAACACGTTGGATTACACGTACATGACAAAAAAAACATTATTAATATGTACTAAAAATCATAATATTTGTCTTCGAGCTAAGTTTTTGTTAAATGGCAACAAATCATACATTTGTCTTTCATTTTAGATGATCGTACATGTTTGGTAATCACACATATTCAACCCTTAACCAATTGGTGCAACGCACGGGGTTTTTGTAGCCTCGTATTATCATATACTTTGATAAATCTCAACATGAAAGAGTTATTTATTACTACTAGAAATGATGGACCAAGTCTATGTCAGTACGTTAGTTTGGTCGACATATAAGGCGCAATATGCACACGACAGTTACGATTAGGTGCACAATACGAAAATGTATAAATCGAGGTTCGCATTGTTGTATTGCTTTCAAATTGACCACACTAATGTGGTAATATGCAAATGACAAAGTATTCATACAAGATTGGCAACTGAGTAATAGATCAAATGCATAACATGTGTTTAACCGAATGTAATAATAACATCAATTCAATTCCTAGAACTTCATCGACAACCACATAAATTATTTGTAATATCCTCCTAAATTCTTAAAATTTTGGTTTTATAGGCCTAAAGAGTGTTATAAAAAAAAAACTAATTATATTCAAATGCCAAAAAGTGATAACATATTAAACAGTCCCATATAATGTCAAAAAGATGTTGGACCTATTATTCAACTCGCTACTCATTTTACAATGACAAAAAGTCGAAAACTCGTGTGAATCTTTGTAATTGTGTATTTTAAACATGTTACCCAACTCACTAAAATCTGTAAAATAAAAAAATTGAGAATTGATATGGATTTGTAACATTTGAAATCTCATTCTAATACTTTGGTCCAGCCAAATCAAACATCAAATGCAACAACATTTGAAATTGAAAATTCATATTTTGAAAGACACGCTAAATTTTTAGTATACAAAAAAGGTTGAGAACTAAAATTGATTATTGCAAAACATCGACCGCTCTGATAATTTGCTACATCAGAATTGATGTGTAAATGCAACAACACAATGCTTATCTCAATTTCCATGAACCACCTACATGAGAGTATATAATCAAGGGAAGTTTCTTTACTTTAGCAATGTGGGACTGAATCTCAAAACTCAAGATTAAAACTGAATTTGAGTAAAGAAGTCACTTAAAAAAAACAAGTACACACACATCACATTTTAAAAAGCATTTTTTTTAGGGTTAATAACCTATTAAAGCATCATACTTGTCATAAAAATCAGTTCGACGTAGCAAATAAAAAAAATACCCCTTTTGGCTATTTGACCCGACTATTTTGTCCTTTATAGGCATTTTACCACTTAGACAACCGGTATCCGGTTCATAACATCCAAGTCAGCTACTAAACCACGTGCACTCATTTTAACACACAATTAAAGCATCTACCTAACATCCAAGTCAGCTACATAACATCCAAGTCTTCTCCAAATACTGAGATCTCTCAAACCTATTAAACCATCTACCTTCTTCTCCGGCGACAAATCTCGCCGCAAGCCAAACATCAACAAAAAACCCTCATACACTTCCGACAACGCGGCATCAAGGCGGTGACTCAGATGAAGAAGTTTATGATGCTTGGCGATGGAAGGGGAGGGAGTTGAGGAGGAGGCGAGACGGTGGGGAGAAGAAGGAAGACTAGATGCGAGGCGTATTTGTAGAAGATGAGGGAGATGGCGAGGAGGGAGATTGAGGAAGAAGGGGAGGATGAGGATGAGGAGGGGGTGATGTGGAGGAGAGGGTTGGAAGGATGTTGCATAAGCAGCAGATGGATGACACAAAACTGCTTCTGCTAAGAAAGTAAGCAAGTAGACATAAAAATAACCAATTCCAAACACCCCCGATTGTTATAATTGATTATAATGTGAACTGCTTGTAGCCAGAATTGATAATACGTATACTGAAAATGTAATATGTAAATTGGATTGGATGTGCTGGTATTAGTTTGGGTAAAATCAAGTTATGTTTGCTGTATGGTGGGAACGTTGACTATTCCCATGTTTATTTTGACTATTCCCATGTTTTGTGTCATGTGGAGTTTTAACCGGTTAGTTTGGACTTTACCTGCTATTGTGGGTACTAAATGTATCATAGAGACAAAATAGACAAGTTAAGTGACCAAAAGGGCTATTTTTTTTGTTCGCTACGTCGAACTGCTTTTTGTGACAAGTATAATGCTTTAATAGGTTATTAACCCTTTTTTTTAACATGAATAGCTCTGAAAGTTCATCCCACTTCTATTATGGTATACGAGCAAAAATACAAGAATTCTTTTATATTCACTGAAAGGGTGTACATATTTAGACAAAGGGACAAAAGATTATTTGTTATAAAGTTCCTGAATTTAAGTAAATGTAACACTCGTAAATAGATAAAAACTAAAAAGCCCGACAAGTCGACAACTACAAAAAGATGCCAATAAAAAGTCATAAGAAAACAAGAAGATCTAATATGCAATTCTAATGAACCCCATATGTATGATCAATAAGTAGTGTTAGCCGCCACTTCTTAGGAAAAGAAGAAACTCATACTCAACTAACGCGTGTCTTGTATATGTTTTCGTATCTTGTATGTGTTTTAGCCTTTTTGTTTTAATTACTTGTTTCCATAAAGATTCTCGAATATAGATAAGTGTAAGTCCCTACTTCGTGATGGCTACTCGACAATCCAGCCAATCAAATAACAGTCGGGTCATTTACGAATTTATGTGAATCACGCGTAGAGAAGATAAAATACTAGTTCAAAGTTTGATTGTGTGACTAATTGGTCAATTCGACCAAACTGTACGTGACTTGTTTCATGTCAATAATAGAAATTCCGTGAAAAAAAAATGTCAATAAGCACCGTTGAAAAGTATACACTGTATCTCATCAATCATCACCTCGACCCAACATTTGAATATTTTTTTTTCACATTCCACCCACTATTTTAACATAATAAAAACACGAACATCCTCGCCCACACATTGACCGCCATTTTAACCACCATCGTGTTACTCTATTCCAAGATACAAGAAATCAGAAACTCTGTCGGTTGATCCATAATAGGATCTGAAAGCATTTGCCTTAATTACACAACAAACATGTACAACTTTCTTCTCTTTTTTTTTTTTCATATAGGTTGAATCGCCCAGTTTCTTGTCGGCAAATCAACGGGGGTCGATTAAAACCCGACGGCTCAATCTGGTTTAAATTTCAGTTAAAACCTAGCTTACAACGGACCGGTCTCCACTCCGATTTTTGGTTCATCCAGTTCAACCATCCGGGTCAAACCGAGTTTTAAAACATTGCAATAAAGTGTCGCTGAAATTAAAGTTTATTGTGTAACCTTTGGCCTTACTAAGGGTCCGCTTGGTTCAAAGTGGGGAAAGGAAAAGGGAAAGGGAAAGGAATGCAAAGGAATGAGTGAGGTGGGTAATCAATACCTTACCCCCCAATTTACTCTATAATGGTTCATTACCCACTACGGGGTAATCAAACCCTTACCCCTCCCCAACCAAACATCAATTTATTTGTGATGTGGGCCCTTTTGAATACTTTACCCATTCCCCGCCCCTTAACCCCTAACCAAGCACGCCCTAAGTCTTTCTTTCTAGGGTTATTATACAAAAAAGTCACTAAAGTTTGCGGGAAATTTGTCCTAAGTCACTAAAGTTTAAAAGTTGTCATTCAGGTTACACAACGTTAAAAAGCAAACACGTCTATAATTTCAGCGATTTTTACGTTTATTTTTTTGAAATGTTAAGTAACATAAATGTCTTGTCTTTGCAAGTTCAGTAACCTGGATGATAACTTTTACAAGTTCGATAACCTGGATGACAACATTCATAAGTTGAGTAACCTGAATGACAACTTTTAAACTTTAGTGACTTAGGACAAATTTCCCGCAAACTTTAGTAACTTTTTTGTATAATAACCCTTCTTTCTATATCATTCTTTTGACTTACTATCTTCTTTGTCTTTTAACTTTCGATGGTTGAGGTTAATCGATGATAGGTTTTATGTTCCTATCAAACATCAAAATCCTTAGTGCTAAGTTTAGCATTTTTTATGAATGAAATATAAGGGTGCGTGTAATTGGGGGAAAACACCATTATTTTCCATAAAATGTTTTGTAGAAAAAAAAGGAAAACAGATGTCGCGTTCAAATAAGTGTTTTCCAACAAAATGTTTTGCAAGACACAAAATCCCCTATTTCCTAACTTAACAAGCAAAATTACAAAACAAATTTTAGTTGTTTTCCTTTGTAACCCACAACCCTCCATCCCCTTCTTTAAAATAGAAAATACAAACATCAACTAAACACGTTTTTAATATTTTTAAGTGTTTTGTGGAGATAAATTTTCCTTCCAAATTTTCACAAAACTAAAGATAGAAAACAAAAGAATTTTTTCTCCAACTAAACACACCCTAAAAAACTCACTTCTGCGTTTCTATTGTCACCAACTCACCAAATGATAACATTTATCAAATAGTTTCATACAATGTCAAAACTAACTATGTTTGACCCAACTCGCTATATATGACAACTTCATGATGATAAATTGATCTACCATTAATGACATGCCATCTATGACAACTTCATAATAATCCCAATTTCAATAAGTCATACAAATCACAAAATATAAACAAGCAAAAGTTCTAAATATTGGCTGATGTAGGACACTAAGCTCAAAACATAAAACCTGAAGGAGTCCCTTAATAAAGGAAGAGTTGTGCTATTTATACTTACAACACAAGCCTAAATATATACCTAATGCATAAATCACTTGTACAATTACATTTAGTATTTTCTCTCTCTAAATTCCCACCAATAAATTTTTTAAATCAACCAATTAAATCATTAGGTTAATTTGTATAGCATGGATAGTCTAAAAGATCGTTTCCATCATTGATTGCGAATTAACAGACTGATTAGTTTTGAACATATTCTTCTTTGTCTTTTAACTTTCGATTGTTGAGGTTAATCAATGATAGGTTTTATGTTCCTGTCAAACATTAAAATCCTTATGGCTACGTTGAGCATTTTCTTTGAATCAAATATAACAAACTCACATCTTATGAAGCTTTTCTATTGTCACCAACTCACTATATGATAACATTTATCCAATAGTTTCATACAATGTCAAAACTAACTATGTTTGACCCAACTCACTATATATTTATAATGAAAAAAGTGAGAAATCAAATCAATTTATCAGAATAAGTCATACAAATCACAAAATATAATCAAGCAAAAGTTCTAAATATTGGCCGATGTGGGACAATAAGCTCAAAACATAAAACCTGAAGGAGTCCCTTAATAGAGCAAATATTGTCTAAAAGATCATTTCCATAATTGGTTGCGAATTAAATTAAGGGCAATGCTATATTTCCACGAAATCAGGCTATCTTACCATCAACTCCACCATTGGTTCCGCCATCATTTCCATATTTTACGAAGCCAAGAACTTAAACAACCTTTCACTATCACAAGTCCCACTTCTCATTTGGCTACATTGTATGATTATATGAGATTGAAACCATATGAAACCACCAAAGTGACAAGATTTATATCCATTAATGAGATCAATAAAATCTTGAAAGCGAACGAGTCCATCATTTATGAAGTATGCAGTCGGGTCGTGGGGTCTGCGTTACACATGACTTAATGTAAAGTATTAGGTTTAATTTTATAAAGAATAGTAATGTAAAGATGTTGTTGTATTCGGGTCAGTGTGACTTAACATTTGGTGTTGTTCGGATTGAATCAAAGAGGGAAGTGTGGGTGGTCAACGATCAACTTGCAGGATATGTTAAAAAATATGGGAATTTGATGAATGTGGTGGTGTTTGGGGCTGGTCATCTTGTGCGTGTTGATCAGTGTTAACTCTCAAGCAATGATCGAGGATTGGGTTCATGAAAATGGGTTGTTTGGTAATGAAAGATGATTGAGACTTTGACCAGCAATGTAAGTCAACTCTAGTTGGTGTAGATTAGAATTGTATAGGAACTTGGTAGCATTGTGTTAAGAAAAAAAGTTATCATTTTGTATACCTTATTTTCACATGAAATTATTCTTCTTGACTATTGACGTGTTTGCTTGTGTTTTCAACTCATTATCTTGGCTCCTTATTCTGATTGTTCGATCACTACGTTCACTCTCCGTTGAATTGATTTGAAATAGATTATCGCCTTTACCATAACTCTCCAAAATGCGTCATCAAATTCCACCATGTTCATTCACCTTGAAATAAATTTGGAAATCTATAAGTCCACGTTCGCATTATTGTTTTGATTTCAAATTGACCACACTAATGTGGTAATATGCAAATGACAAAATTCATACAAGATTGGCAATTGTGTAATAGATAATATGCATAACTCGTGTTTAACGAAATGTAGTAATAACTTCTATTCAATTGGTAGAATTGAAATAGATAATATGCATAACTCGTTTTTAAATGTTTTGAATATGAGAAGCTAATTATATTCAAGAGGCAACAGTTCTATACAATGTCAAAAAGATGTTGGACCTATCATCCAAGTGACTATATTTTTTCACAATGACACAAACTCGTATATATTTTGAACATATTACTCAACTCACTAAAATTTGTAAGATAACAAATTTGATTTTGAGAATCGATATGGATTGAACTTGTGAGATCTCATTCCAATACTTTGCTTCAGCTGAATCAAATATGGACGAGCAAAAGAACGAAAGAACCAAACCGGAACCGAGAATCGAGCCAGAACCGAGAAGCACCCAACTAGATCCCGACCCCGACCCCAATTCTGGTTCTTGAGTTTTAGGTTTTTCTGTTCTTTGGGTCGGTTGAGTTCGGGTCCACTGGTTCTCGGTTCTGGAACCGAATACCCAATAATTCTAAAAAAATGTAATTTTCTTTGCTTCTCATATTCAAAACATTTCATGAAATACATTTGTTTCTAAAACCATGAGCAAGTAGTGACACTTCTTTGTTGTATCTATCAAAACTGCAACTCAGTTTCTTTCCGGTTCTCTTGTTCTTTTGCTCTTGACAATGTGATTGTGAAAGATATGGAATAACAATTAGATAAACTAACTGGAAGAGATAAATATAAATAAATGGTGGAACCATAAACGGTCCTGGTTATTTGGTTGGACAAAGTTTGAAGTTATTTAAGTTAGTTTTATTGTTATGTGTCATTGTTTTGTTAAACATTTAAACAATGTGAAACTATAAAATGATAGTTTGTTTGATTTTATGTTTTAGTTGTTAAACGTATTGGTTTAAACGTAAATGGTTGCAAACACTAATAAAAGTTCAAATATTTTTTTTATATTGGCCTAATTTATGTATGCATAAGATTTCTAGTTTTATTTTTAGAAAATCGGTTCATAGCCGGGTAGACACGAAGAACCGGAACCGAAAACTATATTCGATTCGATTCGATTCACTGTTCACTAGTTCTGGACCCGTGCTGATCCTTAGAATCAAACATAAAAGTGACCCGTGCTAATCCCTAGAATCAAACACAACAATATTTGAATTTGAGAATTCATATTCTGAGCCTAACCCATCTTGCTAAATTTTTTAGTGTATACAAGAAAGAAAAAATAAAAAGAAAAACGATTGAGAACTCAAATTGATTGTTGGAGTCACTCCACCACATCTAATAATTGGTGTATGAGAATGGATGCGTAAATGCAACAATACCATGCTAATTTCATTTTATGTAAACCAAATACATGAGGGTATATAACCAAGGAAAGTTTCTTTCCTTTAGCAATGTGGGATTGCTAACTCAAAACTCAAAATAAAAGGTACAGTAAATTTTAGTAAAGATATTACTAAATAAAAGAAATAGTTATTTGTGTTTTTGGTCGTTGTGGTACGGCCAAATTGAATATTTGATCTCTAAAACTTTGAAAGTACACTGAACATCCCTATTTTTAAGTTTCAGTTGCATGTTTGGTCCCTAAGCTAAAGTTAAATGACTAAACTAACCCCTCTCTTTTCATAGGGACCAAAAATGCAATTTACTCATTTATATTTTTTTTCACCTTTCTACAAGCTACGTCCTTGTGATTTGCACACAAAGTCACATTCAGTCCTTTTTTTGAATTTCTCTCACGAATCATCCCAATTTTTGTCAAATTTTGCCGTTTTCGTCATTGTTGCCAAAGATCGTTAGTATATAATGTTTCTTCTGTTTTTACACGTTTTTGCCCATTTTCTTACTCGTTTGTCCGTTTTTCTACGTTTTCGTCAGTTATTATACGTTTTCGCCCGTTTTCTAACGGCTTCATACGTTTTTGTCCGTTTTATACGGTTTTATTCGTTTTTATACGTTTTCGTTTATTTTTATCCTTATTCAAACGTTTTTATACGATTTTGTCCATTTTTATATGATTTCTTACGTTTTCATACATTTTCGCCCGTTTTCTTACGTTTTCGTCCGTTTTTATACGTTTTTATAGGTTTTCGCCCGTTTCCTTACTTTTTCTTACGTTTTTGTCTAGTTTATACATTTTTGTCTATTTTTATACGTTTTCGTCCGTTTTTAAATGATTTCTTACGTTTTCATACGTTTTCGTCCGCTTTATTACGTTTTCGTTTGTTTTTATACGTTTTCATCCATTTTTATACGTTTTCGTCCGTTTCTATACGCTTTCGCCCGATTCCTTACATTTTTGTCTAGTTTTATACATTTTCGTCCATTTTGTATACGTTTCGTCTGTTTTTATACGTTTTCGTCCGTTTTTGTACATTTTTGCCCCTTTTCTTACGTTTTCATATGTGTTCGTCCGTTTCTATACGTTTTTATGCGCTTTCTTATGTTTTCATACGTTTTCGCCCCTTTTTATAAAACGTATAAAATAGGAAGAAAACGTATAAAAACGATCAAAAATGTATGAAAACGTAAGAAATTGGGTGAAAAAATATAAAAACGTATGAAACAGACGAAAACATAAGAAAAAGGGCGAAAACGTACAAAAACAGACGAAAACGTACAAAAACGGACGAAAACGTAAAAACACATATGAAAACGTATAAAAGAGGACGAAAACGTATAAAACCGGACAAAAACGTAAGGAAACGGGCGAAAACATATAAAAGCATGAAAACTTAAGAAAGCGGGCGAAAACGTAAGAAAGCGGGCGAAAACGTAAGAAAGCGTATAAAAAAATGACGAAAACGTATAAAACCGGACAAAAACGTATGATAACTTATGGAAACGGGAGAAAACATATAAAAACGGACGAGAACGTATAAAAACGGGAGAAAACATATGAAAACGTAAGAAAACAGGAGAAAATGGATAAAAACGGATGAAAATGTATAAAAATGGATGAAATCGTATTAAAACGGATATAAACGTATGAAGTCGTTAGAAAACAGGCGAAAACGTATAAAACTGACGAAAACGGCAAAAACGTATAAAATCGAGCGAAACGTTAAATGCTAATGATCGTTGGCAAAAAGGACGAAAACGGAAAAATTTGACAATGATTAGGATGATTCGTGAGAGAAATTTGAAAAATGACTGAATATGACATTGTGTGCAAATCCTGAAAAGGAAATATAAATGAGTAAATTGCATTTTTGGTCCTATTGGAAAGAGGGAGGTAGTTTAGTCATTTTACTTTGGCCCGGGGACAACAAAAACTTTAAAATGGGAACGTTCAGTGCACTTTCAAAGTTTTAGGGACCAAATATGCAATTTGGCCATATCACAGGTACCAAAATTGCAATTTAATCTAAAACAAATACACATATCAAAATATGCTCGTATTATGGTATACGAATATATGTCGGTCATTCCATCATTACATGATAATATTCAGATATTCACACATAGAGGGTGTGCAACACCATTGTTACATATTCAGACAAAGGGACAAAAGATTGTTTCATATAAAACCTCATTTAAAGTAAATGTTACACACTCAAAAAAATAAAAGACTAATAAGCACGACAACTGCAAAAAGATGCCAATGTCTATCTGGCCCTCGGCCTCAATCAAATAATAGATTGTCATTTATGAAATTATGTAAAACACGCATAGAGTAAATTGACAGTTTTATCTTTAATTTGGATAAAAATGATTATAGTCGACTTTCTGTTTAACAACAATAGAAAGTTACACCAACCACCATAATTACTAAGACCAATACCAATAAGAAGTACCAAATCGTGTAACTCGCCTAAAAAATATGCATGAATGATTGTAATTTATAACGTCAATATCAACAACCTTCACATCGATGACCTACCAACAACTGCCACTCTGAAAGTTAAGCAGCCTAAGAGCCGAGATTTGTAAGTGACGACTGATAAGCTGGAACTATGTACCAACTCACTCGAGAAAATATTATCATTAGTCAAGTAGAAGATTCCCTTCGGGGATATACGCTAAAATAGTCAACTAGAAGAATCTAATTTGAAAATGAGGCATACCAGAGCGGCAAAGAACATGTTTTCTTGACTACCTTTTCTTTGTTTTGGATAATCATATCGATCAATACAAGCAGCAATTTCCATATGTTTTAGAGTCTGCAAGTCTACACAATTCACATATGTTAACGTGTATAATTTGGCACGGAATGACAATTTACATTATGTGAAGTAAATTGTGTCCGCTTCGAGTATAAAAATATTTAACATGAGTGACTGTCGATGAGCTACCAACAACCACCACTTCGACAGTCAAGCACAATATACGTATGACTGGATTCGAACTCGAGACTTCGGGATTGCACACATTACGTATGAGAATCAATGTAAACAATAATTAATATATTAAATGTAATATTTAATTATTGATTACAAATAAATACTTAACGAGAGTTATTATTTAACGGTGTTTGGTTAACGGTCGTTAAATGATAAGTTAAAGGACTAAATATGAAATTAGTGGTCAAGAAGGATCTAGAACCCATCTTGGGTCCTAGAACCGGTCGAACAAGGGAATATGGGAATCCAAACCCTAACTTGGAGACCAAGGGATTGAATTAGTATAAATACAAGGCTCTTTGCATTCATTCTAATTAATCTTGGATCACCAAAGAATCCTAACTTCTTCTCCTCTCCTCCCCTTGTGCTTTGGCCGATCGTCCCACATCCCTAACCCTAGGGATTCAATTTTCCATAGCTCAAGTATTAGTGTTTGGTTTATTTGTGATTCAAGAACCTAGCTTTTCTCATTGATTCGCTACTAATACGTGTGTACAAGAAAGAAGAGCAAATACACTTGTGTTTGCATATCTTGGTGGGTCGACAAGGGTTTTGGTCGACATTCATATACCCTAATTTATTAGGATTTAAAGTTTCTTGGTACTTGATCTTAATTTGGGGCTTTCATAAACCCTAATTGCATTGATTCGCAAAAGGTACGCATATACTTTTAATTCGGTTAATTAATTTACAAGTATTATTCCTATTACTTCAGCTGCATGCTTTGATGATGTTTACTTGTTTTCTATAATTGTTATGATTAGTAAAACCCAACAGTGGCATCACGAGCCGTTAATATGTTGTAATTAATTACCGAAACACATAAAAATTGAATCTTTATGATTTTTGGTTTCTAGGGTTTTTAAAATTTAAACCCTAATTATTTTTAATTTGGGTCGATTACCCTTAATTGATTTAATTAGGTTTTATTTTTTTTTAAAACTTGTAGAAACCCTAGGATTGCATGTATATTTTATGTGGTTTTAATGAATAATTGTTATGTGCCATGTATTATGTGTATCTTGGGATTATAATTGTTATGAGGAATCCATAGTGGAACATGCATGTTTTGCCATGGATTATTGTTTTATTAATTGTTAAGTGATATACACATGTTTATTAGTTTGATAATATAAAATTGGGGAAGACCTCAAAATATCTAATAATAATTCGTTATGTGCAATATGGTATATCGTTAACTAAGGCTTACGCAATCGACTTGTCGATGTATGTGGCTCACTTGCATTGGTAGGTGAAAGCCCTAGTTGATGTATGCATTATTTTATGCCTAGAATTGTTTATTAGGTTTTATCAAATAATTATGCACGTGGCTAATTGTTTTTTACATATGTTAATTGTTAAGTTATATGTATATTATTTGATTTCGTTTTAATTTTTATTAAAGTGCTTTTTGTTTATATTGTATGACACGTTAGTAAATAAAAAGGGTTTTTTGAGAATAGAAAATTAAATGGACTAAATAATGGCGAAATTTGATTTGTTTTCTAAGTATTAAATCTTGAACTTTTAATGTTGATGCGATTGTACTAAATGGTTAGAACGGCTCACCCGCTAGAACAAACTCAAAAGGGGTTCAAAGAAGTGCACACAGTAACACTGAAAGGATGTCTAAGGTTATGCTTCAGCGCTTACCTGGTCCTCTGCCTCCCTGTGCGTTCGATTGGAGCTACCTAGTATAACTATTCTATGTACGAAGCATCTTAGTGCAAAGTTGTAAGTTGCTCAACGCATCGATTAAAACTTTGTAGAATTTAATCTTAGCAATTTAAAACTATGAGTAAGGTTTTGAAAATTTTAAGTTATGAAGATGTATGCATGTTTCTTCATACATAAGTTTTGATTACACATCAAAAATTGTACCCTTTAAAATTTAAGTTTATGCCATCTAATGATATGAAACACTTGAAGTTGTAATTTAGTTATGCGAGATCTTGAGCTAGATTACGATAACAAGGTGAACCTTTATGTTGTGTGAGACCTCAACTTAAATAATTTGCAGTTTCTAAATTAGACAACTTAATTAAGTTTGTTAGTGAGACCTATAATTTAAGGCATAAGATGGGATAAAACATGCTTACGTTTTGCATAATTGTTCGGCAAAATTGTAAATCCCATATTTTCTAGGAATTGAAAACTTGTTTGTCAGTTATTGTTCTTCGACAATTACCTATTCTATACTTTCATCACTAGCAGATCAACTGATGTGGTGAAACTATGATAAGGAGGGTCCTAGATTCAAGGAAAATTCTATGGTTAATATGAATATTGACCTAAGGGTATTTTATTTTCTTGAAAGATTTAATTATCGAAAATACTAAAAATTGAATTTTGTTAATTCTTTTGATTGTATTAATGCAACATTAAACCGTAAACGTGGTTTGGGCTTTGGTAAATTGATCTAGTTCTGTTTTCAAACAAATGTTTGATTAAGAAAAATTTACTAAAAAGACAAACATAAACTCTTTTCCATTGAAGAAGAGCGAGACTCAATCCTATTCCTTTTCATGATTGAGAAAGGTATGTTAGGAACATTAGAATTGTATAAATTCTAATATAACTCATAGAAACTTTAATAGTTAAGAAAATTGCACACCATGTTTTCCTTAAGAGATTTCATTACCCTCTGTTGGTGACTGAATTCTTGTATGACATTTTGGTCAACTAGAAAACATGTTTGACTAATTACCGCAAATTTGGTAAAACACAAACTAGTTTATTTGATCTAGTTGTTTTGCTTTGACCAATTAAAGGTGCTACACACCTGTAGGACCTAAGATATATCAACCTTATCACTTTACCAAGCAAACCAAACACAAGTATAACCACAAACACACGTTATGCGTAAAAGATGAAGAAAGAAAAGATGAGAAAGATGGTGACTTAATGTTTAAACAAAACCGTGTATGTGAGAGGATAAAGATAAACACAATAAGTTGTATATTCCTAGAGAGAGAAAATACACACACACACACACTTTCAAGCACACCCCTCAAAGACTTTGAGGGGTTTATATAGTACAAGTAGAAGATGCCCTAATGGGCTTGGCATGGGCTCGTTTGGATTGGATTAGACATGGATTGATATAAGGCTAGCTTAACATAACTCCTAGCCATTTAGCTTAGCCCAATCCACGAGCCCGTTGACTATTCTATCACGATATCTAACACACGTTACAAAGTTCCTAAACGTGAATGACCATCACTTCTAATAAAAACTATTAAGGCTAACAATCTCCCCTAAGGGGTGGTCATTCAAAAGATGCTCCACTTGATAAGATCTTTACTTTCCTTGAGCTTGAACTTTGCGTGTAGATATAGAATAGTCTTGATTCTTTGTTCCTTCATGCTTTGTGATCAGATAATGTGGTTGTCTGCCGTTGTCAACTTCGTTGGTTAGGTATCTCCACGTTTTTTTCCACCATGCTCGCAATTCTATGTCTTTTGGTTACCAATGATGTAGTTCTCGAGTCTTTAGATTCATTGACGAAGAATCATCTTTAACTTTGTGTAGCCTTTGATTATGATGAGAACTTTCATGTGTTTTTGGTATGAGCATGTGGCGAGTCTGCACGATCCATCCGCTCCGGAGCTTCCATAAGAAGAAAACATAAAACAGGTTAGTAATAAGCGGATTCCGGCACTTACAAGTTTGAATTTCGAGGGTGTTAACAACATAGTGTGAAAACACATCTCTAATTCTCACAAAGGCCGTTCTGAACTGAGTCCCATAAGTGAGATAACGCGATATACCGGTACATCTACATTCAGATGAGTCACTGAGGTACACCGAAGCATCACCCACGACTGTAGACCGTTTGAGACACACTAAGCGTAATCCACGGGGAGTTACCGAAGTGACCTGCTATCAGGGTTGCTTGATGTTGACCACGGGGAGTTTCCATTCAATCACAAGAAGATCACAGGATGTGAAACTTCTCATAAATGTTCTGGCAAATTGCTAAGACCTGCGTAGGACTCTAGAATATATCACTTGTGCCATAAATGATGAACAACAAGCGATGAAATGTCATGTGTTCCTATGAGATCTTTTGATGAATCTCGTGGCTCTAGACTGAATAAGTGCATTATGGTTTTCCTAAGCGGAGACTAGGGAGAGGGTCTCCTTCTTCAATATCAACAATCTCTAAGAGAAGGTCAATAGATTATGTAGGGTTCCCAGTGAGAATGAAACAAATCCTTTTAAGAGGAATTGAGTGGCTAAAAGGTTAGGTGCAGTGCGTCATTGGGTCCATGACGTCTTTGTCTTCAATACCATTGTCATCTAGTGACAACCAGTAGCAGATGAGTTGAACCCGGTTTCTGCCCTAAGGTTGAATATGGAGGGCTATTTCTTTTCACCCTTTTTCATTACATTTCTTTTAATTCTTCAACCCCTTCTTTCTCCTTTCTCACATTACTCCTTTTTCAATCATTCCTAAGGACTTCTAGTTCTAAACTATTTGTGATGTCCTTGGGTAGATCCCTCCGGCTCTGGCGGATCATAGGACAATTTCATATCCTTAGTCACCTTATAACTCCATGACTGTCATGTTGTTGCCATAAAACCTTTTCTTGAAAATCTCTCAAAGTGTTTATGATAGAAAACATGTTTGAAACACTTCGCGAGTTTTATATTTTCAGAAACACTCCCCCTTCACATGTGCTTATGAGTTTTAACAATCTGCACATAGAGGGTAGAGTTTGCACTTTTTGAATTGATCGGCTCATGATAGACACTTCCCCACGAGACACGGTTACGTTGCCTAGTTAAAGAGTTCCATTATCAGTTTTTAGGTGACAACTAGCTCTAATAACTAACTTGAAGTTGTAAACACTCCTTGAAAAGGAGGTTAGACCCGTGAAGGTGCATATCTATCACAAGTTTCTCGAGATGGTACATTTACTGACTTTTATTCCCGTCAATTCATTGGTTCCGTCTGAGTCGAGCTCATTTTGAGATTCAAACACCGATCATTAAACATTTTGATCACATTTTAATCACGTCTCCTCCCCCTCAAAAATAGCATATTCGTGATATTTTTTATATCAACGGATTAAAAAACATTTTAGAATCTTTTGGGAAGACAAACGGATTTGATTTACGCATGAATTTGGAACATTTTAGTTTTATACTCCCCCTTTAATAAAGCATAATCAATTAAAGGGCTTTAGAGGGAGTTATCTTGAGCACAAAGTATTTTGAAAATCTTTTTGAACAATCTTGAAAAGGTGCTCAAGATGATGATGATTTCTCACCAGTTTTAAATGCAGTGCACTGAAGCGTACACTTGATTTTTCTATAAAAGCACGAGTTTTGATTTGAAAAATAATCAAAAGTCATCATTTTAGTCCAAACAAGCTTATATGAAAGATAGAGAGGCGATTGAACAAGAACCAAACACACACACACGATAATATAAGACCGGTTATGCGTAGAGTGTATGTGAAAAGAAAACTTGAACAACCAACCTTCAAATGAAGGTTATTACAAAGTATTTATAGGCAAGGAGCTAGGGCAACACTCCTACTCCTTCCCTTTCTCCTATGGGCTTGGGCCTAAGCTCATGGGCCTTCTACATAAGCTTAAGGCTAATAACAAACATAAAGGCCATAATAAGCTAACTATTACATATGAGTAACTAACACTTGAATAAGGTTTAGAGTGATTCCAACAATCTATCCCTCAAGTGTTATTACATATGAGTAACAAACACTCAAGTGTTGGTGATGAAAAGCGGTAAAGCGTTGATGTAATAGTAGCTTTGACGTCGTTTGACATTCTTCTTTCTTGTGAGAAGAATTGCCTTGATTTGAACAATCTCCCGGTGTAGAGATAGTTTACTTTAAACGGTTATGCTTTGACGTCATCTTTAACTTTGTTCTTTGATCATTGTTCTTTGTGATGAGAGTGATAGTATGTTGTTGTTCGCATCAAATCGCCTCGGTCTGCTTTGTCGCACTCACGGTGTCTCCATGTCATTCTTCAACATGCTCACACGCTTCTTTTGACGTTGGAATTGATCTTGATGAAGTTCTTTAAGTCTTTAACTTTGTAGATTCTCTGTATCGACGAAGAATCATTCATTTGTTGTGTTGCTTTTGGATAGAACTTCCATTAGTGATGATGTTGGCGTGATCATGAGAAGAATCTGCACGATCATTCCGCTCCAGAGCTTCCATAAGAAGAAAACATTTAAACGGTTAGTAATAAGCGGATTCCGGCACTTACAAGTTTGAACTTCGAGAGTGTTAACAGCATAGTGTGAAAACACAACTCTAATTCTTACAAGGCCGTTCACGATCGAGTCCCACAAGTGAGATAACACGATGTACCGAAATACACCTACGATTCGAGATGAGTCGCGAGGTACAAGAAGCATCACCTCACCGTAGACCGTTTGAGACCACTAAGCGCAATCCACGGGGAGTTGCCGGCGACACTGTCGGGCGTTTGATGTTGACCCCGGCAGAGTTTCCATTCAATCACTGTGGATCAAAAATGTGAACCTCTCATAAATGTTCTCGACAGATTGCTAAGATCTGTAAAGGACTCGATAATGTACCACTGAAATTCTTATTGTTGAATATCAAGTGATGAAATGTCAAGTGTACCTAAGAGATCTTTTGATGAATCTCGTGGCTCTAGACTCAATAGTGCGTTTTGGTTTTCTGGAGCGGAGACTAGGGAGAGGGTCTCCTTCTTCAATACCAGCAATCTCTAAGAGAAAGCCGATAGTTTACTTAGGGTTCCCTGTGAGAATGAAACAAGCTTCTGTTGAGAGAAACTTGAGTGGATAAGAAGGTTTAGTACATGCGTCCTTTGGGTCCATGACGACTTTAATCTTCAATCCACGGCGTCACTAAGTGACAACTAGTAGCATATGAATTGAAACCGGTGTCTGCCCTAAGTTGAATAATCTAGAGGGCTATTTCTTTTCACCCTTTTCTTTGCATTTATTTTTAATTCTTCAACTCCTTCTTTCTCCGATTCTCAATTCTCCTTTTTATAATCATACCTAAGGACTTCTAAATTCTAACTATTTGTGGTGTCCTTGGTAGATCCATCCGACTCTGGCGGATCATAGACGTTCTTCCTAACCTTAGTCACCTTATAACTCCATGACTAACCTATGTTGCCATTAAAACCACTTTGTGAAAAATCTCTCAAAGTGTTTGTGAATGAAAAACATTTTAGTACCACTTGTTGAGATAAGATTTTGCATAAATACTCCCCCTCCACATGTGCTTAAGAGTTTTAACGGTTAAAATGCACATGAGGAAAAAGCGCACATTTTGAATTAATCAACTCAAGATAGACATTCCCCCGCGAGACACGGTTACGTGGCATAGTTAAAGTGTAACACCCCAACCCGACAAGGGTAAAGATGTCACAAATACAGTTTCATATCAGAACCTTAAGTACTATACAATAGCGTAAGCCTTTACAAAACTTACAAAAGAAAATATAAATAACTTAATAATCAAAATAAATCTAAGATCCCTATTTCAAATCTTGCTCTCAATCTCTACTCTCAACCCAGATCAGCTATCCCATAAGCTCATCTTGAATGCTTAATACCTGCCGCAGGAAAAGAAAATGCGGCTGAGCTTACAAAGCCCAGTGAACAGATATAACAGAAACACAAGCTCAACAAAAGAAATATACAAATGACGAAATCACAACGGAATGAGAATACTGAATCATTGAGGATTCTGCGGAAGCACAATTATACAGAAATCCAAACAAACACATAACAGTTTAAACACCTCATCGCACATTAATGACACAAATGCAAACACTTCAGAATAACCAGACACTTAACATATCAAGAAAATATATTACATATGAACCAAACGAAAAGTCTATGTCTAACGGAAACAATTCCTAGAAAATAACCATGGCATACATAAAATCAATTAATCTACATTTAACACACTTAATTCAATATTGTAGCAGCGGAAATAGCGGTCAAATCATGGCAGTCTCACATACAGATAAAAACAAGTAGACATACTACAACTAAATAGACAAAGACATAACATAGCCATTTTCAATTATCAGAACAGATATCGTAAGCTAAACCAGTTCTCAGATCAAATCCTAACATTAGCAAAGTTTTAACATGGCAGGTCATATATGCAGACAGATAACTAACCGATAGGCAAGGTTTATAAAATTAACTGAACCATCACACATACTAAACTTCCAAAACACTCAATTGTACACTAGTACATTCATCTCCATGAATCAACGCATTCACGTAGCGATAAACTAACATAATATCAGATATACGAATCATGTTTAAACATATTAATCCTATCCTAGCATGGCAAACTAGTAATCACTTGAACATATACGTCAGGAGCACATTCACTAACATGTCATATCAGAATACATAATATAACACTCGAAAATACCGAACCATAACAGAATACTTAACACCGACATAACGGATAAGGATTTAGTTAACTACCACGAGCCCGAACATATCATATCGAAACATCATACTTATACAGAAATAATCTCAGAAAATAATTTGGAGTAGCTAGCTCCCAGAATTTTTGTGAAGACAGCGTATTACACGACATCATTCACCAGATAATTCATATCGGATAACAGATCAGATCTAGGATGCATCCATACGCCCCAACAAACGGATAGTGGTCATATAACATAACTTAAGCTCATAACGATAACGGATAAAGGGACATGGCGAGAACATCACTCTACTGCCCTAGAGTCATGTCAGAGGTGCATCACCGACACGGACATGGAACCCCCATGACTAGTGAAATATTTGGCTCGGGTGTCAAACTAACTTAGGTCAAACAGATCTTCGGATATAACACAGATCATAATCAAACACAAGGTCACAGATAACATATCAGATAGTTCATATCATAAGGTTCATATTCAGATATTCAGAAGTCAGAAGTTGATATCACAATCACAAATCATACATTCATAATTAGAAGTTCATAATTAAACTTGGTAAGGTTCAACAAATATGCATATCGGAGTCTTCATAACACAAGTTAAAATCAAATATTGCATGGTTTAATAATACAGAAGTCCAGATAAGCAACATATCAAACAATCAAAGAAAAGGTTCATAGCAATGGCATTGGGAACCCTAATAAGCGTAAGAGAAATGACAAAGAAAGGAAAACATGAGGAACCTTTACTGAAAAGGTCAGAATATCTGTACTTTAAAGCAAATGAGAGAAAAGCAAACGAATGAGTGAATCACGAAGATGTAACGTCGCGTCTCCTTCAACGAATCTACACGGATTATGATTTATTTAATACTTATTAGCATCATTAAATTATAACGGATTTATCACGTTCACAATCTTAAAGTCGTAAGTATAATCTTATTCTTAGTGACGGACGGAATTCCAACATTTTAGAATCTTAACCATTAATTAGCCAAACTTATGGGTTGTAATTGACAAATGGTAAACCTAAGGGTTTAATATGACAAATATCTTAATTGAGGATTTATATGATCATCATTCAAAGTATAGGGTTTATAAATGTCAAGAACGGATTTTAAGACTTTCTTTCACAACAGTTTACACCAACTTCTATATCTTACGTGATTGACCAAGACTCTCATGTAACATTGTTCGAAATACAAACTTAATGAGACCATGCATACTCTAATTTAATCCATGACACTTGACTTCTTGCATAAAATCATAACTCACGCATGTTTACATCACACTTAGTACGAGCTCGTTATACGATTAATCAACAGTTATTAATGACCTCAAAACTTACTATTTTCACATGAAATAACAATTTAGCACACTTAGCTTCTTAACCCTATTCGTCTCCCATTAATGTTCTAGGGTTTTCCCAAATCTTTTATTATCATATTAATACGCATTTAATTGACATGTTACTTCTTTTAAATGACTTCCACCTTAACCTAGAACGTATGAAAACTCAAACGGAAGTTAACTCAGACTCCTGCATGCATTAACACTAATAACTCACATATGACGACTCGTTTACCCTACGTGAACATGGCCAAAATCCTTTCCCCCTCCCTTGATTCAATATGTATGCAATATACATGCAAATCCCAGCTCGCTACATGTTGTTTTCCCGACTCACAACCCATTCGACACCCACAAACACTTAATCATTTACTCAACACGACATGATACTAACCTACATCTTAACATGAGTACTCGATCACCAAAGGCTGTTTTAAAAGACTTTCGCTAGGGTAAGGTACGCATGCAACTCGACACTCAAACAAAGTCACAACACGTTCTATATTGGTATATAAGTTTCTGAAAAAAATGCGTGACATAGATGTACAATGCGGTCACAGGTTACACGTTTCATCCGCATGGTCTATTATCATGTCTCTCGGCTCAATGTTTTTATAAGTTGCATGTAAAAAGTTTGAGACGAGGGAAAGTTGATTACCTTAGCAAGAGGCTCGGAGCAAGTCACCACCGAACACAAAAAGAAATAGCAGCGGCCGGATGGAAAACAAAAGAGAAAGAAGCGGAAAACTTTGGTGTCGTGACAATTTAGAAACTAGGGTTTGCATGTGGAGGTATTGTGATGTATATATACATGTCGACACATGAGTTTGTGTGGTAATCGGTTCACAATAAAACGAGACCCATGGGTCAAAATCTTGGGCTTGGCCGAAATTTTACATGTATGGTTTAATCTTTTCTTGTGCAAGTCGACCCATGAGATTTTATAAGCGTGGCTTTTATTTTATTTATTTTTTGTCGTAACAAATGTCGATTATTTATTTGGCACGTTAGGTCTTACGATTATTTATAAGTTAGGTTTGAATTTCGTTTAATGAGTGTTGATTTATTTTACGTATATTAAAATTTTGATTTCAAGGGTAAAATAGTCTTATTATGCGTTTATATTTTTAGGGTTTTACATAAAGAGTTGCATTGTCAGCTTTTAGGTGACAATTAGCTCTAATAACTACCTTAAAGGTGTAGACAATCCTCGAAAGGTTGTCAAACCCGTCAGAGTTCATGTCAACCAAGAGTTTCTCGAATGGTACATTCTACTAAGACAAGTCCTTTGCGAGACACGTTTACATCACTAGCGAACTAGCTTGAAATTATTACCCGTCCTGGACAAGTCTTTTCGAGTTACTAACAGTTAAGATCTCGTCAATTCATGGGTTAAGTCTATAGCACAAAGATTCATTTGCATTTACACAACATATTTCTTATCACGTATTTTCTCCCCTCAAAATGACATATGTGATGTTATTTTTGAAAAGTTGAGAATAAATATGACCATTTCGAGTGTTGCGGGAAGAATGACCACTGTAAACAATTTTTGAACAAAGTTTTAATTCAAGTACTCCCCCTCAACGAGTGTTATAAACGGTTGAGGTTTTGAAAATCATAAGGGAAAGTACTTGTTCTTTTGAGCAAAACCTTGAAAAAAGAAATGTTTGATAGGTTTTACTCAAAAGTAAGAGGCTTTCGCTCCTTTTCTAAGGATTGTGGCACTGAGGCGTACCACAGGGTCCTTTATTTACAAGTACGGGTTGTACACTATAATGTGTGCACACGCCATTATATTTATTCACATTTACATTTATCCTAAGCATAAACCTTTCTCTCATAATCATATGCATAAGTGTGTGTGTTCATCCGATCCATTCCTTCATCTCCTTTCTTATATTGATGCTTGTGTTACAAACATGATGACCTAACAGTGGTATCAATCGCCAAATAGTTGGGTGAACGATTTTGTTTTTGAAGTTTAAGTGTTCTACGCGTAACTCTTGGTTACAAAACTTTCATATGAAAAAAGCTTTGATTTTTTCACTTTAAAATTCAAGATTCTTGTACTTTAACGGTTATTTGGTGATAAAGTTTAAGTTTTTGGCAAAAAGTTTCAAACTTTACGTGTATTTCCTTAGTTTTAAGCTTGGTTTCATACGTGTGGATATTTCTACGCGTAAGGTGTTTAAAAGTTTTGGATCATCAAGTTTCACACTTTTGTGTTATTTTGGTGATATTGAAGCTGTTTCATCAAAAAAATCTGGTTTAGAAACACTTTGGGCTGAAAATCTGTTTTGGTTAATTTTTACGCATAAGTAAACCTTAAGTTTACGCGTAAGCTCTTCAAGGTTTGATCTTCAGTGTTCTTGGTTTACTCAGTGTTTTCTTGCTTGGATAAGCCTGCAAACACTTCGACTTTGGATATCCTCTACACTGGAAAAGTGTAAAGGATTTTTGGGATAAAACCCTAGTTTTACGCCTAAGCATAAAAGCTTACGAGTAAAAAATCGTACGCCTAAGAATTTCCTACGCATAAGCACATCTTACGCCTAAGGAAATATTACGCATAAGTTTCTTACTTCTAAGTCATTAGTTTACGCATAACCTAAGGTTTCATTAACCTATAGGCGTAAGCTAATCCTACGCGTAAGCTAACCTCTTACGCGTAAGTTGGTGTTTTTACGCCTAAGGTTTTCTTTGCCTAAGCTTGATTTCTACGCTTAAGGATTCTTCATCAACAACGTTTCGCTCGACTACAAAGATCCATTTTACAACACAAGTTTCAAGATGTCTCAACCACCATACTCTAGCTACTTTCCTCATGTGTATCCTCAACAACAACAATAACAACTCAGTCAACAACAACAACAATTCAATCTACAACAACAAGTTTATCAACAACAATTTCAACAACAACATTTTCCACAACAAGGAGAAATTCAACCACAAATGATTCAACCACCACCTAGTCTTCAAGTACAACCTTACACAAACATTCACAATCAGCATCCGTCCAGGAATACAATGAAGGAACCGTCTTGGTTTGCAAAGATGTGTGAAGCTTTAAGTAGCCAACAATCCATTCATGAGGCTGGATCACTTGATAGACCTCCAATGCTCACTCCCGGAAACTACGATTAATGGGTGATTAGATTCTTTAGGTTTTTTTATCTAAAGAATCCACATGGAAAGTTCTTAAAGAATGTCATCCTGGAAGGTCCATTTCAGATGCCTACTGTCGTTACACCCGGAGATCCAAATGCCAATCCACCAAGAGGTGACATCACCAACATTGCAAGTATTACTGACCTCACTGCTGATGAACTTCTACATTTTGAAGCCGATGAACTAGCAATGCAATACATCCTTTTGGGATTACCCAATCAGATCCTTCGAAGTGTTGATGCTAAAAAGACTGCTAAAGCAATTTGGGAGCATATTCATCTTCTCATGGAAGGCACAGAACTCAATCAAGAAGACATGGAATCAAAAATCTACTTGGATTATGAACACTTCATGATTGAACCTGGGGAGACATTAGAGTCATATCATCATCGATTTTCAGACATCATCAATGACTTGGACAAACACAACATAATTATGCCAAGAATTGCAGTCAACACTAAGTTCCTGAGTAGTCTTGGTCCTGATTGGGAAAAGTATGTCATCTTCATCCGTCAAGCAAAGAATCTTCATCATGCTACATACGGATTGTTGTGCGACTATTTGAAGCCTCATTAAAAAGAAGTTGACAAAGAAAGGGTTATCCGTGGACAAAATGTTTCACCTTCACTTCCGGATAATCAACAATTAGCTTTGTGGGCTCATGCTGGTTATCCTCAATTCCTGACCTTACAAACTGTATTCACAAATCCCCCACAACCCACTGCTCAACCAACTGCAACAATCACACCATATGATCCATCAAAGCAACAATCTCAAGAAACTCAATTCGTTCCATACAACAACAACAATGATCAAGCACTTTACAGTGAATCCAATGAAGATGCAGAAGCTTCCGATGCATTGCAACAAGGGTTTGTCATGATTGCTAGAGCCTTACGGCGATCTGTAACAAATCCAACAATTGCATTCGTACCTCATCTAACACAAGGAATCAGGCTGTTGTTAACAATGGACGTGTTGAAGTTCAGAATCGAGGTAATTGTAGAAACCAAGATCCGGACTCAACTAGGGTATCAATAACATTGAATATGCACAGCGGAATCAATAAGAACATCAATGTTACTAATAAGGTTTTCTTTATTAATTAAAACAAAGAAACTAATACTACTAATATACACACGCTATGATCGTGTGTTAGACTCTCATTAGAGATGTCTTCTATGAAAATAAATGAAAGGATGAGTAAGTAACCCTAGACGCCATCCCTCTTTATATAATAGAGGGAGGTTACAAACCCTAGCTTACTAGAAAAGCTAACTATTACATATTAGGCCCTCATTGTTTCTTCTTTCTTCATTCTTGCTCGTGGTTTTGTAATCATCAAATCTATAATTCCCAACAATCTTCCCCTATTTGATATTACAAAACAACCTGTATAAGAAACAATGCTAAAACATGTCATCACAAATAATAAGCTGCACATCATGAATCTTCTTCCCCATTTTGTAATCATCTAATAGGGTCTTGTGCAACTCGTAGACGCTTCCCCTCAAGTGATGCATGTAGATGGTAAGTATATAAACCATAAGCTTCCCCTTAAAATTATACTAACCATCTTCAATTTTTTTTTACAACTAAACAAAAGAAATAAAGTGTAACAGCAGAAAAGTCAAATCAGCAACAGCATCAAAATAGTCTATCAGTAATAATGGAGAACCAGTAGAAACACCAATGTATGCGTCTTATATCTTGTACTATCCACGTGACTCCAAACTCAGATGATGCACTAGCAAATGTGAGCATTAAGCACCTTTTCTATAGATCTTGCCCCTTCACTAACCCTGAGTACTACAACGTAACTCCTTAAAGTGATAGCAAATGCGATCATTAAGTACTTTTTGTAGATCTCACCCCTTCACTAGAATCATCAAGTCTTTGTCACATCATTAACGTACAAACAAGTTATCTCAAAAGTGGTGCTCTCACTTTGAGATATGATACGACACGCACCTGATCAACCAGTAGGAAATCCAAAACAACTAGTAGAAACCGATCAGCAATAACAATCAGTGGGAACAAATCAAAATATGCAACCAGTAGAAACATCAAATCAAGCCGAAAATATGTTAATTACTAGGGTTCATCGTTGAATAAAATTCAACTCACCAAGACTAGTAAAACATTAGAAGACCAGCACAAACTGTCAAGATCAGAATAAACATGTACAACAACCGATCATGAGCAGTATAAATTATAGACGACCAGAATTAAGTTCCCACGCAGCCATAAATCATCCAAGTGAATTGTTCCTGTGCACCATATACTCGACAAACACCAAAAATGAGTACATAATATTAGACGAATATACCAGTACCACTTGAAATAAGAATATGACCCACGAATCACGTGTACGATAACTGGACCAATATGCGAGTACTATACTGAGAATTGTGACAGCCAATCAGAATACAATGCCCACGTAACATCAGTAGAATCAACGTGTGATCAGCATCAATAAAATGTGATATCAGTAGGAGCACGTGACCATCAGCACAAATGAGATTAAAGTAAGATCAACATTACCAAGCCCAATAAAGCAGATATACGCAGGTCCCATCTCAAGCCCATGTGATCCGAGTGGGGGACCAGCGACAATAGCAACAAATGTGGACCCACGATCAAAACAAATCACACTGTAATCTTGGTCATATGACTAGTAGAATGGGAGAATCATCTCGTGAAAGTAAACAAATCAATCACATAAGTACATAACCTACGAATTAATATGTGAATACCTAGCATGTGCGCCGTCCGAATATTAAAATGAGTTTGACCAATTCAATATCATGAAGCCAGTACTGCAGTCCCACGTCATCAACACATATCAACACAATAATACCGACCAATCAACATCCATGTGGACCAACGAGTGGGGACCAGATTAAACTAAAATTCATGCGCTGCAACTTAAAATGATAGCCCATGCGATTCAAACGAAAATAATACTCCCTCCGTCCCATAATAATTGTCTTGTTTTACTTTTTTAAGTCTTTTTTGTTCAACTTTGACCACTAATATTTTTATTTGTGTTATATAATATTTGATGAAAATTATATCAAATGAAAATACATTTAAAACCCAATCTATTCATATATTTTTCATCAAGTATTGTATTATACAAATAAAAATATTTATGGTCAAAGTTTAATAAAAAAGACTTTGAAAAGTAAAAGTGAACAATTATTATGGGACGGAGGTAGTATTAGCCAAGCATATCACGTGAGAAAGGAATAACAACACAAATGATATGAATATGAAATCGTTTGAAAGTCAACCACATGTAGGCATCAACGCTTGAAACTCAAATATTCCAATGAAACACGTGACGTCAATGAAACGAATTAATCAATAAATAATATTTGAACCTGTACATCATGAGGCCCATCGAATGTTCCGCTTCATCAATTCAGTAGGAATAATAAAAACACTTTTCACCATCAAACCGAGTCCCACGTCTGCTGTTTCAATCAGCACCTACTGCCTCTTTATTTTTAACGACTGCTGCAATAAACCCTAGATCAATTGGGGTATAAACCCTAATTAGAGGAAAACCAACCAATTGTAGAAACCAAGATCCGGACTCAACTAGGGTATCAATAACATTGAATATGCACAGCGGAATCAATAAGAACATCAATGTTACTAATAAGGTTTTCTTTATTAATTAAAACAAAGAAACTAATACTACTAATATACACACGCTATGATCGTGTGTTAGACTCTCATTAGAGATGTCTTCTATGAAAATAAATGAAAGGATGAGTAAGTAACCCTAGACGCCATCCCTCTTTATATAATAGAGGGAGGTTACAAACCCTAGCTTACTAGAAAAGCTAACTATTACATATTAGGCCCTCATTGTTTCTTCTTTCTTCATTCTTGCTCGTGGTTTTGTAATCATCAAATCTATAATTCCCAACAGTAATGTTCGTCAGATGGGCGGTGGTCAAGGGTTTAATCCAATGGGAATGAATAACATGAGTGCTCCACAACAACAAAGGGCTCGAGTGGTTGAACAGGGTAACACTCAGAATGGGGTTAATGGTCTTCGTTGTTATAACTGTAATGAGAAGGGTCATCTGACTAATGCATGCCCAAAGCCGAGGACAAGAGGCAACGCTTATCACAAAGAGGCTTTACTCTTGGCTCTCAAGGATGAAACTGGTGGAACTCTTACCAACAAGGAACACAACTTTATGGCCAATGCAGATTCTGATGATGATATGGAGGATTTGCAGTGTCTAATGCAGCTGTAATGTTAATGGCAAACATGCAAGAACTCTACATGAGTGACACAGGCCCAGTGTATGACATTGACGGCTTGTCTCAGGTACCGGATCAAACCATATTCATCACTGATCTAATATCTCAGTCAACATCTGAATCCGACGAGGCTCAGAATGTTCAACATGAGCCGTCCACATATCATTCTGATGATACTCAACTAGATCCAGTAGTTACATTTGACGATCAAGATGACCTCCTGGTTACCATTGATAATCAAATTGACTCCGTGGTTATACTTGAGGATCTGAATAATTATCATGTTGAGACTCACATTGAACACGCTGAACCTTTGCCTAATCCAGATATTGACCTCTTACTTAAAGACCAACGATCCCGAATGGAAAAATGTTGTGAACTCAATAAACAATTAAAAAACAAAAATGCACTGTTAACCAGGGATATTGAATGCTTAAAAAGACAACTCAACATTTTTAAAACTCAAGAAAAACGTGAACAAGGTTTTGAAGTCGCTTTTGCTAAATCTTTCCAAAATGAAAAATTATTAGAACGACAGATACGTGATCTAGTCGCATCCAAGAATGCTTTGTTGTCTCAAATAGAACAACTGAAATATGATCATAAACAACAACTTAACGCTCTTACTTTGGAAACTCAAAAAGCCAAAGCCGAGTTGTTAACTTGTCAAAAATAGTTCTCTGAGTACAAAAAGCATTCCACGAAATGAATAGATAACTATCTTGAAGAAATTGTTGACTTACAGAACAAAATCAAAGAGTTTCAAAATGTTGTTTATAAACATGGTGAATCAATCACAACGATTCAAAAGTTTACTTTCAAACCAAATCCAAATGGATATGGACCGAATCTTGCTGATTACAAACCTAAGTTTTCAAATAGAACAATAAAGAATCTTTGAAGTAGAAGAACACCCTAGGAATTTGAATAAAACTCAAGTTGCACCCACTTTATATATTGCGTCTGACAAATGTAATGAACAAAGTGATGTAACGAATGCTGAATCTTTAAGTACTCTTAATGTTTTGTTTGAAGCCTCTTGTGTTAGTTGTCATAAAAGCATGTTTTCTGGATGTCATGATAGATGTGTTGCTAAAGCTATCTTGAATGGTAAGCAGAATAATAGAAAACGGAATACCTCTAGGCCCACTAATGCTTCTAAGACTGTGCTAGGTAAACCACCCTCTAGTGTTCCAACTACGAGCATTGATGTACCCATAGAACCACCTTCACCTCCTAGGAAGACCTTATCACCTAGTGCATTCACTAAGACCAAAGCTAAGACTAGTTGGAGATGGCAGAAATGGTTACATAATACACTTGAATTTAAATGGATACCTAAAATCATTGATATGTGTGTTTCTACTATAACTCTTTGGGTTCCACATCTACTTCTATTCCATCTGTAATGCAGGTGATACACATCATCCTTTGGGTTGTTGATAGCGGATGTTCCCGGCACATGACAGGCAATCTCAAACTGTTACCAAACTTTATTTCAAAGTTCATTGGCACTGTCAGGTTCGGGAATGATTACTTCGCAGCTATCATGGGCTACGAAGATTACATCAATGGCAACATCGAAATTAGCAGGGTTTATAATGTGGAAGGCCTCGGTCACAACCTCTTCTCTGTTGGTCAGTTCTGTGATGGAGATTTGGAAGTTGCTTTTAGGGAGAAAACTTGTTTCATTCGTGGTCTACAAGGAAACGATCTTATGTCTGGTCAATGCACATCAAGTCTCTATACTATTTCAATGCAAGACATGATTGCTTCATCTCCCACTTGTCTACTTTCTAAGGCTACACCTACAAAATCCTGGCTATGGCACCGTCGTCTCTCACATTTAAACTTTCAAACCATAACCAATCTTGCACGGTACAAACTTGTTGAAGGTCTCCCAAGATTTCGGTATTGTAAAGATCACCTCTGCTCAGCTTGTGAACAAGGGAAAAGCACTCGTGCTCAATTTCCTTCAAAGGTGGAACTGACTCACAGCATGTGCTTCATCTTCTTCACATGGATTTGTGTGGCCCAATGCGTGTAGGCGATTAATGGCAAATGCTACATCTTGGTAATTGTTGATGATTACTCAAGATGGACTTGGGTTTATTTTCTTCGAAGTAAAGATCAAGCTCCAGATGATCATCACCATTCTCACGAAAATTCAAGTTCACTCGGAACACGTCGGACAAATCAAAAGCAGACAAAGGAACTGTATTTGTGAATCAAACTCTTCGTGCATTTTATGAGAAAGTGGGAATTGAGCATCAAACATCTATTGCACGTACACCAGAACAAAACGGAGTTGTTGAAAGACGAAACCGTACGTTAGTGGAAGTTGCAAGAACAATGTTAATTAATGTTAAACTTCCAGATTACTTGTGGGCTGAAGCCGTGTCAATTGCATTCTACACTCAGAATCGCTCAATGATTACCAAGCAACACAACAAAACACCTTATGAGCTTATCCACAACCGTAAACCGAACCTCAAACACTTTCATGTATTTGGATCCCTTTGTTATCCGAATAATGATCGTGATGACTGATGCAGGTTTTACTGACCAGGTCTTAATATTTATAGTGTCTCGCTATACCTATGGTCTACCCTAGTGCACTAACGGCGTGTACCGGTCGCGTGTAGTGTAGTAAATGGTAAAGCCGAGGTCATCCCAAAAGCTACGTGTGTTAGATTATTACTAAGTCTAATTGTCACAGAATAATAATGGTTTCGATAGGGATTTAATTAATTAAACTACTAATGCAGAATAAAATAAAAGCAGATAAATGGATAAACGGAAATCAATAGAGGAATAATGGTGCTAACCTAGTCAATCCTCCTAGCTAGTTATGTCTCGATCACGCCTACTTCCAAT
Source organism: Chrysanthemum makinoi (assembly GCA_910596185.1). Lineage (NCBI taxonomy): Eukaryota > Viridiplantae > Streptophyta > Magnoliopsida > Asterales > Asteraceae > Chrysanthemum > Chrysanthemum makinoi. Next base: position 323,543,898 of record OU343225.1, on the reverse strand, counting down.
TACTTCTGGTGGGGTCAAATTCGAGAGGACAGCATTTGGTCAATTCGCCCTAACCTATCAGCAAAGATGCCCACGGGGAGAGAAATCAGGTATGCCGTCATAAGTCCTGTTGTTTCTGGTCCCCTAAGCCAAGTCATTAAGTACCGCTACATGCTAGATTCAAAATAGTGAGTTCCGGCGTTAGGAACTTAGAAACTACCCCAAATTCTTAAGTTCATCTAAACGATAGGTGATCGGTTGGTCAAATCGCACAAGTAGAAAGGGTCGTCAGTTGGTCATATCTTACCCTTCTTTGTCTCGATCCGCTCACCTAGGGTTAGTTGGTCATATCTCCTAGGCAATTGGCCTCTACCTCCATTCAAAACTACCGAATCAAGGGTGACTACCTAAGAACTATGCATGCATACACTTAGAAATAATTGTGCGGAAGTAAAGGTAAACGCAAACAAAAAAATTAAGGAATCATAACTAGGCTAGCACCAAAGGGTGCTTAGCCGCTCATATTAATCATGCAAATCAATTCAATATTCAAAGGTACGAAATACATGAATTGAAAGTAAAAGGAATATAAAATGCTAAAGCTTATCGTAATAGAGTGACTTCTCCCTTCGAAACAGACTCGTATGCTCCCCTAGACCTTGCCTTGAGCTTTTCCCACGTTCTCAGAGTGTTGTGTGTGGAATGGTATGATTAGAAATGCTGGAATTCGTAGGGTATTTATAGGCGGTTAAGGTTACGGCGTAACCAATAGAGGAGTTTCGCCGTATCCTTCTATTTCTTCGTAAATGCACTAGATCACGCTGGTTCAGCGTAACCTTATAAGTGGTTACGCGTAGTCTTCAATAAACTTCGGTTACGTCGTAAGTGATGCACGTATTACGGCGTAAGTATCGGCGCGTGGAGCCTCTTTTGACCTAATTGAGTTACGTTGTAACCTTTGGGAAGAGTTACGCCGTAACCTCTTGATAAGTTGGTATTCGGGTCACGTAATAGTTACTGCGCAATGTGAGAGAGGAGTCACGCCGTAACTTCTTCAAAATAGGCATACTGTGATAAATCTTTAGTAATGTTTCCATTTCCGCGTCTCTTTAGCTCCAATGCTCGTAATTTACCTGAAAGTGGAAAACAATGGAAAACAAACGTAAATCCATATAAACGATTGATGTGTTTCCCGTGTTGCAAGTTTTAAAAATTTATAAACACGATTTAACCGTCTAATACTATAAACACATACGAGCAAGTATACTCGTTCGCGATTGCAAAGGTGGGTAAGTCGAGATCGTCCCAAGGGATTTTGTGTTCGAAATTGTTTTCTAAAAAAAAGATTTGAAACAAGAAAGCTTTGTCAAGGCTTCCTCAAAAGTGATGTTATAGTGAAATTCAACAATAAGAAATATATATACTTGTGTGTAGTCTATAGGCAATCATAAGTAGTGTTCATGAAGGCTTGGTGTAAACTCTTGATGTGATGCACAAATCATAAGCAAATGATTTCCAACCATGGTTTATGTTTGTAAAAATCATTCTAAGAACAAAAACATATAGGTAATCCTTTCGGTCCTTATCCTAATGATTATCCTTTAGAAAATCCATTTGTTTGTAAAATGTTCTTATTAAACTCGTTCTTACGAATCTTTCGACCTTTTGTGATGAAAATATTTCTAGTCTTGTTTTAATAAGTAAACATGGTGGTTGTCAATCACCATATCCCCATACTAGTTTGTCACTCAACTTTTTGGAATAAAACACAAGAGAAATCCTTTCGGTCCTTTTTCTTAAAACATGTTTTACCGACAAATCAAACCAAGACTAGTATTTTTCCAACAAACTCATTTAAACAAGATCATATATACATGCATCACATATGAGAACACTAGTATGATTTCCTACATCCCAACACACAAGTATATCCAAAACTACTCCATGATAATAATAACAAAACACAAGAAATAACAAAGTAATTCCAATAACTCAAGAGAATAGAAATCCATAACAAAGTTCATAGAATACCTAAACTTTTGTAATTACAAGAACTAGAATTCATGGCTTATAGAAACCACACGCCTCCAATCACCTAGCTTAACCGTATAACTCCAAATAACCAAAACAATGGATGAGAATCGCTCTCCCACCTCCAAGACGTTCTGAGTGAATACTAAACTTTTAGGATGAATAAAATGGTTGGTAATAGTTTTGGTGTAAACTATTACACTTTGGGTTGTGTCACACCTAGTAAACTAAGTCTAGGTTCAATATATAGCCAAAGTAACTTGTCTAACTGGCCAAAAACGTTCCCAACAAGTTAATATCAAGAAATGATCGGCCTACAATGATTATGGGGAGTTAAGGCAACATTAAATGCAACTTTGTATAACGCGGCCATGCAACCGGATCGGTTTTCAGCAACCGGATCGGTTGCCGTTTGACCATTACTGAGCGGATCCGGTTACGGGTCACGACCGAATGGTTGAGTGTTGTATTTTTGACTTTTGTTGACTTTCTTGATTCATGCCTCACTCTTTGCTCTTCGATGATTTCCAAGGCAAAACTTGATCTTTCCTTTCTGTAGATACTTAGAAATCATTGCGCTTCCTAATCATTGAGTCCAAAAGCTTTTTTGCTCGACTTTCTTCCTTGGGAATCTTCCAAATGTGCATAAAAACTTCATTTATTCATCATTTGTGATACCTAGCTACATATACATACACAATACGAATCTTTTGCACTTTTGCAACAATTATGACTAAATATAGCCAATTATCATGCACAAAACCAACAATAACGCTACTAAAAACATGTTCATTTTAGGCGTTATCAAATTTCCACACACTTAAGTTCTACTCGCCCTCGAGTAGGTCTAACATTTGCAAAAATCGAATTCAATGGTCTTGACACCGTGGTTCCAAAAAAATTTAACAATCATCCCAAAAGAGATAATCATTAATTTTCTTTTAATATGTGAAAAACTTTAAAAATGAACCAAACACTTTAGATAACATAACTAGAACACCTCATGAATGATTTTAAGAATTCACTCAACACTCATATATTGGTGGGTATATGTAAATCACTCAATGCCTAGTCATGATCAATGCTTTTTACCATAAGCTTGTACAAGTATCAAGACAAAGAAAATAAATTCATCAAAGAGGGCTTTTATTCGGGTTATATCGTTTAGGCTACGGGTTTATAAAAGGTATGGATAAGGCATGGGATGGTTTATTAAATTGGTGTTAAAAATAAAAGTCAAGTCTAAACCTCCATGTTGCTAGCTATCACACAAACCACAATCCCGAAAATGATTATTTCTCCTCTTCACATATCGATCTCCAAATATATATCACGTCTTAGCACATTGGCTAATCGATATCTCAAACATACTTCTTCTTCCTTCATCTATATAAAAATAATATAGCACATTGGCTATAATGATTTTTTTGTTTTTTTGTTTTTTTGTTTTTTTTTAACAAGTTCCCCTACACTTAGTGTAAGCATACATCACAAAAAATACAAATGAGAAAGACGTCTCCTTCATCTTTGTTGGAGAATGGTACACACTATAGACAAAGTGTAGCTTCTTCATAATCATAAAAACAATCCAAGACTCCAAACAACTAGGAACAAACCAATAGACATGACAAGGGTTGGCTAAGGTTTAAAGTGTAAAATCTTTTTGTATTTTTCTGGATTTAACAAATGAAAAGATTGGCTCAAAAGGTGTAACTAAGGGTATCTAGTGCTAAAGATGAGCACTAACAAATGGGTCCATATAAGGGTGGTTAACTAACCAATGTGGTTAGCTAATAATCATAAGATGTAAAATGGAAGGCCATTTGGGTTAAATCCTACGATGCCTCTTATCACTTGAACATATTTTTATTACTCGAGAGTGATTTTAACCGTCATGCATAACTAGTACAAGTTCTAGAATCGACATAATCACCGGCACACTCATAGCAAATATAAAACAAAAGATGTGTTTTATACAAAAAGAAACCTCACAATTAAGTGGAAAAAGGCTATAATGCGCGCTAGAAAATGCTATCGAATACAAAATGAATTACTTCCGTAATTTGGTTCAAATCAAAAAAATTTCAAAAACATCATTTTACCATTGAAATACCCAAGTTGTTTTTAATATATCCCAATAATGTGAAAACAACTAGACAATCAAGGGCGAATTCCTTCTAATAACTTGCATCCAAAAGTTATCTAAAAAATAATAAAAGCTAAAAATTAAAAATGCGTATCATTTTTCCTATTTTCTTCCCTCCCCCATACTTAAGTTTTGCATTATCCTCAATGTAATAAAAATGAACTTCAAAGTAAAGAAAATGGGAAAAAGAAATAGTCAAAAGATACCACGGGATAGAATATGCAATACGCATATTGGGTCATAAGAAAGCATGTGAGTTATCCAACTCCAAATATTTGACCATCAATAAGCTTCCGACACATCCATCCTGCAAACAAAACTGCAATACACAATACACAAACAAAACAAAATAAAACAATCCAAATGCTACTAAAAACAAAATAAAACAAAGTATGATAATCATCCTAGAGAAATAGTTAAGAGATAGAGATAATATTGTTTAACATATGATAATCATTGTTTTTGAAACCATAAATCACGAATGATCCACGATCATATCCATGTTCTTAAAGGCATTACGTCGAGTTCCTCTGATAATCCTGTGAGCTTCCCACTTCCTTCTTCTCTCAATTGAGCAAATCCTTCAGCTTCCGTACGTCCTGGTATAACTGGCTCACTAAACAAAACCATTTCCATAGGGTTGAATAAACCAAGGCTTCTTGAAATCTTAGTAATCAAGTGTCCCCCACAAATATAGTTAACGCTTCCGAATGCGGCCCTTTGATGTAGGTACTTGGCAATCAACCACGCTACATTTAGCGATCTTAACGGATGTCTTTCCTCAAAAGCAAATAGTACCCATAAATCATCCTCCAAAATTCTATCCACACTATGTGCCCCGTGTAATAGAGATTCGACTACTATCTTATGAAATACTTGCAAGAGTGGTTTTCTAATCGATGAAACCCTACTTTCTCCATAGGTTAGCTTACTTTCCGAACTTATTTTCTTCCAAAACTTGTTTTCATCAAATCCTTCTTCTCCCTATCACTCAACATGATTATGTATTTAAAATCCCGATTTCTCAAATCTTCGTCCGAATATAATCCTAACAAATTTCCAAAATCCCATAATGTGACAACATGTTCTTGACCACCTAACTGGAAAGTTATACACTTGTCCGAGCAAACCCTGCTGTTGTAACATTTGGCTTCATTTCAAGGGAACACAGAAATTCTAAACACCATTATTTATAAATAGGCTCATTGATGTTGAGAGCTCTCTTCCACATTTGGTTAGAATTTGTTTGTTCCATAATGTTCTTATCAACAACCTATCTTCTAAAATTTCATGGCGCCCAAACCCCCAATACTTCCCAACTAACAATCCGGGTTGGTAAATTTCCTTTCCTCAATAGATAATAAAGTGTCATTGAGATGTTTTCGGCGATCATGATTCTCTCCATTCAAAGAAGATTTGGGTGGCATTCTGGATTGGCATTTCATCTTTCTTCTTTTCGCCCCCCTCTAGTTCGTGACGCGATCCCTTTTCCTAAGACATTCTTCACAACATAATCAAATTGGATTAGCCGTTAGAAACATGCAATATTATTGTAGAAACCACAAATATAAGCCAATATAAGAGTGTTAGAACAAACGGGAAGGTCCATGGAAGCCTCTAAGGTCCACTTCAAAATTTTGAAAAAATCCAACCGAACTTGGAACCGGATTCGGTTGCGGGGCAATCAATCGGTTACACCTAATGGCCAACTCCAACCGTCGGTTTGCTACAACCAAATCGGTTCTTATCCGCATAAGGCTTTTCCTTCTAATCCATTACCCACTCGATTCTTCTAAATCCAATCCACTCCTAGACTGCATTCTAACATCAACAATGATTTCTACATCCTCAAATTACTCTAAATTTGCTTTCCAAACCTCCAATCATCACACATTCATCAACTTAGAACTCAACAACTAAGACCACAACTCTTAAATTACTAGTTCTAATCAACAATGTGGCATCTATTACTCATTAAAAACGCATCATCTACCACTAGGAATCACCAATTGCAACTTAACTTGATTCAATGGCATAACCTAATTAAATCCGAAAATTCAATCATCTAATACTCATTCCATGTTGAATCAATCACTACAATTCTTTTTGCAATGCATTCCTATATCAATTACCCACTTAATCCTAAAATATTATAACTTAATTCGAATTATATCAAAACCCCCAAATTAATGACCTAATTTGCAATTCGAATCAAATGCTCTAATTAAACCTCAATTGAGTTAATTGAATGCAGATGCTTACTTGTTTGGGTGCCATGATGATCTTCCACAACTTAAACAATCTTCAATTGGTCGAATTTTGCAAAACCCAGTTGGAGGATTAGTGTGTGTGTTTTTTTTTGGAAAAAGTGAATTTTTGGTATATATACTTGTATGCAACCGGTTCAGTCATGGACACAACCGTTTCGGTTTGCATTTTTGCCAAATTTTGCATTTTTCTCGTTACTTAGGCATTTGACCTTCCAAGCAACAATTGTTTACTCAAAAACCCATTAAAGATGCACACAACATTCATCCACCATTTGGAAATTTCAACAATCATCCAATCTCAAAACTCAAATCATCATACTCAAAAACTAAAACTAAAACTAAAACTCATAATCATTAACCAAATAACCTCAACATAATAATAAAGATAAAAATAAAAAAAACAAGAAATCCTAAATACATAAAATTAAAAAGAAGTTCATGAAATTCAAGCAAACAATTGCTTGTTTATTATGGTGCCTCGTTTCTCCTTAGAATTCCTCGAAATACTCATGTCTTAAGATGTCCTCACTTAGAAATTTCCCGGTCAATTTACGGTATGTTTCATAAGTTTTGAACTTCCTTATGAATCTTCTCCCATCCGGACATAGTATATCAAATTTGACGTGCCACTCTCCATCCCCATTTTGTCTCTTGTAAATGCCCGACCCCTCAGGTCTCCATTCCAAATTCTTGAGTTGAACCGGTAAAGAACCTAAGAAATCGGTTAGCTTCTTGTAAACTATGATGTTTTTGAATGGATTGTAAAATGCTTCCACCGCTAGTGTGCGTTCCATCTCATCCTCAATATCAAAGTATGGTGGAGCTAGTGGTCCATACATCGGGTTTCCTTGGACATCACGTCCTATTTCAAAACAAGTCAAGTCCTCGTCCGCTTCCATCAATTCTAAATCTTCCATGAATTCCAAAAATGGTCCCCTTGGTTTGGGATAATAGGTTTTTTTCGAGATCCCATCATCGATAGTCATCATTACCTCTACCCATGTCTATGATTGCACCACATGTGCGTAGGAATGGTCTTCCTAATAGAAGTGGCAAACTATTATCAACCGGAATGTCTAGGACTAGAAAATCAGCCAAGTATGGTTGATAACCAATTTGAACTCTTACGTTTTTCACCTCCCCCATTGCTTTTGCTTGGGAATTATCCGCCATGGTAAGTTTCGAATGATTTGGTTGCGGCTTACTAAGACCCAACGTCTTAAATAATGGATAGGGCATAACATTAACACTTGAACCCGTATCGGCTAAGGCATAAACTGGTGTAGTCCCATTCACTTTAATTGGCAAAACTAAATTTCCCGAATCTATCTCCTTACGTGGCATACCTCTAAACAAAATCCTATCTCTATCCTCCTCCGATAGATTTTTATCCTCCAATCTTGCTCTTGCTAGCATCACCGCATCTAGTTTCTTACGGTGAGAAACGTAATCTTGTAGTACCTCAATCACCGGATTTTTCTCATTTAGCTCAAGAAACTTTTGTTCAAGGTTTTCCAAAATAGCTTTTTTGTTCGTGGTTAAAGGTTTGAAAGTGTTTGATGTAGTAGGTGAAGGTGTGTAATCATTTTTGTTGGTGGATGTGGTAGGAGTTAATTTGTTGGATGAGGTTTTCTTCCTATTTGCCTTCCCCATCTTCATTGACTTACATCTTCCTTTTTCCATATTAGCACATAATTCCACAAGCATCGTTCTCCTTTTTCCTTCTTCCAAATTGGTGATATTGATCCTCATTTCTCCCAAAGCAAAATCAACTTGGCACTTGGTTGTTACAAGAAAATCTCTCCCAAAACATACATTGGGTTCATCAGCGTTCCCTTCTTCCAAGACAACAAAATCTGTTTAAAAAATGTGACCATGAATGTTAACCTTAAGATTCTTAACCATGCTTCTTCCGTATGCTTCGTAATCCAAACGTACATGACCAATTTGATCAAGAACTTTCTCCACAATGTAATTTTCACCATAAGCCATGTTAAGTTGCGCGTCCCAAGCACTCACCCCTTCTACACTACAAGGTGTTCCGAACCTCATAAGTGGCGAATCATACTCCGTTAAAAGTGCTTGTGTGAATACCACAACTCTTCCCTTCTTAGGAAGTTGAACTTTGTTTTCACCCGTTTCTTCCATACTAACCGTATCAATTCCCAAATCTTTCTTACTTCCTTCTAAGATATCTCCAATCTTCTCTAATGAACTTTCGGTGTCTTTGAACATCTCATCCAAGTTACGAAGGTATTCCGAAATTCCGCTTAAACTATCCATAATAACTAGCTAATCAAGACAAAACAAAAATCCAAATCATTAGCGTTAGAGTTAGTAGAAACAAAAGCAAACTATAGAAACATATACTAAACAAGTAAATACACTTAACAAAACTGAAAACATAAGTTAACACTCAAAATTTAAAAAGTAGAAAAAATTTTAACGAGAGCTCCAACCGGATCGGTTGGCTCACCAACCGATTCAGTTGGTGGTAAACTACTAAACCCAAATGTCCAACCGGATCCGGTTGCGGGTGGCAACCGTCGGTTGGATCAATATAAATTAAAAAAAAAAATTAAAAATAAATTAAAACTATTAAGTGTACTAAAAACTCTTAATTAGTTGAGACTCCTCATAATCCTTATTTAATTAATTAATTAATCTATGCTATTAAATGAAAACTATATTAACTACTCATTAAAACTACTCATAAAGATTACTAAAACCATAAAACTGAAAATTAACTATATCTAATCATAAGTAGGGCTGAGCATCGGGCCGGATCCCGACTCGACCCGCCCGTCCAACTATACCGAATCCCAATTAGCAGCTAGAACCTCAACGAATCCCGACCCATAGTCGGTTGCGGTCAGTCGGATTAAGTTTAGTCGGTTCAGTCACCTTCCGCTTGCTTTTTCACGGTTTTTGCCGTCCGTCCCACCCGAGTCGAGAAGGGAAAACAACAACGAGTCCCGCCCCGAGTTGCAGTCGGTGGAATCGGTTTTATTCGAAATTGTTGTGGAATTTTCGGTCGGAATGCTCACCCTTAATCATAAGTATTAAGACAATAATTAATCTAAAGATTAATAAACTAAAAATAACTAAAATAAAGAAAAACTATAAATCTAAGAAAACATAAACAATCAAAGATATAATCAATGAAAATCAAAAATGACAAGAATTAATCTAAAAACTATAACACAAATCACTGAATAAACTTAAAACTATGAAATCGAAATACAAAAAATAAATCCGAGAGCACTTCGCAACCAAGATATCGGTTAGCTTGACAATATTTTTTTACTCACTTTAAATTCAATTTCAAAACTACCAATTTTACAGAAAATAAACAAAATCAAAATGCTTAAATCAAAATCCAAATCAAAATCCCGGCAGCGGCGCCAAAAACTTGATGTGTTTCCCGTGTTGCAAGTTTTAAAAATTTATAAACACGATTTAACCGTCTAATACTATAAACACATACGAGCAAGTATACTCGTTCGCGATAGCAAAGGTGGGTAAGTCGAGATCGTCCCAAGAGGATTTTGTGTTCGAAATTTTTCTAAAAAAAAGATTTGAAGTAAAGCTTTGTCAAGCTTCCTCAAAAGTGATGTTATAGTGAAATTCAACAATAAAAAATATATATACTTGTGTGTAGTCTATAGGCAATCATAAGTAGTGTTCATGAAGGCTTGGTGTAAACTCTTGATGTGATGCATAAATCATAAGCAAATGATTTCTAACCATGGTTTATGTTTGTAAAAATCATTCTAAGAACAAAAACATATAGGTAATCCTTTCGGTCCTTAACCTAATGATTATCCTTTAGAAAATCCATTTGTTTGTAAAATGTTCTTATTAAACTCGTTCTTACGAATCTTTCGACCTTTCGTGATGAAAATATTTCTAGTCTTGTTTTAATAAGTAAACATGGTGGTTTTCAATCACCATATCCCCATACTAGTTTGTCACTCAACTTTTTGGAATAAAACACAAGAGAAATCCTTTCGGTCCTTTTTCTTAAAACATGTTTTACCGACAAATCAAACCAAGACTAGTATTTTTCCAACAAACTCATTTAAACAAGATCATATATACATGCATCACATATGAGAACACTTGTATGATTTCCTACATCCCAACACACAAGTATATCCAAAACTACTCCATGATAATAATAACAAAACACAAGAAATAACAAAGTAATTCCAATAACTCAAGAGAATAGAAATCCATAACAAAGTTCATAGAATACCTAAAATTTTGTGATTACAAGAACTAGAATTCGTGGCTTATAGCAACCACACGCCTCCAATCACCTAGCTTAACCGTATAACTCCAAATAACCAAACAATGGATGAGAATTGCTCTCTCCAACCTCCTAGATGTTTTACAGTGAATACTAAACTTTTGGGATGAATAAAATGGTTGGTAATAGTTTGGTGTAAACTATTACACTTTGGGTTGTGTCACACCTAGTAAACTAAGTCTAGGTTCAATATATAGCCAAAAAGTAACTTGTCTAACTGGCCAAAAACGTTCCCAACAAGTTAATATCAAGAAATGATCGGCCTACAATGATTATGGGGAGTTAAGGCAACATTAAATGCAACTTTGTGTATGCTGCGAGCCATGCAACCGGATCGGTTTCCGCGGCAACGGATCGGTTGCCGTTTTGACCATTCATAGCCGGATCGGTTACGGGTCCGCGACCGAACGGTTGAGTGTTGTATTTTGACTTTGTTGACTTTCTTGATTCAGCTGCCTCACCTTTGCTCTTCTTTGATGATTTCCAAGGCAAATTTGATCTTTCTTCTTTGTGGATACTTAGAAATCATTGCGCTTCCTAATCATTGAGTCCAAAAGCTTCCTTGCTCGACTCTTCCTTAGGAACCTTCAAATGTGCAAAAACTTCATTTCTTCATCATTTGTGATACCAGCTACATATACATACACAATCGCATCTTTTGCACTTTTGCCTTGATTATGAGTAAATATAGCCGATTATCATGCACAAAACCAATAATAACGCTACTAAAAACATGTTCATTTTAGGCGTTATCAATGATATAAATAACGAGCATTATCGGGGGAAATTGACACTTAATATTCAGGACTATTTGATGTTATCAAATATCCCCATAAAATCTACTTGCCCTCAAGTAGATGTTAGAATAGATTCCTAAAAGATATCTCCCAAAACCTGGAAAATATGTTTACAAATCCTTATGCTAGAATAAAACAAAGCGAACACCTCACGAAAGGGGAACAAACACTCAAATCTCTCAACTATTCTAAGTGTCAATTTCGGGGTAGATACTCCAATGCATACAGTCATAGCATGTGTTCTATCATAAACGGCGGTTACAAAAATATTCACCACTAGAGTTAAGAGCTAAACAATTCTGAAGGCAATATGGGTAGACATGACAAAGGTTAAGGGGACCGTCATTACTACCATGTCACTGGCCCGAAGTGAATAAAATCAATGATACATGACCAAATCCATGGCCAAGACACAAGATTGCTTTCCATTTGCATCACTGAACCGCTTCATGACTAAAAGGGTAGGATAAGACATGGGATGTATAATTGGTGTAAAATGAAAAAAAACAAGCGGTAGTCTAATCTATAAGCAAGTCATCACCACTTCTGACCGCCCAAAGTTCAAAGCTTAGAGTCTAGAAACGGATCATGAAATGCAAGGTATATGTCATTAGAGGCGTCATGAGGCACTACCTTTTCTTCTTTTAGGCGGCATAAGTTCCAACTACAATCTTCAAATGTGGCCGAGGTGGCCTCCTCGATACTAATCAATAAAGCTCATACAATAGTGCTTATAACATCGCACTTTACAATATCATAACTCAATCAACTTATATATATATATATATATATATATATATATATATATATATATATATATATATATATATATATATATATATATTGTTTTTCGAATCATCATCATTTTTTTTTCAACATAACATAATAACATAACATCCCCCCACTTGATATGAACAATGGGAATTCGGGGGGGTCTTCAATGATCTTCATAAATGTTGTCGATGAAAGCGTAATTTCTAAACCTTTCCACTCGAACCTTGAACTTAGGCAAATGATGACTTCCCAATCACAAATAAAGACTACAGGGTAGGCTAAGGTGTATAGGTGTAACGAAACAATATATTGGGTTGACAAAATGAAAGGAATGGCTCAGAAGGGTTTATCTAGGGTATCTTGCACTAAGGTGGAGTGCAACAAAGGGTTTCACATGGGGTCAGAAGTCGGGTGACTAATCGATAGACTCACAATGGTAGGCTGTTTGGGTAATAATCCTAAAATATTGCCTTCTAAAGCGAAAAGAGTCCAAATACATCAAACCTATCAACATACCTCGTCTATGGTCTCGAAATGATGCAAAGGACAAGTTCTAAAGTTTACAAATACCGAGCACACTCATAATTTGGTGGATTTTGGGGTAAAATATTAGAAACAGATAAGGCTAATCTCACCATGTAATGTCAAGGGTTGTATGTGCTTGGCTAAGGTCTAATCTAGTTAGGTTAGGAAAAACATGTCAAAATTTTAAAAATGGCATAATTTTTCAAAATAAACTAGAAAAATGAGGGGCGACATAAAGTTCAAGAGATAATTCTACTCCATTCCCACAGCACTTGATTGTACAAAGTCCTTTTGGACTAGGCATTAAAATAAAGGTGAAGAGAGGTAGAATTAGGCGAGAACTTCCACAATTTGCTCCAAAGAAGAAGGCCCACGAAAAGAACCGTTACTTAGCCTTCGTTTAAGCGTCATGAGCAAACTTCAATCCACAAATCACAATCTGACAAGCATAATTCTAAAAGAAAAAATGAAAAGAAATGAAAACAAATCTAACTCACTTCGAAGGAATCACGGTTTGCATTAGCCAATGCAACAAGCCTTTAAACCACTTGTTGTCCCAAGTGGACAGTGAAGTCGTGAGGGTTTACATGGAACACACCCTAAAGTTCATTTAAAAACTAATACAGGTTCTTGTGTTTTAAAATAGAAGATTTAAGCGAGGAAAGTTATGTGCATTAACTACAATGAGAGAGTTACGCCGTAGCGGCAAAACACTGTATGAGGTTGCCAAGCGAGTAGTTACTGACATAACCGAGATGGTGATACGCCGTAATGGTAATACATCAAGAATTCAGTACTAAAATGTTTAGTTACGGCGTATCACCCAAGATGAGTTACTGGCAAGTAACTGCGATCAGAATCAACAGCTGCCAGTATTAGTTCTCGTTTCCTGCAAAATGGTTAGAAAACCTGACCAAAGCGAGAAGGAAATAAAAACAAAGAAAGGGATAATTCGGTTGTCTCCGAAAGAGCACTTTCTTTATTAGCAGTCTTAAGTTAGACTGGAGCCGGGGGGCTCTAGCCAGGGGCCTTGGGCTTGCCCCACTTCTTCAATATCATTCATCAAATTATGTCTCATCCATGCAACATTAGAGGTTCGGAGTATTCAATGGTTTTTTGATTTTCGGACTTTACAAAATTTCTCTTCGGTCCCGGTGGTAGCGGTAAATTCATATTTTTAGGCAATAATTGGAGGTGGTTTTGTAAGGAATCCATGGAGTTTGCACCTCCTTTGTTCGTAAACGCCGTCATGAATCGGTGAACTCCTCATTTCCTTGCAACTCAAGGTAATCTGGGATCCCTTCAATATCATCGTCATCGGTGTGTCCTTGAACCGTTCTTCATCGAAAGATTCTCCACTAGAACGCGCTTGCATTCTTCTTTATCATTACTAACCAAGTCTTTGTCATTGTCAATTGTTATTTCACTCGTATTGTTGAGACTTTTGTCGTTTGAATTTTCTCGATCCATGTATTCCTTCCAAATCTTCTCTTTGGTTAATGTGTCCACATGTCCATACTTAATTTTCACCCAACTATCGAATCCTAAGTTGTCCATTGAGCAAACTCGTTCTCTCCTCATCATTGGTTGAGGACCAAAAGAACTCATCTTTTCCTATTCTTCCAGAGCTTTGCTTCCCTGTTACACATGTCATCATCACGGGGTTGCATGCGTCCATAAAATTCGGAGATTTTCTCTTTCACACCGATGAACTGCGTAATTCCTTGTTTTCAGTTTCACTTAAATGCTTATCCGTGTTGTTTATATCATCATTAGCCTCTTCCTTTTTTCTGAATGTGCTCTTAAATCAATTTTAGCTTCTTAAGAAGATTTGGATCGATCTTAGCATCCCCAAATTGAATTAGCATACCAATCTTTAAAGGCTAAGTCACCGAATTTTATACAATGTCTTTCCGCGCTCATGAGGGCATGTCCATTCTTCCTTTCTTTCATTGTCTCCGCCATTGCAATACTCGTGAAAGGGGCTGCATGTAGGCCATGCTCTTGTGGTCTCCTCCGGTTAATATGACAGAACACCTGATGAGTTATAAGTGGCTCTTCTTCATCTTCATGGAGAGTTTTTGAGTCTTTCATGATCGAATAAGCAGTCCATAAAACTTGTTGTTCTTGGTTCTCTCTTTGTCATTACCTCCATCACAAGTTTTGTTTCTATGATCACATGAAGCCCATAGGTCAAACGAGTCCCCCTTAGTTACTGGTATGGCCTTGCACCAGTGATATCTTTTTTTTGATGGTGATAAAGGAAATAGGTTAATATCGTGGGACCAATCACCGATTGATTCGAGTCTCGATTCACCTATATCAAGGAATGCTGCGCCCATGTATCAGTTACCGATTCTGTGATGGCGAGATTCTGTTGCAGTAATTCATTAGAGTGGATTTCCTCAGTATTCTTCACAACCCCGTTGTATTTGTCAAACACGCAGAGTTCACGCCGTAACTCATTAGGCATGTTACGGCGTAACTCATATATGTCGGCGAAATCACCCCTAAATCCGTATCATTGACTGAACTTTAGAGTTATCATCGGAAAAAATCATATACATTCCATAGCGGTTTAGATCCTTCAGGTTTATCATTATTCCTCCTTACTTTTCAACGAGCTTCATCACCATGGATTCTAGGTTTTTCAGAGTTGAGTCGTGCTTGAAAGTTTTACAACCGATGTTTTCCTGAATTCCTTCACACCACTCATCTTGCTCCTTTTGTCTTTGAGTTGAATTTTCCAGAACTTATTAATTGTTTCCTCAAGACGGGCTTTCTTTCTCCATAAGGCCCATGATTGTAATTTCCATGATAACCATTACTATTTCGATTATCTCCGTAAAATGGTCGATTTTCTCCATACTTAGCTTCTTTAATATTCTCCCGTCCACATGAGGACAATTTTTCGTAAGATGTCCTCCTCCCGCAGTTTCACAACCTACTTGGATGGCATGAACGGTTTCTCAGATTTCAAACATATCTCGACCGAGATTTTCAATTTACTTGCTATTGCTGCAATTCGTCAAAACTTCCATACTTGGTTTCTTTTACTCCCACACGTCGTGCCGGTTTTTTTAAGTGGTCTGTATTTTTTGAATGGCTTCAATTGCAGTGTATGAGTCATGTTTTGGGATAGGTCCTTGATTGTCCAACATTTGCCTTGTAGTTACGTTTATTCCTTTGTAGAAAATATTGACCTTCAGGCGTTTATTAGATCATTGGTAGGACACTTGTACGAAAGATCGTTGTATACATCCCAAGCTTGATACAGAGTTTCGATGCGTCTTCTTGTTTGAAATTATGGATCTCCAAAAGGCGGTTAGAAATCTTCGATGGCGGCAATATCTTTGAATAAAGTGTTTCTTTAGAAGCGCCCAGTAGTAATGCTTGCCCCGGCGGGCAATCTTTCGATCCATCTTCGCTTTGCTCCGGTAAGGGTCATCGGAATACCCTAAGCATACGCAGCATCATGAGACACGCTGAGGAATGTTGAAAGAAAAGGGCTAGCGATGTATAGGACATTTTCAACGTGCTCATATCGTCTTAAGTCCTGTTTTTTGAAAAGGGTTAGCCTTGAAACTCCCTCATAAATTGGTCTTTAATTTGAAAGCGAACATCCGCTTCGATTGCCGGTCTTACGAGACGCGGCCCTTGTTCCTTCACTTGTCAACGCCAAGTATTCCTCAAGAGTGAGGTCATCGATGTTAACAACTTCCATGGTTGTACTGAAAACTTGAAATATGATCGAGAGAAAAGTTTAAAAATGAAATGAAAGACTTAATATCAATCCTAATATAGCTCCCAGGCAGCGGCGCCAAACATTTGATGCAGGTTTCTTGATCAGGTCTTAATATTTATAGTGTCTCTCATATACCTATGGTCTACCCTAGTGCGGCTAACGGAAGTGTACGTTCGGCGTGTAGTGTAGTAAATGGTAAACCGAGGTCGTCCCAAGAGCTATGTGTGTTGGATTATTACTAAGTCTAATTGTCACGGAATAATAATGGTTTGATAGGGTTTAATTAATTAACGATTAATGCGGAATAAAATAAAAGCGGATAAATGGATAAAGGGAAATCAATAGAGGAATAGTTGTATAACCTAGTCAATCCTCCTAGCTAGTTATGTCTACGTCTACACTACTTCCAATTACTTGGTGGGTCAAATTAGAGGACATCATTTGGTCAATTCGCCTAACCTATCGAACCAAGATGCCAGCCACAGAGAAATCAGCGGCGATGCGTAAGAATCCCCATTGTTCCGGTCCCCTAAGCCAGTCATTAGGTACCGCTACATGCTAGATTCAAAATAGTGAGTGCGGCCCGTTAGAACTTAGACACTACACCCCCCCCCAATTCTTAAGTTCATCCAAGCGATAGGTGATCATTGGTCAAATAGCACAAGTAGAAAGTGCGTCGGTTGGTCATATCACCCTTCCCGTCTCAGTCCGCTCACTACAGAATCGTTGGTCATATCTCTAGGCAATTGGCCTCTACCTCCATTCAAAACTACCGAATCAGGGTGACTACCAAAGATATGCATGCATACACTTAGAAATAATTATGCGAAGTAAAGGTAAAGCAAAACAAAAGCAATTGGGGAATCATTAGCAGGCTTTAGCACCAAAGGGTGCTTAGCTAAATAATCATGCAGAGTAATTCAATATTCAAAGATGCGAAATACATGGGTAGTAAAGGAATATAAAATGCTAAAGAAGCTTATGTGTGGGTGACTTCTCCCTTGAGAGCAGCTCCGGTATGCTCCCCTAGACATGCCTTGAGCTTTTCCCACGTTCTCAGAGTGTTGTGTGTGGAATGGGATGATTAGAAATGTTGGAATTCGTGGGGTATTTATAGGCCATGTCTGGTACGACGGCGTAACCAATATAGGAGTTAAGCCGTAACCTTCTATTTCTTCGTAAATGCACTAGATATGCTAGTTACGGCGTAACCTTATAAGTGGTTACGCCGTAGTCTTCAATAAACTCGGTTACGTCGTAAGTGATGCAGTAGTTACGGCGTAAGTATCAGCAGCGTGGAACCTCTTTTGACCTAATGGAGTTACGTCGTAACCTTTGGGAAGAGTTACGCCGTAACCTCTTGATAAGTTGGTATTCTAGGTCACGCAATAGTTAGGGCGTAATGTGAGATAGGAGTTACGCCGTAACTTCTTCAAAATAGGCATACTATGATAAATCTTTAGTAATGTTTCCATTTCCGCGTCTCTTTAGCTCCAATGCTCGTAATTTACCTGAAAGTGGAAAACAATGGAAAACAAGCGTAACTCCATATAAATGATATAAATAACGAGCATTATCGGGGGAAATTTATACTTAATATTCAGGACTATTTGATGTTATCAATGACTTTGGTAAGCTCAAAGCCAAAGCTGACATTGGAGTCTTCGTAGGATATTGTGAAAATTCTAAGGGTTTCCAGATCTGGAATCGTCGAACAAGGGAGATTATGGAAACGATTCATGCCAATTTCGATGAGCTTACTGAGATGGCTTCTGAGAATAACAGCTTGGAACCCGGTCATAACCGTTTAAAATTCCCTCAAACCCAATCATCAGCTGAACCCAGTTTACGTCTAACTCGACATCAAATGGAACAGCTATTTGCTCCTCTGTTTAGTGATGATATTGATGAATGTGCTCCATGTGTATCC
Organism: Chrysanthemum makinoi; assembly: GCA_910596185.1. NCBI lineage: Eukaryota > Viridiplantae > Streptophyta > Magnoliopsida > Asterales > Asteraceae > Chrysanthemum > Chrysanthemum makinoi. Next base: position 323,525,389 of record OU343225.1, on the reverse strand, counting down.
AATGTTTCCGCTGCTCAACCTGATCAAACTCCAATACCTGATACACCTACTACAACAACTACTGTTGAGGAAGCACCACCAGTTGATTCTACAACCATAGTTGAACAAACCGCATCCAACGACGTTGAACCAGCTGATGATGTTCTGAACAATGAAGTACCCCCACCTGCAGATGTTGATCCAAATGCGTTCTTCAACCCGTTTGCTAATGAACTGCTGCCCGGTGTTACGGAATCATCTACAAGCCATTTGAATCCTCCCAATCTCGAATGTATATCAACATCAACCTTCCATACATCGTTGGACTAAAGACCATCCTCTTGAGAACATTATTGGTAACCCGAATCAACCAGTCGTAACAAGACAACGTCTTTACACAGACGATGAACATTGCATTTATGCACTCACCGCTCTGCCAATCTGAACCTACAAACATTAAAGATGCAATGACAAAAGACAACTGGATTGAATCCATGCAAGAAGACCTCAATCAGTTTAAACATCTTGAAGTATGGGAATTGGTTGAAAGACCAACAGGGTCTTCGTCCTTGTTCTCAAATGGATTTGGAAAACAAATTGATGCTGAAGACCGTAATCGAAAAAAAGTCACGCCTGTAGCTAAGGGTTATAGACGGAAGAGGGTATCAACTTTGAAGAATCATTCGCTCCGTTGCTCGTCTTGAGGCAGACGGATTTTTCTAGCGTTTGCGCTCACACGAACATCACGTCTTTCAGATGGATGTCAAACCGCTTTCTCAATGGACAACCGAAAAGAAATGGTCTATGTTAGCCAGCCGTAGGATTTGTTGATCCATATTTCCCTAATCATGTCTACAAACTGAAGAAGGCTCTCTACGGTCTCAAACAAGCCTCTCGGGCGTGGTATGATAAGTTATCATCCTTTCTCGACGCCAATAAGTTCGCCAAAGGTTCGGTCGAACCCTACACTTTTCATCAGATATCCGGGGCACACATTTTAATTGTTCCAATCATGTGGATGACATCATTTTTGGTCAACACATCTAAAATACTCAACAACATTTTTCAAAACTCATTAAAAAACATTTTGAAATGTCCATGATGGGTGAACTTACGTTCTTTCTAGGATTGCAAGTTCATCAATCACCCGTGTATTTTTCTAAGTCAATCTAAATATGCCCTTGAAATTTTAAACAAACATGGAATGACAAGTTGTGATACCTATGCCACCCCAATGGCACATACCAAGAAGCTGGACGCTGATTTGCATGGGAAATTGGATGACCTTACCAAATACCGTAGTATCATTGGGTCTCTCATGTATCTAACAGCCAGCAGGCCTGATATTGTCTTTGTTGTATATCTTTGCTCCCGTTATCATTCGAGACCAACTGAAACTCACCACTCTGAGGCTAAAAGAATCCTCCGATACATCAAGGGAACCATTAACATGGGGATCTGGTATCCGAAGGATTCTGGTTTTGAGGTAATAGCTTTTTCGGACGCCGATCAGCAGGTTGCTTAGATTCTGAAAAAGTACTTGGAGCACACATTTCTTGTGATAAACCGGTGTCCAGCAATCAAAGAAGCATATTGTACATCATTTGTCCTCACTGAGCAGAATATGTAGCCATGTCGGCGTGTTGTGCTCAAGTCATTTGGATGAGACAACACTCAAAGACTATGGTTACGTATTTACAGATCCGATTCTGCGACAATCGAAGTGCTATTGCGATCTCGTGCAACTCTTTTCAACATTCAAAATCAAAGCACATCGATCTTCGATATCATTTCATCAAGATCACGTGGAAAGGGTACCGTTGAATTATACTTTGTGGGTACTGAATACCAACTGGCAGATCTTCTCACCAAAGCCTTAGCCCTTGCTAGGTTTAATGAGTTGGTCCATAGCCGGATTGGTACATGCGGTGGTGTTGACTCCGAGGAACTGGATGAACTCTTAAAACATTCTTAAAAACCAGTCAAACACCAAAACCTCTTTTTGTAAATATTTTTCAAAAACAAAATACAAAAGTATAAAATCTGATAAAACAACAAAAATATTCTTCTATCTATATTTCTTTTTAACATGGCAAGTACAAATCTTCTTCGTCAACACTTTCTCTTTCAAAATTCAGTATTTTCGGTCAAGTGTTGAGGGAGAAATAAATCTTTTTCGGTTTCATAATACCTTGTACTTGCATGTTACCTCATCCCGGTCGTTTCTTTGATAATGGTGGTCACATTTCGGTTTATCGAACTCCCAGGACTCAAATTTATAAAAATTCATTATTTCTAAAGTTGAGGGGAGTGGTCGTCAAGTTCTTTCCACTAATCATACTTTTGGTAACCAAAATGGA